>PVLD010001883.1:47235-184474 GCA_004027595.1 Dinomys branickii | reverse complement strand
CCTTTCCTTTCCTTTCCAAGTCACCACTGGAGGGCGAGAATGTGAGCTAGCTCCAGGAAAGAGGAATGGTTCTAGGAGCTGGAATCTTGTTCTGTTAAATGTTATATAATGCCCTGCAGTGCAATTTGGAAGAAGGGAAACCTGCAGGGGGATTGCCCATCAGCACCCAGAGAAAAGAGAAGTTTCAAAGAATATGTGCTTCCAAAGTGATTTTTTTCCATCAGATCTGAGTTCGGAGATAATCAAGAAGCCCCTTTCTTTGGAAAGTGGAGAGACCTTTGAAATAGTTCTCTTCTACTTGTTCTTCTTTTAGATTTTTATGGAAGAGAAAACCTATTTCTGGATTCTCTTTGTTGCTTGGGAGATGATACTTGTTTAACCTTGGAGCTCTTTTCAGTTCACAGTAACTGGCAGTATTAGAGGGTAACAGTTCTCAGCTGTTACTGAAGGCTTTTCAGTGACTAAACTTTTCATTATGTATTTTTAAATCAGTGAAAGCATTATCTAAACTTGGAATTTTTTATCATAGTTTTCCATAGACTCTTGGAACATTTCCATGTAATTTCTAGAGGATTTGGTAGGTATTTGTGAGCATAAATTAGAATGTACATGCTTATGCACATTTATTGCTGTGGTCTTACTCAGCAGTATTTAAGGAAATTATAATTTTAGGAATGAAGTTTAAGAAATAAGTGGCAACCAGCAAGAGAGTTTCTTTGGGTAGGTGAGAATTCTAGTAGATAAATCTAAATTATGTTTTCTCAGGATGTGCTGAATACTAAAGGAAAGAAGTCACTTATTTTTGCTAGTCCTGAATTTATGTAACTGGAAAAGATAAAATGTGAAATTGTGAATTTTTAATATTTCAGCATTTTGGGAGGGTGCATATACTTTCTATCTTAATGTAATGTACGTAGGTGTTTGTGATCTAGAATACAAAATCAAAGGAAGTTATAGGGTCCAGATATGCTTTTGTTTCAATTTTCTTTTCTTTGTGTATGTGTGTGTGTGTGTGTGTGTGTGTGTGTGTGTGTGTGTAGTTTTTTGAACCAAATATCCAATACCAGCACTTCATAATGATCTGTCTCATAAGCGTTTTCAATATAAACTGTCTATACTGGTTAGGGATGAGCTATCACAGTTAAATTGTTTATTATAGTATTCGGTGTCTTGACTAGTATCTTTTCAACCATTTTCCGCCTGTGTTCTGTGCATCTTCACATCATGCCCTTCTTATCACTAAGGTGGTGGAAGAAGGGCTTTCAGTGGGTGCAATTCTCATCATACATTATGAGATCTATGTCATACTTTTCCCAATGTGTGCTTTTTTTATTGCTTTTGTTTTATGTAGCTTTTTTTATTTTAATTAGGAAATGAGTCTTGTTTACGAGAAGTTAAGTTGCTTTTTTTTAATAAATGGTAATTTATAACAAAATTCTAATGCAGTAAACAGATATGTTCATGTGACATTTTAAAGAAGGAACTCTGCTCTTCGTATACTATATGTGTTGTAGGAGCTTTTTACTGAAGTTCTGCTTTTAATTTGATGTACATGTTAAAAAATATTGCAGCTTCTCACATCTATGAAAATAAGGTATAATCAAAAGAAAAGTCATTCTATAATATATATGAAATTAGAAAAAGTTGCAGTTGACTTCATCTCTATTTAGTAATAAAAAACATATAGCCAGATTGACTCAGTTGTACTATTTATTGTTGAGCAACAAAGTACACTTGACAGAGGAAAAGATTTTACAGTATGGATGTGAAAGCAAATTTTTGTACCCTACAGTGGTATAAGACTGCCAGCTTCTATGGAACACAAAGCCCTTCCTTTTTTGGAGAGCTTGGTGCTTTGCTGGCATTTTCTTCAAAATCTGTTTTCCATCAGAACCAAAAAGAGGGAAGGTGTTAAGAATAAGGGGGGCTAGAAAGGGGGCTGCTGTTCCTTTAAATAGTGCCGTGAGTCCATGTGGCTGCAGGCCGCTCTGGAGTGTACTCTTTTGTAATGAATCACCAGTTCCATTGTCTGCTATCTCCCCTCTTTGTAGCTGGAAGGCTGAAGTCTTTCACCTGAGCTGCTGCCAGTTTGCTCTTCTGTTCCTGGGTGGTTGGGAGAAGAGACGAGGGAGGAGGGTATTTTATGCTTTAACTAAGGACAGATAACAGAGCAGGTATGTTTTGCTTTGTTTCATTTTCTTCTGTCCTCTCTTGCTTTTGTTTTTGTGTGCTTTTTGGAGTTGGAGTGGGAAGCTCTTCAGTGGTTTTTTGCTAAGCATACCCCATTTCTGTGAATTCTGGAAGTCCTCAGATTGTTTAGTCTCCATTTTGTGGCCTTGCTCTAAAGTGATTCCATTTGCCTGCAGCCTTGCCCCTCATCCCACCCTCCATCTACAGCGCTGAGCCCACAGGGTTTGTTTTGGCACCCTTTCTGCCTTCTATGGGCTGTTCAGGGTTCTGGGGAAGTTGGGGGAGAGGAGGGGCGTGTGGGTTGGAGACTAAATTTATGTTCCTTTACAATGAACAAAAACAACAAAAAAGAGCCTGACTCTTGCAAATAATTTGGTTTCTTTCTGAATTCTTCACACTGCTGCATGGCTTCAGTTGTAACCATTTCCTTGCCAAAGCCAAGACGGCTCTTGGGAAGCGTCACTGTGCTGGACACTGCTGAGCTTTCTGAAGATCCCTGGATTGCGTCAGTGGCGCTCTGACCAAATGGGAGTCGCTTGATTCACGAAATAGTTTTTCATCTTAGTCACCCCCCTACATACATTTTTTTCCTTTGTTCATTTCCCCTATTATTTTTTCTTCATCTTTCTGCTTGATTGTGGAATTAAGGCTAGGTAAGTTTAGTGCTTCATAGCCTACTACAGAAGTTTGTGTTACTACAGAATACGTTCCTCATCTTTCTCAGTATTCAGATTCCTGGTTTTGTTCCTCCGTGAAAAATACCAAACTCACATCTCTGCAGATGCACGTTTAGGAAGTTTCATTTCTCCTTTGACTTTTGGTTCATGAAATGCTCAGATTTTTATTTCTCATCATGTAATGCCTTGCCTTAGGTTGTTTTGTGGACACCTGCTTATGACATTCAAACAGATCATCTCTAAGAACCAATTATACTGATGATACAGACCCCCTGTTCCCACCATTTCCTTCCCATACCCGTGTCTCTCTGGATCTGACAGTATTGGTATCCCAAATATTTCTTTGTGTAGTCTTAATTCCTCACTCTCCTTTCCCTCCAACATTCCAAAACTACTGTCAAATCTTTCTTCTACATTTCTTTGCACCATGTTGTATGTGAACTTCACCAAGCACAGATAGACTACTCCTCTGCACAAACTGTAACTGTTTTGCCCTTGGATTGTAGCACGTTTGTTATTGAGCTACAGTGTCCAGCTTTTGTAGGCAGTCAGAGTGCTGCAGTCTACTATTAGGATGTATTGTTTCCATAGGATATATTGTTTCCATTTTTCAGAATCTTAAATGTTCCTCTGTTACTATCAGAATGATTAAATTGAGGAAACCTTGAAATCAGATAATTCGTGGAGGCCCTTGCCCAAGTGACCCACCTATAATGTAGTCTAATTTTGTCAGTCTTATGATTAAACTCTACAATTGTTTCCCTTCAGATTCAAAAATAAAATCCTGTGTTCTGACAAGGTTTCTATTGACCCTACATAATTAGGAACCTGGCAGCATCCAGCATCATATCCTTTTCTTTACCTGTGTCGATCCAGTGGTGTTGGATCCTTTGCTGTTTGTTCCCTTAACACACCTTGTATCTTCCTGCTTGGGCAGGGCTTTCCTTTCATTTTTCTCTGTGCTACTTCTCAAGGGAAGGCCTTCCTCCATTAACCTGTCTAAACTGCCATCACCACCCCCACCCTTATTTTTATTCCCTTGTCACTGATTTTAGAGCTTATTACCTGTTGTATGTTTGTCTTTGTCTCTTTCCCTCCATACAGCCGTCACTACAATGTAAGCTGTGAGTTCGGGGATCTTGTCAGTAATAGTCTGTGGTATTCCTAGTATCTAGAGGAATGTTTGGCACATTGTCATCATCATAATAACTAATCCACATATATTTATGATACATCAATATCTTTACCTACATTAATTCATTGAATCCTATCAGCGCCAGGGTTTAAACCAGAGCATTTTGTCTCCAGCATTCCTTTACTAACTACCAACTAATAACGAGTGTCATTGAATTTTTTTTTTTTGTATGCCTGTTTGCACTAGTTTTACATGCATACTACCTTTAGAAATGTTATGGCTAAATTCATATCATATATTGTTTGCCAGTCTTTCGCCCAAGACTTTGGGATTGTAGAGGTCAGGCAACCTGGTAACTCTGGGTATAAACAGACATGACTTCCAAACCCGAGACCACTTTCATTCCCCAGTCACTGTATTAAAGTCATTCATTATACTACCAGCTTCTTAGGTAGTTCCTCACAATTAGTTCCATTGTTGGCCACTAAAATGTAGTAAGTAGTAGGTGTGGCAGCACATGCCTGTAATTCCAACTACTAGGGAAACTGAGGCAGGAAGATTATAGGTTTAAGGATAGCAACTTAGGGAGACCTTGTCTCAAAGTAGATTTTAAAAGGGGGTGAGATATAGCCCAGTGGTAGAACACTTGCTTAGCATGTGTGAGCCCAGGATTCAATCCCTGGTACCTCAGAAAAACCAAAACGGTAGCAAAGTTTCCCTTATGATGAACTTAAATGTGTTTTTATAATGGCCTTCTTACTCTACCTACTTTGGTCATCTGGAGTCACATAGAATGATTTAATCTCTTACACATAAAAGCGAGATATTTGAAGATACTGCTGAATATGCCCTTTAATCTTGTGTGATCTTTGCTCACTTTTCCTATTTCCTTGAATTATTCTTATAGATTTGAAAACATGGTTGTCAGAATCTTAACTGTCCAAGGTTAACTGCATTAATTTATATGAAGAATGTATCATATGTTTCATTGCTAAGTGAAAATATCAACTATGAGCATTAAGAATCATCTTTATGTTTTGTTTTTTAATAACATGTTTGACTTGATTCAGTTTTTATGGCTTATTGATCATGTATTGTCAGAATTGGTAGCTTCAAGAATTAAAGGATATTCAGCTCTTAAAGCATGCTATTAGCTAACTGGCAAAAAAAGGTTATAATCATTGAAATTTTCATTTTAAACTTAATAGAAATACTATTTTAAAGATGTCAGTTGAGGGACATGAAAAAAATCAAAAGCATACTTGATCACTTTCTTTGCGATGTTGAAATTATATTTTAAAAAGTATTGAAAAACATGTTGGGGATCACAGTGCCTTTTAGATCAGTAACAATAATAAAATATGACCTTATTTTCAGCTTAAAAATGAAAATGAAAGACAAACATTTAAATTAAGTCCTGGAAAAATATTCTGATTTGGTAATACTTACTAGAAAACAAATACAACAGGAAAAATTTGTGGAGTTTATTTTGGCAAATTATTTTTATTCTGCTTCTTAAATTTCTTTTCAAAGGGCTCTCAGTTTCAGAATAGTAAAATAACATTGCATATTTAACCACTCAGGAAATAGATACAGTAGATAGTATTAACAAAAGGAAATAATGGTTTGTAACTTGAAATCATATAATTAGAGATGCTGACATTCAGAATTAAGGATTAAGTTCTACAACCAAATTCTTTTTTTTTTTTTTTTTTTGCGGTACTGGGGATCGAACTCAGGACCCTGCGCTTGCTAGGCAGGCGCTTATTCCACTGAGCTATATCCCCAGCCCCTCTACAACCAAATTCTGATACTTCCTTTTTAAAGAAATATTTACAGTGTACAGAAAATAAGGTAATAGACCATAGGTATTTTATGAAATTATAAATAAATACCTCTGTGTCATGAACTGTATAACCATACTTTTTATATACATAACCATATTCTTTTTTTATATATATAACCATATTCTTTTACATAGTGATGGTAACAAGAGTACTTACAAGTTTTGAAGACAAAACTGAGACCTAAGTGAAGGAGATTGACTTTGAGAGACTTAATTTGGAGCAAAGAACTTTTTCTGTAGAAGGCCGGATAGTTACTGTTTTTTGGCTTTATGGGTCAGGCTGTCTCTGTTATGTCTCTGCTGCCACAGCACTAAAGAAGTTGTAGTCAGTATACTGTATGGACAAGTGAATATGGCTGTACACCAGTGAAACTTCTTTGTGCAGTACTGTAGGTAAAATTTGAGGGCTCTGGGCACAAGCACCTCTGCCTGGCAAGCTCAAGGTCCTGAGTTTGATTCTTGGTGCAAAAAAAAAAAAAAAAAAAAAAAAATCTGAGGGTGCTTCACCACTAAGCCACATCCCGGCCCTTTTATTTTTATCCTGAAGCAGTCTCATGCACTTGCCCAGGTTGGCCCGGAACTTGCTGTCTGCCTGCCCAAGCCCCCAGGGCACTTGTGGTTATAGGTGTTCTGGCTCCAGTAAAACTTTATTATGGACAAAGAAATTTGAGTTTTATGTAACTTTTATGTATCACAAAAATTCCTTTGGATTTTTTTTCCCCAACCACTTAAAAATGTAAAAGCTCTGTGTAGTTTCAAGCCTATACAAAAAAAAGTAGACGACAAATGCCCTTTGCACTATAAGCCATCGTTGTCTGACCCCAGAGGATTACAGGTCTTCACTAATTTTTTTTTTTTAGCACAGTTGAGGTTTAACATACAGTTTGATAATAGGGACATAGTTTTGAAAGGTTTTGATAGATTATCGTGAATTCCTGTTTGAATGAAACCCCCTGATTTGTACTTTTTCTTTCCAGAAAATTTGAGAACTTCTCTTTACTTCCTTACTCCATCCGCCTTACCTCCGCATCTGAACTACTTGCAACTTCCAAAATATGCCATATATCATATCTTTTTACTTTTCATATATTCTTTTTCATACACTGTTACTTTGAGTCAGAATACCTTCTTCTCCCATTAGTTTTTTGCCCTTGAAGATTCTGCTTGGACTTCACCCATTCAGAAAGCTTGCCCTGTCTCACAGAGTATCCCTTCCTTGTGTTTCATTAGCCTTCTGTGTATATTGTGCTTTAAGCCTGTTGTATATAGATCTGTAATTAGATCATGTTTGTTTTTCCCGTAAGATTGTTCATTCCTTCAGGATTGAGATTAAACTACCAGTGTTTATTACCATACCTGGTTCAGTTTTAGTATCTGGCAAATATATCCTGGATGAATTAATGAATTCATTGACTAGATCCTTGAAATACAGAATCAGAGTTAAACTGCATAACCATTCATTCTAGTGGTCGTTATTTAACTTGATTAATACTTAAATATTAACATAATTAGGGAAATGAATGCTTTACTTGGCTGAAACATAGGATGTTTGGGAATAAGCAACTATTTGAGGAATACACAAAATTTAGAGATAGTCGTATAGAAAACTGCATATATCCAGAAAGTAGCACAAGAATAAAGGATATGTCGAAGGAAATGTACACCATGAAACTTTAGTAATTGGCAACCCATGCAAGATACATAAATGTGGTATCTTGAGTACAGCTATCTCCTTCTCTCCTTTTCCTTCCACTCAAGATGACTGAGAATTAAGATTCTTTGCTACTGTTAAAAAAAAAATTCAACCCAGACATATATCAAACCATAACCATTCCATGTCATTTTCAAGGCTCAGGGTTCATTGTTTTGTGGTTGTTGTTCATCCACTTTCCTTTCTGTATGTTTCTTTTTGGATAGTTTCTATTGTGGTGCCATCAAATGTCCTAATCTTTTCTTCTGTAATATCTAATCTGCCATTGATCCAATCAAGTGTGGTTTTTGAAATCTCAGGCATATAGTTTTCATGTCTGGAATTTTTTGTGAATCTTTTTTATTATACCTCTCATGTCTCTTTTAAACATGCTCGTTTTATTTTCACATCTTGAGCATATGGAATACAGATGTTTTAGTGTCCTTGTCTGCTAACCTAACATGTGTTTTAGTTCTGGGTCAGTTATGATTGGTATATTTTGCCACAGCATTGTGAGCTGTGTTTTCCTGCTAATTTGCATGCCTGGTAATTTTTTTCATTGGATCCCAAACATTGTGAGTTTTACCTTATAGCATGCTAGATAATTTTTTAAATTTTATAAATGTGCTTGAACTTTATTATAGCAAAGCTAAGCTTCCTGTTATGTTTTATTTTTAAATTTTGTTAGACAGGACTAGAGCTATGTTTACTGTTTGGTTCTTTGTTCTTTACTATTCAGGTATAACTAACGTCCTTTAGTATTCTTAACTGAGGCTCCTTAAAGGACTAGGTTTTTCCCTCTGGCTGTGAAGAACAGATTATTCCTGGCATCAAGGAGCACATAGTACTCTTCCCTCCATTCTTTTTCAGGTGACTGTCTCCCGGGTTTCAGACATTTCTATACACATACATGTGGCAGTCAGTACATAGCTGAGTGTTTGCAGGGGGCCTTCCATGGTGCTTTGTCTCTCAGTGCACTTGTCTCTTCTGCAGTACTTTGTACAGTGAACTCCAACAGTCTCGATTCCCTATACCCCTCGTGCTGTCTGTTCACTTCATGGAGACCACTAGCCTCTGCCTGCACACCCTGTTCTGTGCCACACTTCATCCAAGTTGTAAAGCTCACCTTGCTTATTCCTGTCTCTGAGATCGCTGCCTATTGTACAATGTCTTAAATGCTCTTGTTTCATATATTTTATCTTTTTTAAGTTGTTTGAGGTAACAAGATAAATTTGGCTCTTGTTATTCCATCTTGGTTGGAAACAGAAGAGAGACCATTTATTTTCAAATGAAAATAAAGCAGCATCTCACTAAATATATTCTCAGTTTCTGAATGAAAATCGGTTAAATAATACCATAATGTCAAGGAATATTGGGAAAGAATGCATAGGATTCATGAATAATTATACAAGGTTGAATATGATAAATTGTGTAAATATGCTGTCAATGAAATGCTATTAGAAAATTATATGAGTTACTTTATGAAGTTCGGCAGAGGTGAAAAGGCTGAGGGGAAAGACTGTATATATGTTTTGTGTGTGAGGATTTCTATAAATTATGCAATATATTGTCTAAATCTAGAATCTTTTTAGTGTTGAGTAAAGTTAGTAATAGTTTAGTTTTAGAGTGTAAGGTTGATGTAATTAAAAATAAAATGATTAATAAATACATGGATTAAAAACAAAAGAAAATAGTTCTGTTTTTGTAGTATAATATGATTTCTGTTCTGTTGTGAAAAAGAGAAAGACCATTTTTGCTTACATTTTACGTGGAGTTGCAGTCCTAGTAGAATAGAGGAGAAAACCCAGAGTACCATTTGCTTAAATAACGTAAAGATAAGAGTAGTTTGAACATGAAAACGATGCTCACTGCTCCAAACATTTAGGGACTTTTAGAAAACCTTAATAAGCAGTGTTTAGATTCTCTGGCATGAACACCTACCTAAAAAGCATTCAGGTTATCTAGAAATTTCAGTGAGAAGGCACTGTAGAGCTAAAGAATGTGGATAGCCTGCTCCTAGCTTTCCTACCTTCAGTTACAATGCTGCCTGAGTGTTGTTTGTTAACATTAGCAACGGTGACCCAGAAGTCCACCAAAGCATATGCTTTGAAGTTTTCTCTCCTGAGGAACCAGAAAACATTTTTGAGAAACAAGGAATGTGTGTGTTCTTTTAATTTCACTTGGCCTATGTTTTAGATTAGTCTTCAGTAAAAAGAATGTGCTCTTTGCATACATTTTTGTTAATGTTATGGCTTATGGGAAAAAAGAACATGGAGAATTTGAGGATTATAGCTCAGCTATTAACCCTAGTGCAGTATTTTAGACTGTGCCTGCTTATTGTTTCTTCATTCACAATAATAATAATTTTGATTTGTATTACCTTTCATTCCTTTAATTTAGAAGCAAAGACTTTTATACACTTAATTCTTATAGCTACGCTATTAGGCATTGATTCCTCTTTTCATTTTGCAGCTGAGAAATTGTAGACATTGAGACACTGATTTGTTCACAGTCACACAGATAGTACATGATAGAGTCTGGATTTTAACCTATATTTATCTTTCTTAAGTTTATGATATTTTACCCTCCATACTATAGGATTACATCAAATATACTATAAAGAATGCAGGCCTTAGTATTTATTTAACTTTTCCTTTACATGGGCTGTGCTTTCTCCTGCTAAATCTCTCACTCTCTTTTTTTCTTTTTGGTTCCCGGAATGGAACTTAGGACCTTGCACTTGCCAGGCAGCCGCTTGTGCCACTGAACTACATTCCTGGCATCCCGTACTAGATCTCTAGAGGCCATCTTTGGCCAAAACTTTGAGAAATGTCTGCTAAGTTTTTGAGAGTTAGGTTCCTCTAAGTGGGAATTCGATCAGTTCGACTATTTGACACACAACTATAGTTTCCTAAAATTTTATCTTAACACAAAGTTTTTATAATTTGATGGCATAATATGTCATGTGGAAACCATTTGTATAGGGGAAGAGAGAAACCCAAAATATTACCATCTCTCAATACATTCAAAGGATTGATTCCACACCCCACTTCTCAGATATGTAAGTACTCAAATCCCTTCTATAAAATGTTCTATTGTATTTGCATGTAACATATCCAGTCTTCTTCATATACCTGCAGTCATCTCTAGATTGCTTACAAAACTCAACATAGTATAAAGTAGTGCTATGCAAATAGTTGTTATATAGTACAGAGAATATTGACAAGGAAAAAAATCTGTACATCTTTAGTTCAAAACTTTTTTCCCCAAATATTTTCAATCCATACTTGGTTGAATCCATGGATATAGAACCTGTGGATACAGAGGGCTGACTTTATTGGCTACATAGAGTAATTCTTAGCTGTTTGGGGCAAGGAAACAGAAACTAAAGACATTTCATTGACACTATTACAGAAAATGTTTTCATATGACAGTATACCTAATGTTTCTTCTTATTTTTTAAAACTATATCCTGTCTTGTAAGTCTCCTTTTATCACATAATCATAAATTCTTAGATCTAAAGCAAATTTTATTTTATAAATTAGGATAGAGATACAGAAAGAAATTGAGTTATTCAAGGCCCTGTAGCAAGGCAATGGCATAACTGGGACTAGGATTCATGTTTTCATAGTTTCTCTTGTACCTTCAGGAAGTTCAGACCTTTAACAGAGGTGTTTAATCTGTAGAAGCTCAAACATCAGGTCATTATGATCCTCATTTCTTGAAGGAAAAAAATTTTAATTTGAATAAAAACACTCAGATTATCTCGGGGTGCTATTCTTTGCTGAAGTTATTCTTGAATGAAGCTGGGTGGTTTGGTTGATGTGATAATGATGATAATAAACTTGTAGATGTGGAAAATTTTAAGTAGGGAAAAGAGACGGAGCTGTCCTTTGTTACTCTTGTTTATGTGCTTAAACCTTGAAGAGAATCTTTTCAGCTTCCACTTCCATAGGAAATGTGAAGTGAAATCTGCAAATGTTTTCATTAATGAGCAACCTTTAAGTGTTCTTTGAGGGGATTGTTGTTTTTCTTTTGTTTTTATACTATTAGTGACTGATTTCAGATTTCCATGAGCTACTTTGCTACTTGCTACTATAAGTTGACTATCTTTTCTTACTCTCAGGTAGACTTCCCTGTTCAGTAATAACAGACTGTGTATGATAGTTTTTGGAGGCTTATTCTAACGTGGGACTCTTATTTCTTCTTTAGGTTTACCTCCTTGTGAGAAGGATTAGATATTGCAGTAGCTGGTTTGTATTTCATTGCCATGTCTACCTGAAGGTTGAGAGTCCAGGCACGCTCTATGGATCCATTTGTTAGTTTGTACCAGGGGTGGTAGGAATGGTTTTCCTCCCTTTAGAGTTGTCTCGGTTACTTTTCTGTCGTTGTTGAGACAAAATACCTGACACCCCAAATTAAGGAAAGAAAGATTTATTTAGCTCACAGTTCGTGGATGTTTCAGAGTGGCACATGGCAGAGGGCAACCTTTCAAGGGGGGGCGCAGATAGCCAAAAACAAGAAGAAAAGGGAGGGGTGGCATCAAGCAGCCTCTTTCTCTCCCTTACATATGCACAATATCCGCCCAAGGCAGGTGTAGCACTCACGCCCACGAATCAATCATAAACTAAAAGCCTGCCCCATGACTGCATGAGGTTTTTGGGGGGACACCCAGACACAAACCATAGTAAGAGTGCACTCTCATTTTGGCTACTATTGCATTCATGAAGAAGGAGGGAGATGGAGAATTAGGCCTTCCATCTGGTAAATACTTGATTTTTCTTTACTTTTATTGTCTGAGAGTGGTTAGACCCTTGGAAATCTTTTGTATATGCCAGGATGTAGAGTAACGTTTAACACTTAATGCTGGGGTGCTTATAGATGGTGCTAGACTATGACTTACAGCACACATTTTATTCTGATACTTCTTGGAGTTGCTTTGCTCCCTATCACTTAAATGTGTCTAACTTACTAAAGCATAAGTATGAGGACGATTTAAAAAATTATAGTAGACTTTTCGTTTGCCATGTAATCTTCTCATATGCTTTCAACAACTCTCAGTATTGTAAAGGGGTTATTTTAAAGAAACAGAAGTCTCATAGATAATTAACCTTCTTCAAATTTATAATGGAACCTGGAATATTTAGAGCTTACTTATGGTAGAAATCTTCCTTTGCAGAAAATAAATCATGACTACTGGGTCAGAATGACAAATACTTTCATTTGCCTCCCATCTCTTGTATGACTGATGAAATAACAATATAAAGTATAGAAAGACATAAGTCAGTAATAGCAAACGGGAAAGGATTGAAGAATTGCTAATAAATGAGAGTTAAACAAAGTTTGGTAAAGGTAAAGCAGACAGGGACAGGTGAGACGGGATGAGCTAACCCCCAGCAGTCTGCGGGCAGTGTGTAAGCCGCTGAAGAGCAAGCATGGACCCAGTGCGAAGGGAGCAGCGGTGGTGTGTCTGTGTGGTAACTGCTGTGCGCCTCGCTGTAGGCTTCCCAGCACCACTGTGCTCCTCTCTTTCCTAAGCATGAGGAAAATAAAAACAAAAAACCACCAAAATGTCATGATGGCTTGTTCCCAAAGAAGTTGGTTGAAATACCTGGGAAAATTTAAATTCCTTTTATTTAAGAGGATGGAGGAGAAGGATATTCCATACTACTCTAGCAGTTTACCCAAAAGGGAAGCCTGCTAGTACCATGCTCTTCACTATCACACACTGATATCTCAGTTGGAATTTTAGTAACAGGGAGAGACCTAATCAGAAAACAGATTAGCCAAGGAAATTCACACCAGCTAACCAAATTCTTCAGTGAGAGTCACTGGATTATGAAGATTATTAGAAATTTTGGGGGAACTTTCAATATGAAAAAGACTAGAGGAAACAGAAAAAAAAAATCCCAATGTGTGGAGAAACTGATAATCTTGAGAACAGAAGAGAGCTTGAAAGAAGTTTAACTACAACACAAAGGTTCCAAGAGATGGTACATTATAGAAGTACTAGATGTGGGCTGAGGATATAGCTCAGTGGCACAAGCACCTGCCTGGCAAGCACAAGGTCCTAGGTTGGATTTCCAGTACTCCAATAAAGGTACTAGGTATATAAAGGAAAAAGGAGTGCTTAGTGAATATAAACGAATGTTAGAGATTGAGAACTTGATTTCAAAAGAAAAGAGCAGTAAGATAGCACAGCAGAGCTGGAATTCCTACCCAAGTGTAAATGTTTAAGACACTAAGATGAAGTAGAAGAGAGAAGGCAAAAGTGATTCCCTTAGTCCATGTTCTCTACAAAGCTGAGCCTGAGACAGAAGTTTACCTAACACTTTATTGGGAAGCAAGACTGAGGGAAAGGAGGGCAAACCAAGGAGGAAAGGCCAGCCCAAGCTTTGTGGTGGGTGATGCTCATTGTTGGGTTTTACTAGACATCTCCAGGGGAAACTAGGGTTTCTCTGACCAGCTCCCATCAGAGCGGGGTATGGAGGGGTATTTTATAGGCTGGTTTCTTCCTATCTCCTGTTCCACTTCCTCTTAGTCAAAATTGGCACACAGCTAACTTGTTGGGCTCTTCCTTCACTGGCCTCAAGATTGTTGGCCTCTTCCTTGGGCCTCAGGAGTGAGGTGTCAGTTGTATGCTCTGCACAGATCTATACTGAACTCTTCGTTGCCTAAGTCTGGAGTTGCTGGGTAAGTCACTAACCTGAATACAGCCAGGGGCCCTGGGACCTCTGCCTCTTAAGCGGCTGTTAAAAGAGAGTCATTCTACAGAGGACTGATGGAAGGCTGCTGCTTTTTTATCATAAGCTCTTCTGTAACTATTTAATTTACTATCAAGTGCATGTATAAATTTGATAAAAGTAAAATTAAAGAAGAAAAAATGAATTACCAAACATGTACCGTAGAAATAACTATCAAGAGATTTCAGGATGTATTTGGGAGAAAGATAAAATTTAATCCATTTATATCAGAATAATCTTATGGGACCACTACTTTCTGTTTTTCTGCCTGTTCTTGTCTGACTTTGCCCATTAGTATACTAGAATTGAACTGCTGGGGTTGGCTGTTTGTCTCTTGTGCCCGTTGCAGGTTCTGCTGATTCTACCTTTGTATCATCTTTAGGACATGTGGCCCTTTGTCCTCTGCCTTTGTTATCATTCATGATCTCATTATAAGACCCTTCAAAGTTGTACTTTCTAACAGATCTCCTTGTTTTTCCTTCTCATGTCACCTGCGTTTCCTAGATTGCATTTTAGTCTCTTCCTGTACTCCCATGTCAGTTTGGTTATTTCCTTTAAAAAAATAATAGAAGCCTGGAGTTACTTGTAATAGAGACTTTATTGAGAGCGTTTAAGCAGACACTAGGGATACAAAATGAGTAGACTTGGGCAACTACCTATCGTCAATCTGTGTTCTGTAAAAACAACAGCTAGTTATGATACAATATCAGTGTTGCAGTAGAATTAGGTATTAGATTTGATGGAGGTGGGTAAGAGAAGGGAATTAATTTTTTTCTCTATTTGGGAGAGTCAGAAAGAGTTACTAAACTAGAGGTACTTGAACTACATATTAAAGATTTTGTACAAATGAACAGATGAGTAGAAAAAGGAAAATGCTTTCTAAGCAGAAAGGAGTAATAGGTGTACAAGGAAGTAGAGGGTAACAATACAGATATCTTGTCAACATGCTGTTCACACTAGACTCCCACTTGAGCTGATCCATTGTAATCGCTCAGGTGGATTATTATAATAGTCTCCTAACGGGTCTACTTGCAGTTGCCTTTGCCAAGTGAGCCATTTAAAACCAAAAGTCGGACCACCGCAGTTCTCTGCTCAGAATCCTTACAGTGGCAGTAAATTTTGTAAGGTTTTTCCCTGGTGTCACTCTTTCCCCCACTGCCATCTTTATCACTTCATCTCCTGCCATTCTGTGCCTTGTTTATTGCAGTCTGGTCACACAGGCCTCCACGATCCTCTTCTTCAAATGAGTTCAGCATGTTTTAGCCTTTGGGTCTTTCCTTTGTCTGGGAAGCTCTTCCGTCCAGGTATATAGGAGGCTTGATGCCTTATCCTAAAGGAGTCTGATCAGATGTTACCTCGCCAACTGCCTGTAGAAAATAGAAATCCTCTAGCCCTCCATCCCTGAGACTCCCTACTCTTTCTTTATTTTTCTCTGTCACATACTATCTGTGCATTGTTTTGCTTATCTGTTGATTATTTTCTCTTTCTAGTAGAAAGTAAACTTCATACAAAATTTTTTTTTTCGTACTGGTAATTGAACTCAGGACCTTGTGCTTGCAAGGCAGGTGCTATGCTGCTGAGCTATATCCCTGGCAAAGTTTGTTTTATTAATTGTGATGGTTTCCAAGCAGAAAATGGAGTATCTAACAAATGACAGTGCTCAGGTAACATCGGCTGGCAATAATTGAAGCTGACTGTGTAGAATATATTCAGGCAAGACTTCATACAAAGGTGTTTGAACTTGAGATTGTGTGTTTTAAAAAGAGTATTAACTAGCAATATTAGCTTTAAGTTTTACATTGGAAGGATTCTGGCAGCTGCTTGGAAAGTTAGTTGGAGATTAAGGAGGACTATTAAGATAGAACTTGTTGGCATGACCTGGATGGGCATTGTTAAGTACAGAGACTCATTTTTCTTTTCCTTTGCTACAGTACATAACATGAACTCTGTCAGTTTTACATATATTTTAATAGAATTTTAGTGATTTATTTTGGATTATTATATTATGATAACTTTCTGAAGAGCTGATGCAGCTATTGCCAGAAAAGTACTATCTTTTTACAGACTTTAAACTTCAGAAGCAGGTATTCAGTTTAGCAAGTGTCATCCCTTCTGTTACTGATAAAGGTCAGAAGTCTGTGTTCCATCATTGATTGACTCAGGGACTTTTTGTGAAACAGAGAACATAAAAATCACTGTGTAACTGTGATCATAGAAAAAAGGGAGTTTTGTTTTAAGAAGGGACTATATATAATCACTTTCCCCATTTTAAAGAAGTGGAATGTAATGGAATGCCCCAAATAAAATCCATATAGTATAATTAAATATTACAAAATTCTGAAGACACTATAAAACCTCTGGCTAACAGCCAGCCATACACTATGTTCCAAATAACCAGGTGGATGGAATTCCACCTGAAACTAGAAATTGTAGACTTCAAGTATAGATTTCTTTCTCTGAATTGTATTGTAAACCTAACTTATAACTGTTTTGAAAATGTCCTGTTTTAACATACAAATACTGTAAACTTAATTATCCATGAAGACAAAATATAAAGTAAATTATAATGAAAAGTTTGGGAAGAAGAATCATCCATTGTTACATAAGTCACGGTGACACTGAACAAGATGGCTAACCATCAGTTGTGTGTATGGGGCTTCTGTTCCCAAGGAAGTTAGGGAGTTTAACCAGAGCAGCTCTGGCATTCTCTTGTTGCTGGTGAAAGACTCACGCTTCTAAGTATTGCTTTAAGTAGAAATGGAAGAAAGAGTTTAAGAGGTTAAAGACATTAGATTATTACAGGATTTATTACTTTTAACCTAACAGACTTGGTTTGAGTGACTATCCTGAAATGTTTATTTTCCTGTTCATTGCTGTGAGAGACTGCAAACTCAGTCTCGGGAGTCAGTTTGTTCTAGCTGTTCTCTGAGTAATTCAAGAGAGGGCTTGTGTGCATGCGTTTTGAAGACAAATGATTTGAAGACAGATTTCCAGTATTTTGTAACCACCAAGCCGATATCCTGCCCTTATATAAAAGCTTTTGTCATTTATTGTTACTATAAGCGTGGAAGTTTTTGTTTTATGTGGTACTTGTTTACTCTGCCCTTCCCACGCAGCATCTTCCCTTCACACAGCAGCCAACACACGCATACTTGGGGTCATGATTCTTATACCTACTCTAAAAGAAGGATTTCTTATTAGGCCTGTGTTTCAAAAGATTTGCATTTTTTGGAAAAAAAAATGGTGTTTATTGCCATCTCTGTAGCTTCCACACAAGGGAGTAATCCATTACTTTCAGGAAACCTAGGTTTATACCTGCCTCCATCATCCTCTTCCCCTTTGCCAGCCACAACCTCTAAAACAGTATTCTGAGTGTGATACCCATACCACCTGTACCAGCCAGTACCGGGGTACCGCTCCAAATGCTGAGCTGAGGGGAAAGGGTCTTCATATTTTCATTTTTAAACATTTTCTCTGAGTGGTGGTTAAGTATAATAAAACATAGTCATTTCTGCTCTCCAGGAACAAAGTTAAAAAACAAGTTTGTGAGTGTGGGATACTGGGTATTGTAGAAGTGGTTCCTTTACTAAATAGGGTCAGTAATTCATCTTATTGTTAAATCTGCAGCGGAAATAGATTGTCTTTGAACTCCTTACTTAGAATTAGATAACAGTTCACTGAAATTTAATGTTTCTGTGGTAGGGTTTTTTCCCCCCTGTAATCATTATTATGTAATAATTTGTTTTTGTAAGCCTTCTTGTCATCATAGCCATACACCAGATTCCAAACAGCCAGGTAGATAGAATTTTACCTGAACCTAGAAATCAGGGAGTTCACATACAGATTTTTTTCTTCTAAATTTCAGATTTACCCCCAAGTGGCCTACCATGTCTGGGTTTTAATTTATACTCATTATAAATGAGAAAACAGGTTACTTTTACTTGAGTTACCTTTACCAGAGATATTTTTAAGATTGGTGGACGCTAACATAACTCCCCTTACCCCCTTTCCGTGTCTTGTCTGTCTGCTTGCCTGTTTGTTGTTGTTGTTTTGAGACAAGGTCTTGCCATGTAGTTCAAGCTGGCCCCAAACTCACAGCAACTCTCCCGCCTCAGCCTCGCAAGTGCTGCGATTATAGACATGCACCATCATACCCGGCAGCACTTTATGCTTTGTGTATTTGCACTGCGAGTCTTTGTAGGGGTGAGAAAAAGGAAAACCGTCTTATTTTATACCTGATAATATGAAGAAAAACTAAAGGTACAAACAGTACAATAGATAACATGTGGTTTTAGGGTAGTAAATTAGCATTGTTTTGTCTCACATGTTTATTTTATTCCTCAGGATTTTCTTAGTTTATCATTACTGTACAGATTTAGTTTTTAAAATTGATTCTAAATTTTAAATCCAGGGTTTCTCTTATCTTCCGGAGAAAACAGTTGTGTGGCTTTCTTTTGTCACAGACATCTGGGCAGAAGTGAGTCACTTCTTTTGGTAGCAGATCTTAATGATGGGTCCTTGCCTAGGTACTCTGAATTGAGTTTTTTTGTAAACATTTTTAAAAGCCAAAGGCAGATGAAGTTTGAAATCTGAGACTATTGAAATCCCAGGGAATAAAAATGGTATAATTTGTAAAACACTTGAAAAGTAAAAAAACTTTATTTCTATTATAATCCTGGAGAAATAATTTCAGTTTATATTACAGCTTCAGAAAAAGCATTAGTGACTTGCCAATAGTGTTATAAACTGATAAGAATATTCTCTAAATAAAGAAGTTGTTGTTCATTTGTTTGTTTTGCCGTACCGGGAAAGAACCCAGGACACTGCACATGCTAAACCAGTGCTCTACCCCCAGCTACAAACCAGGCCCGTGAAGCCGTCCCACATAGGGTGATGTAACTACAGTGAATACCTACCTGTTTGTACTTGTAATCCGCGTTGACTATATATATAATAGGGAAATTGGGAAACTTTTAGGATTTGCGGCATGTCTGTTAGAAGCAGCATAATATTAAATAGAAATAAAGATTGCCAAAGTGAAAAATTAGAATGAAGCTAGAGATGCAAACAAATACCTTTCTCTCTCCACAGATTACATTTTATCCTAGAAAAATGAAGACAGTTATATTTGGGGCCTTTCTTTCTGGATTCACATATAATGTTTGGTGCATGGCTTTATGTCTAGCACAAATATCAATTAGCTTGTTTTTCTTATCTTTTTGATTTGTCTTAGGCATAACTTTATTTTTGTCTTTGTGCCTCTTTCCATGTTACTGTAGTAGCATGTTATAGATGTGTAAAGTTAGTATATAAATGATTCAAGTAATTTTTCAGAATAATTCAGTAGGATCAGGGAATGACCTTAGAAATGATATTTCACTTGCTCTTTTTTTTTTGGGGGGGGGGTCTTTTTGAGACAGGGTCTCACTATGCAATTCAAGCTGGCCTTGAGCTGACTTTGTAGCCCGGGCTAGTCTGGAAGTCCCAATGATCCTCCTACCTCAGCCTCTGGAGGGCTGGGATTACAGGCGTGCGCCACCATACCTGGCTACTTGCTCTTTCATTTAATACTTACAACGACCTTATAAAAGTAAATAATCCGTTTTGCAGATGAAGAAATAAACTAGAAAAGGTCAAATCTTTTCTAGTCAGAGGTATGTTTAAGATGTAAATTTGAATCTGTCAGGTTCATGCTGTTTTCTTCTGTTTTACTCTGCTTCCCATGTATGTTTGGGAGAAGGGACACAGTTGTACTAAAATATGTTTGGAAGTCACCCATAGGTGACTTCACCTGTTGAAGCTCTGAGGTTGCTGTGGGTGAGGGAGTAGACTGATAAATGTGTTGACTCAGTCCTTGGGTTATTATACTCTTACTCTTTGATGGGAACTCATTATGGTAATAGTATACAGAATGAGTATTTGTTATCTCAAAAGCTTGAGATCAGCTGTGTTTCCTCTTTTAGAGTTTATTGGGGTTTTTGAATATTTGCAAAGACTTTATTTACGAGTTGCACATCACTGACCTGAAAATCTGAAATTGGAAATGTCCCATAGCCAAAACTTTTTGAGTATCAAGTTGGCACTTGTACAATTTGACTTCAAAGCATTTTGAATTTTCAAATTAGTCATGCTGAATTTGTATTTGAATTCAAAATTAAGACATTTAGTATGTTTTTCAGATCACATACCAGAAGACCACACATGATGGGGATTGCCTCTGTTACTACCTGGGATTTAAAGGAAACACCTCTTTCTTAACTCAGTAATAGTTGTCTGTTTTTTACTCACAGCAGCTCAGCTTTCTTAAATTCTGTTTGTAAGATGAAAAGAAATCATGTGCTTAAAGCATGAATGCTTAAATGTTGATTTTTTTCTTAATGGAACTCTGGTTCCTATCCCCACATTCCTCTTTGATCAGATACCAACCCAGGAGAGAGCAACATTTGTCTCATTATGTATTATCTCTTGATAGGCTCTCTACTCTAGCTAAACAAAGCAGTCTGCTAAAGTGTACACACACGTGACTTTCTGTCTTCATGTATTTAATAGATGTTTAATACTTTTATTAGGCACTGTGCAAGATTCTACATTGTATGAGACAGTCCCCACCCATCATCATGAATGTTTTAATCTAATAGGGCAGATCAGGTACACATTTGGATGTGCTGAGAATTAGGCTTTGAATTTAAATGTATTATACACAGTAGTGGCACAAGGTAAGGACTAAAAGAGAAAGTTAATGATTCATTTTCTCAGGTGAGATATACTTTAGTTGCTTCATCTGTCATATTAAAAAATTTTTTCTTTCATGTAAAGATAGAGGTAAATTTATGCCGAGAAATAATTGCATGAGCTGTTGTCTCATAGGTTGTTTGGAGCCTGTTGTATTTCTCCCTTAAACTTAGGACTTTGGAACATGGCCTAGAAATTTAATAGAAATCTGAAATCACATAACATTTTTCATAATAGTAATATATCTTGGGGAAAATATCCAGACACTGCAGTGTAAATGAGATAAAATATGAAATTACTCCTGTCCTAAGCTTATTTTTTTCATGTTATAAACATAATTATTTTCAACAAAATTTTAAATGTTTCTATAAATACACGGTATTCTTGACATCCTAGTAGAGGCTAACATTTCACTAATTCTTGGAAGACAGAATCTCAGTGGCTTGTGTTTCTACAAAATGCAGTGCCTAGGCTACAAGTAAGTCATAGAAAATGTTTTTACCTTTCTCTTTCTCCCACTGCTAATTGATGTGTTTATTCAGTTGAATGAGCCAGCTCTGTCAAGACTTCCCCTGTGGGAGAATTCATACTGTGTGCTTGTGTGCCAGAGTCTCACTCCCAGAAGAGCCAGGATGGAGAATGAAGGCTGGAGGCAAAGCCAGGAGTATGTGAGGAGCAGTGGCAAAGCCACAGACACATCGCCTGGGCGTGTGAATCCCAGTTACTCAGTATACCCTCCCTGTAGATCTGCATGCCTGGAGACCGTGGGCAGATC
This sequence comes from Dinomys branickii, assembly GCA_004027595.1. NCBI lineage: Eukaryota > Metazoa > Chordata > Mammalia > Rodentia > Dinomyidae > Dinomys > Dinomys branickii. The sequence continues at coordinate 162,685 of PVLD010001883.1, read as the reverse complement.
TGCAGTGACCTTCAGTGTCCTTACTCTGCTCATTCGCCATCCCACCGGAATGTGAATTTTTTTTCCTCTTTCCTGTTTGTCTTTAGGCTAGTGAACTTGTGAGGACCACTGAACCAGTTTATTTTATATAGCTGGGTAGTATGGAGAGAGTGCCTAACAATATAAAGGACAAGGAAAAGAACTATTTTATTTCCATCTTAGGATTCCCAGGACAGCTAAAGAGAAGTCATTTATAGTTTGCTCACCTAGAGATAATGAAAGGAAGTCGTGTAGCAATGGGAGACAGAGACTTTCTCTGAGACATTTTATGAGTAAAAGGCTTAATATTTTTACAGCGTAATTTGTAAGAATTGAAAGGAAGTTTTTTAAAATGTAAACCAATTCTTAGTATCAAGTAGAAGTGACTGCTGCACACTGAAAACAGCTGAATTTTGAAGCAGTATAACTTTTATTTTAAAGAGAAAAAAATTTCAAACTAAGATAATTGGAGGGTAACAATGATTAATATTTTTAAATTAGTTACTCAGACTAAAAGATATAGGCATCTTATTGTCTAAACAATATTAGTACAAACCTTTCTTTTCAATAAACTAAGAGAAATTAGTAGTATAACTATCTTAACTATCTTGTATGTATATATGTGTACCTATACATATATATGTGTATATATTTTGCTTTTCTTTTGCTTCTTTTCTCGTTTCTCCCATCCTAGCTTTTCTTTCCCTTTGAACAGTTTCTTCCTATTTTACAATAGCTGTTGTACATTTTGGATCTTGTTTACTCTTTCAGCTTCTCACACTAGGGTGACAGTATGATGTTTGCACATTTGCATCTGGTTTATTTTACTAATGAGTATGGTCTTGAGTTGCATCCATTTACCTATAAAAGCCTCCAGTTTATCCTTCTTTATGGCTGAAGGATATGCCCATGGTTGATGGGCATTTGGATTGTTTCCAAGGTCTAGCTATTACAAATTGTGCTGCTATAAACATGAATGAAACTGTATAACTTTTGAATGGACAAGGATTAAGGGTTTTTTTTCCAGGCATGTCACAACCATGTTTTTGAGAGTAAAACAGTAATTTACGGCTTTGGCATGTTGACTACCCCTTATTGATTGTGTTTTTCCTGCCTATTTCCTCTGGACTAGATTTTTTTTTCCCCCTTGCCAGCCAGGTGCTGTCCCGCTGAGCTATATCCCTGGCCCTAGACCAGACTTTTAAGTTTTGTTTTTCTTCACATTTGTTTTAATATTAAAACAGTATATATAGTACATTTTATTTAAAAAGTAAGTGCATGCATATTAGGGACATGAGGAAACTTTTGGATGTTTTGAGTATCTTAAGTGTGATGATTTCATGAGAATGCAGGTGTATAGGTCGGAAATGCACCAAATTGTACACTACAAATAGATGCAACTTATTGCGCATGACAGTTACACTTCAATAAAATGATTTAAAACATTTTTGCTCATGTAATGACTGAGAAAGCTTGGTGTTATTTTGATGCTTTTTGTATTTCCATGGCTATGCTGAGGTTGAGCGTTTTTATGAGCCGTTTGTATTTTATCTTCTATGAATTGAGTTACATCTTTTGCCACTTTTTCTGTTTGTGTATGTGTTTCTTGTCAATTTATATAATCCAGTCTTGACTTCCAGTAATAACCCACTGTCTATCTTACCTGTTGCTAATATTTTATCGCAGTTAATTTATCCTTTGATTTTAAAATTCATTTCTCCGTGTACTTCCTTCATTTCTTTTTCTTTCTCTTTTCGTCTTTAGTTCCTGACCAACACAGACAAAGCCATCATTTAGTTGCTTGCTGTCTGGTTTTAAAGTGTCCTGTCTTAAAAATCCCCTGTACCTCAATTGTATTCCTAATTTTTCTTAGATTTTACAGTTTTAGTTCTTACATTAGATTTTAGTCCTTCTGAATTTTTCTGGTAATGACAGATGAGCTGATGTTATTTTTTGGTGGTGGTAACCTAACTTTTGTAAATAACCATAAAATGTTTCCATGTCAACTTGAATCTGTTTTAGAACTCTGTTCTGTTAATCTCTGTATATGCTTACTGTTTAATTACAGTAGTTTATGACTTTTTTGTTTTTGAGATAAGGGTCTCACTATTGCTGTCCTTGAACCTTGTAGCCCAGGTTGGCCTCGAACTCATTGCAATTCTCCTGCCTCACCCTCCCAAGTGCTGAGATTATAGGCATGTGCTATGCTGCCCAGCCTATGACAAGTTTTAATATATGACAAAGCATGTCTCCTTTCCCATATTTTCCTCTTTTTCAGACTTTCTTGGTAGTTTCCCTATAAAAACATTAAATACACTGTCTTTCCATAGTATCATTAGGAAAGACTTAGATACATGTTTTATTTCGGGATGTTAACATTTTTATGTTAAATACTTGTTAAAAATAGAATTTTTATTTAGGTTTTATATTGTATATTATGTTTTATTATAGCATTAATAGTCACTTTTGAATAACTGCTTATTGCTAATTTTAAAATAGTTATAATAAACCTTGTAAGTTTTTATTATCAGCTCTACTAATTTATAGTTTACTGATTTGGATTTTCTAAGTATATAATTACATTTATAAGAATAGTTGATCTATAATTTTTATTTGTATTTCATTTGTGTTATATGTAAAATAATGGTGATGAGTGGGTCATTTGGTTATTAACAGTGACGTTAATACTAAATAGTTTATTATGATGTTGTGGCTGTTTACTATCTTATTTTTCATTTTTCTTTGGTATACTCAGTAACATTTACCAAATATTGTAATGAGTTCTAACAATTTGATAAATCTTTGTGACCATCACCCATAATAAAATATATAACAAGTCCATCATCTTAGAGTGCTTCAGTATACCAAAATTCAGTCAATGTTTTTCCACTCCAAAACAGAAGCCAAGTATACTCATTTGTGTTCTATAGTTTAGTTATTCCTATTCTGATACTAATGAGTGGAATTATATCATATGTGTTAGGCTTTAGCTAATGTCTTCATTCAGCACAAGATCGTTTAAGTTCTGAGGAGCATTCCATTGTATTAATAGACCAGTTTGTTTACCTATTCTCCTGTTGATGTATCATTGTTTTCAATAGAGGCTATTATGAATGAGGCTTCCATGAACATTCTTTTACAGATGTTAGTGGAGACATGTGGTTTCATTGCTTTTAAAAAGTAAAACTGGAAAACATTGGAAGTTATAAAATACATTTTACATGGCTACGAGTAATGTGTGAAAGTTCTTCTGCGTGTCTTTCAACGTTTGGTGATTTCAGTTTTATATTTTACATATTCTAGTGGTTGTAAAATGGTATCTCATTTTGGTTTTAGTTTCATGTCCCTGATGACTACTGTTGAGCTTCACCCATTCATGTATTTTCTGCCCATTTTTATATCTTCTTGTAGAAAGTGACTGTCAAAAGTTGTTAGCCACTCCCCAACCCCATGTTTGAGCAGAGTCTTGATACGTAGTTCAGGCTGGCCTTGAATGAGTGCTGTGTCCAGGCTGGCCTGAAACCTAGAACAATCTTCCTGCCTCAGCCTCTCAAATACTGGGATTACACGTATGCACCATTAATCCCAGATGTTAGCCCATTTTTTGAAAAAAAATTTATTATAATCTGTAGCAGTGTTCTATGAATTCTGGGTATGTGTCCTTTGTAAGATTTATATATTGTGAATATTGTTTCCCAGTCTTTGTCTTGTCTTTTATTCTTCTTTCGAAAGCTGATGTTTTTAAGTTCTGATCAGTTCAGTATATTGATTTTTAATTTTTTTATACCCTAAGAATTCTTTCCCATTTGAGAGATTTTCCTATGTTTGTTTTTAGAAGTTTTATAGTTTAACTCATATATTTACGTCTTCTTTTTTTCAAGTTACGTTTTACACATTTGGAATAGAAGTTGGGAAGGTTTTATTTGGTTGTTGATTTTGTTTTTTCATCAGGTATTTAGTTCACTTTTTTTTTTTTTTCCCGGTACTGGGGATCGAACTCAGGACCCTGCGCTTGCTAAGCAAGCGCTTATTCCACTGAGCTATATCCCCAGCCCTAGTTCACTTGTTTAAGAGATTTTTCCCTTAAAGTATTTATGTGATAATTAATGATTTAAATAAAGCAATTCTCCCTTCTTATTCCTCCATTTATTCTAGGGTAACCAGGAGCCAACAACAACTCCTGAAGCAATGGTTCAGCCTTTTACTACCATCCCATTCCCACCACCTCCACAGAATGGAATTCCTACAGAATATGGAGTGCCACACACTCAGGACTATGCCGGCCAGACCAGTGAGCATAACCTGACACTCTATGGAAGTACGCAAGCACATGGGGAGCAGAGTAGCAACTCACCCAGTACACAGAACGGATCTCTCCCGGTACGTGAGTTAGGAGGTGGAATGTAGTCACTGAAATTGAGTGCATGTCAGTCACTGAGACAGTCACTACAGTCACAGTACCAGAACATTCTATGAGCCAAGTTAGCATTTCCATTCCATTCCTTAGCCTGTGTATAATTGCAGTTCTACTCCAAGCATTGTGGTTAGAAGATAGTTTGAAGTAAAACTCAGAGTTACCGCACAGGAACTGTTGTTGGTCTGGAAATGAGACAGACAGTAGCAAGGTAAGTACACTGGTAAAGTAAGTGCAGGGATAGCTGCTCTTTTCAGCTTCACCAGGTGTGTCTGCTGTGCAGAATCCCACGGTCACACTCCTGTTCTCGCCTACTGAGTCTCTGAACAGCATTTTCCATGTTGCCTCCTCCTCCTTGAAATAGTGTCTTGAGTTTTGTGCTCTCTCATGTTTTGTCTTCAACATGGGATGATTTTGCTTTTTCCTCCTCTGTTCAGCTTTTAAATGCTACAATGTGCTGAGTTGGGGTCCTAGGATCCTGTTCCCAACTTCATATTTTGCCTTTATGTAATTAGACTACCAAATTCACTTAGTTGCTCAAAAAAACCTGGGAGCCATTCTTCTATTTGTCTGCACCTCTGATCCATTAACAAGTCATGGCAACCCTAACCCCGTAACTGTCTACTACTTCATTGTCTTCTCTTCATCGTACTACTACAGATGAACGAGCCAGTGTTCTTTTGTCAGATTGGTAGGGCTTGAGTCCCAATACAGCCAGTTATGTAATCTCCCTCTGACTTGAGAAGATACTTGAAAGTAGTAGTACCTGCTATTAAAGAAAATAATACTAATACTGCCCTCCTGAAGAGGCCGTTAGGGTGTTTAAGGGTTTGATTGAGGCAAAGTGTTTACCATTGTTGTCACCAATGTAGGCGAAACCCCGTCACTTCACTTTCTGTGTGACTGCTGCCTGATTTAGCCACTCTCCGCATGGCAGCCAGGGTGATTTTTACTTTTTAATCCAAATTGTACTGTTTTCCTACTTACTTCTAATAGTGCTCTAACACAAGTAGAATAAAACTCAAGCTGTGTGTGGGGTTTTCTAATCCCTCATCCCCGCCCACCTCTGACCTCACCCCTTTCTATTTACATGCTAAAGTAAAAAGAAATGTCACAAATTAGCAATAAGTATCTATTACATGCATATCAACACTCCACTCCAAAAATTGTCTGTGGGATTTCTTTCTAAGGTAGAAACGAGCTGTTGTCGAATAAGCTGTCTCTGGTTTTTAGATTTTACTTTTTTTTTTTTCCAGTATCAGATTACCAGAAGGAGAGCTTTATTCAGACTTTAAGCTGCTTAATAAGATTTACTTTCAAATAAAGATTTAGCTTTATAGTGCAAGCTTCTGTTGCATAAAGATTAAACCTGCAAATACCTGAGGGAGCTGGTACTAGAGATTGAAGGCCTTTACACTGGACTACATCCCTAGCTCTTTTTAAACTTGAGATGGGAATCTTGTTAAGTTGCTGAATTGCCCAGGTTGCACTCAAACTTACGGTCCTCCTTTCTCAGCTTTCCAGAATGCTGGGATAGTAGGTGTGTACCACGAGGCCAGGCTATTTTTTTAAATTAGGTATTGGACCACCAAGAAAAACTTCTTTTCCTTGAAAATGTCTTATTTTTTCAATGTTGATTAGTTATATAGGCACATGATTTTTATACTTCATAAATAATGGACTGTAATAGGCGGTTTGAATCATCCAATATGACAGGTAACAACAGCCTTTCTATAGCATTTGTTCTAGAATCATGAATTTATAAGTTGTCTGTTGGCTGCATTCCCAAATAACTTTCAAACGATCATAAACTCAGAGACCCACAAGTATAGATATTTCAACCAAAGGAATGAAAAAGACAAAACAGATACATCTTTTTCAAGTTATTTTAATGATTAAAATCTATTTCTACTTTAGTGAGTGGTCTTTCTACTTTTTTTTTTTTTTTTTTTTTGAGACGGGGTCTTGCTATGTAGTCCAGGCTAACCTTGAACTCACTGTGTAGCCCAGGCTGGCCTAGAACTTGCAGTAATCCTTCTGCTTCAGTCTTCTTAATGCTGGGATTACAGGTGTGCACCACCATGCCCAGCACTTTACTATTCTTTTCTGTCTATTCTCATTAGTTTTGGTAATTTGTAACTTTCTAGGAATCTGTTTCATCTAAATTTAGTTTTGTTTGTGTAAAGTTATCAGTAAGGGTCTACAGTAACATTCCATGTTTCACTCTTGATTTTAATAATTTATGTCTTCTTTTTTTCTTGGTTAGTTCAACTAAGGTTTGTTAAGTTTTCAGATCTTTCCAGAAAATCAGCTTTTGCTTTCATTAACTTTATTGTCTTGTTTCATAATTTGTTGAGTTCCACTCTTATCTTTACTCTGCTGCCTTCTGCTTGCTTGGAGTGTGATTGGGTCTACTTTTCTGACTTCTTGCATAGGAAGCTGAGGTGTTTGATTTTAAGTTTTCTTTCTGTTTTAGAACTTTAAGTTTCTCTGTAGCAGGTTCTCTTAAAAGGTGATACATTGTGTTTTCACTTTCAGGATATTTTTAAAAGTTCCTTATGGTGGTGGTCTCCCCTCTCCATTAATAGAAACGTATTACTTTTATTTTTTTTAGACAGAATCTCAGTAAGTTGCTGCTAAATTGGCCAGGCTGGGCTCACATGGGCAATCCTCCTGTCTCAGCCACCCAAAATGCTGGGATTACAGGTGTGTGCCTCTATCCCTGGCTATTTTTTTTTTTTTTTTTTTTTGCGGTACTGGGGATCGAACTCAGGACCCTGCGCTTGCTAGGCAAGCGCTTATTCCACTGAGCTATATCCCCAGCCCCTCCCTGGCTATTATGTGTTAATTTCAAATGTTGAGGATTCCCCAAATTTCTTCTGCTTATTGATAATTTAATTTCCTTGTGGTTTGAGAACATACTTGGTATGATTTAAAATTGATTGAGACTTGTTTAAGATGTAGTAGGTAGTCTATCTTGCAAAGCATTTTGTGTGAGAGTTGTATAGCCACTTCAGCCCTTTTATAGTTGCTGTTTACATAACTTACATCATTTTGTTTCAACTTCTTTGAATTAAAGTGTCTTTCGTGGGGGCTGGGGATGTGGCTCAGTGGTAGAGCTCTTGCCTTGCATGCACAAGGCCCTGAGTTCGATCTGCAGCACCACATACATTTAAAAAAATAATAATAATAAAATAAACCAACAATAACAATAATAAATAAATACATTTTTTTAAAAAGTGTCTTTCGTTTAAAAATTTTTCCATCTTTTTATTAGATCATGTAGCCTATTTACATTTTACTATGATTATTAACATGGATAGATTTACATCTGCCATTTTACTGTGTCTCATGGCTTTTTTTGTTATTGTTCTTATGTTCATCATTACTGGATTCTTTTTTTAGGGCAGAATATATTTATTGAGGGAAAGAAAGCTTCTGTCCAAGAGAGGGACAGAAGGGGGACCCAGCTGGGTTGCCCTCGTTACTGGTTTTTGATAAATAATTTATCAGATTTATTGTTTTGGCACAGTTATACCTTAGTACTTAAGTGCTTTGAAACTCACTAAATTTGGTACCTGACAGATTTTGACATGCAGATGCCCCAGCACTCACCGTGTGTTTATTACACGGGGTGCAGGGTAGAACTTGTCCGTACCCATTTCACTGTATCGTGACTTACTACCCTATACAGCCAAAATAGTTTGTTTAGAGCCTGTTGTTTTTGGTAGTGGTTGCATCTCCCAGGACCAATTAATGACAAGTGCTAAGGTACTGCTGTATTTCTTAATCTTTGGTCAAAGGATTACATGTCTTTGACTTACCATAACCTATGGATGGGCTTATCAGGTAAAGTGCAACAGCTTTGCTCCCATGTACTTCCATTGTCCACACTCCATTGTGCTATTGTGTATACCTGGGTACCTGTATGTGTGTACCTGTATATAATAGAAATCTAGCAATATAATTCTTACTTTAAATAATTTTATGCAATTGATACACATTTCATGGCTTTTTTTAGGGCAGTTTTAGGCTCATATCAAAATTGAAAAGTTACGGACATGGTCCTGCACCTATGCATGCCTGACCTCTCCCACTATCAATATTCCATACTACAGTGCTACAGTGTTAATTGATAAACCTGTATTCATTCAGCATCACCTAGAATCTGTACTTTATATTAGGGTATGTTCTTGGTGTTATACATTCTATGAACTTGAATAAATGTTTGAAAACATTTATCATCATACACAGTAGTTTCACTGCCCTAAAAATTCCATATTTTGTTTGTTCATCTCTCCCTCCCCAGCTGCTGGCAACAACTGATCTTTTTACTGTCAGCATAGCTTTGCCTTCTCCAGAATGTAGTAGAGTTGGAATCATATAATAGGTAGCTTTTTTGGATTGGTTTTTCTTCACTTAATAATACGCATTTAAAGCATATGTTTATTACTGTTATGCAAGGCTTAACAATTCATTTCTTATTGCCTAATAATATTGTGTGGTTCTATATTTATCCATTCACCTGTGGAAGGGTATCTTGGTTGCTTCAAAGTTTGGACAATTATGAATAAAGATGCTATAAGCATTCATGTGTGCAGTGAATGAGAGTTCCTATTATTCCACATCCTTGTCAGTGTTTGGCGTTGTCTGTGTACTAGATTTTGATAATTATTACATAACTTCATCGTTGCTTAAATTTTCATTTTCTTGAGATACACTGTTGAACATCTTTTATATGCTTGTTTGCCACCTATGGATGTTCCTCAGTGAGTAGTCTGTGCAGGTCTTAAGCTATTTTTTAATCAAGTTGTTTTCTAGTGTTGAGTTCTCAAATTTTCCAGATATTTTGAAAATAATTTACCGTTTCTGGTGATCTTCATATCGTCCTATAGATCCAAGTTAATATCCAGTGTCATTTCCTTTCACCTCTAGGATTCCTTTTAGTATTTTCTGTAGGGTAAATCTGCTTGAAACAAGTTGTGTTAGCTGTAGAGTTCTTGGTTGACTTTCTCTCCTACTCCTTAAATACAACAAGTGAACCTATTGCCTCTTGATCTCTAATGAGACTCACCTGATTTTGATGAGCGATCAACTGTTAATCCTATTATTGTTTATACGAAGTTGTTATTTTCTTGCTAATATCATTTTCTCTTTTGCTTTTAGCTGTTTCTCTATGATGGTTCTAAAGATGGATTTCTTTGTTTTTATTATACTTGAAGAGTTTTGGATAAATTGATTGCTTATTCTTTTTATTCTTTGTTCCTGGGCCTCCTATTTTATACACTTGCTATTTTCCTACAGACATTTTCGTTTTCTGTTTCAGCCAGCAGTTTTGTGAATCTAAACAGAATGTAAACTTTTCATTTTCCTTTAGTCATTTTTCTCTTTGCTTTTTTTTTTTTTAATTTTTTTTTTTTTTTTTTTTTTTTTTAATTTTTTTTTTTTTTTTGTGGAACCAGGGATTGAACTCAGGACCTTGTGCTTGCCAGGCAAGCACTTATTCCACTGAGCTATATCCCCAGCCCTCTCTCTTTGCTTTTTAAATTTGGATACTTTCTGTTGATCTTTTTTTGTAGTTCATACGTTCTTTCTTCTGTCTTAGTCTCCTGTTGAACTCATCTATAGAGTGAGTTTATTTCATTTATTGTACTTTTTTTTTTTTTTGTCTTTGAGACAGGGTCTCACTATGTACTTCAGGCTGTTCTTGAGCTCACTTTGTACCCCAGGCTGGTCTCGAACTCTCAACGATTCTCCTGCCTCAGCCTCCCGCGTGCGCCACCACGCCTAGCTCTTATTATACTTTTTAACTCTGTAATTTCCATTTATAACTTATATTCCTGTTTTGTCATCCTATTTTCCTTTCATTGTTTTGACTTTTTGAGACAGGATCTTACTATGTAGTTCATACTAGCCTTGAACTCACTATATAACCTAGGCTGGCCTCAAACTCCCAGTGATCCTCCTCCCTCAGCCTACCAAATGCTGGAATTATAGGCATGTGTCACCACACCCAGCCCAATTCTTTGAAATATTTGTATTTGCTACTTTAACATCATTTGCTAAATCCAGCATCTGTGCCTGCATTACAGCTCAGTTACTTCTAGTTATTGTTTCTTTTCTTGAATATGGGTCGCACCTTCCTGTTTTATAATTTGCATTCTTTTTTTTTTTTTAATGAAAATTGAACAGGTAACACTATAGTGACTGGAGTTTTACTTATTTTTCTGAAGGGGGTGTGTTTTAAGCAATTTGCCCACTTAAATTATGGCGTCTGACACCTGCACAGTGTGAAGTCACTGATGTTTCTGTTTAGTGGTTTTGTTATTTTTTTTCTTCTTTTCCTGGCTAACAGTCACTCCTGTCTCCATAGCTGACAGGCCAGAGGATAGAGGTTGTGCTCATGCACCTGACGCTTGTAGAGCTTTCTCCCTCTCAGTCCAAAAGCTGTATTGGGAAGTGCATTAGAAATTCAGCCTGTCCCAAGTCTGCCTGGGGTTTTCTTTTTGTTGAGATGTTTTGTGTCTCCCCTTCTCACCTATGTAGTTTCACACCCACCCAGAGGTGTGAGGAGAGCATTCCTATATCTGCTGATTTTCTTTCCTGGGATCTTTCTACTAAATATCTGGCTGGTCCACCATTCACCTCAAGCAGATCACAACTTCAAGCTAGAAGAACTATGCTCTCCCTGTTAGGGTCTTAGCAAATTTGCCCCTGTTAGCTATTTTTTCTTGCCCTTTGAACACTCTTCTCCTCTTCTCCTGTTCAAAGTCAAATCTTCCCTCCCCAACAACAAAAACAACTAGTTTTCATGGTCCAGCAGTACATCTGCGGAGTCCTACTGGTCTTATGCCGAGCTCTAAAAGTTTTCAGGAAATGCCTGTTTTTTGCCATTAACTGATTTTCAGAACCATGAATGCAGTTTTTGACAGCTGTGTACAATTTTTTTATTGTCCATTTTGTTTTGAGGGAAAGATTTACTGATCTGTACACACAAATCATAGGCAGAGATCTCTTCCCTGAATCACTCTGTGGCATTTTACAGTTTCTCACAGGAACTGCTCAGCTCTTACGCATGTCTCTTTTTTCTCTCATTCACCATTTCTGACTGTTTCAGAGCCCCAGATTGTGTGTTTCTAATGACAGTGATTAAAGGCAAGCTCTGTTCCCTAAAACACATGCATACAGTTAAAATTTAGGTCTCTTATCATTTCAGAAACTGTTCATTATATAATTTTGCACAAACTAATTTGAGTTCCTAAAGAAATATAAAATAAGAATAGAAATCCAGATGTATAGATTGTGTGAGCTATTAATGGTAAAAATAGCTGAGAACAAGGTAGAAAATCCTTTTGCAGCAGCAAGTAGAAACACCAAAATGACACCCAGAATTTGGAGGCAGATTTATTTACATCAGTGGGCACTGACTGGGATCACTCCCAAAATATTAGGCCCCCCATCTCTGGTAGTCTAGGGCTTTTATATGATGCACAAACAGGAGGTAACAAAGATGATAGAGAACATCCTGGTAGCTCTTCTGATTAGGGAGGAGGGTGAGATCATCGGTGACAAGGGTAGATTAACGAGCATCAGTTCGTGAAGCTTGTTACAGTGGTGCAGTGGGCATTTTGTATGTTTGGTTATCTCTTCTGGTTACAGGAGTCAAGAAAGTAATTACAAAGCCATGCAGTAGTTACAGAGCTAGGCAGTTTCAAAAGAAGAGTTTTAAAAGGAATAAGTTCTCTTCTACAGTCTTTCCCTCTCACTTTGAGTTGTACGTATGGACAGAAATAGCACAAGTTTATATCAGTTTAGCAAGTTTTGAACAATAAAACAAGAAGCTATTAGGAAGCTCTGCTGAAAGATACTGTTACTTTTTTAAGAATACATTTTAAATGTGAGGAGGATTTGTCACTGCTGTTAGGCCATTTTCCCTTTGAAAGAGAAATTGTACATGCAGTTGTGGAGATGTGTTATACAGAGGTAGAAATTGAGCAGTAGAGCAAGACATCATAAACCTAGATTTGATAACATTTACATTATTCTATAAAACTTTTACTGTGAACTTATATGCCTCATAAAATGGTCTAGCAATTTATGTGGCCAGTTAAATTCAAGAAGTAGGTAGAGCTGGATGTGGTGATGTGTGCCTATATGATCCGAGCACTCTGGAAGGCTGAGACAGGAGGATCGTAAGTTTGAACCTAATCTGGACAACCAAATGACTTAGCAGACCTTTTCTCAAAATATAAACTAAAAAGGGGCTGGTGATATAGCTCAATGCCAAAGCCTTGGGCTTCATCAGTATCTCTCACACACATACTCACATAGTAGATAGGAAGCAGCATTATTTAAAACTAATTAGAAATATCTTTCACCTTAAAAATTGCTCCCAGAAAACAGTATTTTGTTGTTTGGTAGAATAGTCCTTCCCAGTGCATCAGAGCTTTTATTGGTGGGTAATTCCAAGTCCACATCCTCCACTCACTAGCTCAGAGAAAAGGATAGTATGTGCTTAGGTGTTGGTTCTCTGTCAGGCCCCTGAGCATCTTGTCGAACTTCGCTCAGGTGTTCTCTCTGCTGGAAAGCCTTCCCTACTTTCTAGTCACAGCCTGTTTTGTGAATCTTTTAATTTGGGCCCTAGTGGAATCCTGAGTTGGCCATATTTTGTAGAACTTCTAAAAAATGATGGTTTTGTTTACTTTTCTCTCCCTGACTAAACCATAAGCCTTTAAAGAAAAGGGCTTTTTTTTTGTTCATCTTTCTTTCTTGACTCCTTACCGTGCCTGGCACTTGAGAGTTACACAGCAAATACTTAGAAAAAGCACATCAATCTGAGTAGAGAGAAGCCTGGTGTCTTGGTGAGTGGAGGGTTCATCTGGGCCATGCATTTCTAGTGATAGGGATTCAGATGTGCTTAGATGGTCAGTGCTCATAGCAGAGTTAGGTGAGAAAGAAGAGTAAAACGTCTTTGGGTAAGAACATGGGTTTCCATCTGGTTGCAGCTTTGGGTGCTTGGTAAAGGCTAGAGGAAGAGAAGGTGGGGAAAAGATCAGTTGAGTGCAAACTGGGAAGAGTATTTGAATGCCAGGCTGAGAAACAGGGACTTACTGACGATTTGGACAAGAAAATGAAGTGAGCCAAACATGGTTCTAGAAAATTGTCTGTTGCAGCATCCAGAAGATGAGATATGAGGGGCAGAGAGCTGGGGGGAAGAGTCCTGTACCTTGAGTGTCTAGTGTGGTTCTGCCCTTGGGGGTTGCAGTGAGTATATAAGAAGAGGGAATGAATTCACAAGAATAATGAAGATAGAAAATACAGGATTGGTACAGTAAGAAGGAAAACAATCAGACTGTGTCATCCTGATTGTAATAATTACATCTTGAGTAAGGAATTTTATCTCTTAGGTTTCAGTTTCCTTTTCTGTCAAATGAAGCTTATTTCTGACTGACTGTGGAGAGTTTCTGTAATAATAAATTTGACACGAGGACTGTGGAGAGTTTCTGTAATAATAAATTTGACACGCTTTAGAAACTACCTGTTGAAATAGTTCAAGGTAACTATCTTTTGTCTTAAGTCTTTTAAAATCACCTGCCCCTTGCAGCACTCACTGAGTCCTTTATTACTGTGAAATGCAGATGCATTTTAGTATAGATCTTGCTCACATTAGATTGTCTTATTGATGGAGAAAAAAAAAGGAAGCGACTTCTCATACCAAGATGAGAATTAAGTATTGAAGTCTGAAATTTTTATATTTAGAAGTGGATTTTAGCCTCAGGCTAAAAGCTTCTTCTGCTCTTAAGATGAGTTTGTTTGACAATCATTTGGTTCCATACTGTGCACTAGCCAAACAGATAACAGTTGGGAGGCTGCCTCCCAGCTTGCAGACTGCAGAGAATTGAGAAACTTGGTTCGTGTATGTTTGATCCTTTTCTTCCTTCCTAAATGGCAGCAGGGCATAAATAACCAAAGAATTGGAAGTAGATAAGCTTTAGTGAGTCATCCTCAGATAGGAGATTTGTATTTGTATTATGACTGTCTGTTGGATTATATTCTCCTGGAGGGCAAGAAATAATTCTTACCCTCCTCTTAATCACCTATTCTGGTACATACACAAGTACTGTGTGCTGGCTGACTGCAGCTCATCTACTGGTACAGAGTAGGTGTTTAGTAAGTGCTTGCAATGGGCTTAAGGTTAGGAGAGCTTACAGATAAAATTAAGCATCTGTGATCGATTAGTTGATTGATAAAAATGTGTTAGAAAATATATTTTTAACAGTATAGATTTAACATACTAACTTAGGTAACAACTCATTTCTCCATTCTTGTACGTGAAGTGACTTCTCTCTCCTAGTTTGACTTAATTGTAATTCTTAGGAGATACAGCATGTTATCAAATCTTTCGCATAAATGGAAAGGTTTTCTAACTGGATAATTAGGAGAATATTCCTCTTACATTATAGTGTTTAAAACATTGTTTTTTAGAGCTTTTTTATTTTTTTAAAAACCACGGTATCAGTTCTTAAATAATTTTTTAAAAGTATGCACATTTCAGGGACAGTAATAGTAAGAGCAGCATAATTAATATATTTGTGTACTTTGTGCTAAATATTGTTGGATCCTCTTTCAGTGTATTTATTGAATTATCGCAACCACTCTCAGAATTTGATACTATTACTGTCACACTTCTGTAGGTGCAGAAATTGATACTTGGAGAGATCTGATAATTTGTCCAAGTTCACACAACTTAGTAGGACTTATGAGAATATCTGACTTTTACAGCCTACATCCTTCCTCATTTATTAATTGTCATGGTCATTATAGCAAATGTTTCACATGTCCTTGTTACATGTACAGTAATATGGCAGGTACTAGATGTACTTGGGATGGGGAAAAGTAGAAAAGAAGGAAAATATATACATATATATGTGTGTGTGTATAAAATGTACTGCTAATTTTAGTTCATTGAAAGGAATGGTTCGTGTTTATATTGTTCGATCAGTCTTACATGCCTATAGCTGATAATCTGAGCAACTACTCTGAAGATAACAATGTGCAGTATAGTAACTATTGGTAATTTCCTATCATCTTGTTTGAATATTCTGTATCACTTTTATTGTTTTTTTATTCTTGTCTTTAATATTAGAAAAAGGAAAAAAAAAAAAGTAAAGTGAGGCTCTTGCTCTCAGTGAAGCTAGAGGACTCCAGGAAAAGGAACAAAGCATTTGTCAGTGTTAGTGGGGGGAGTGTAGGACAGCAGCCTGGTCAGGAGCTGCTTCTGGTAGGTGGACACCACTTGCCATACGTCTCGGTGCACCTACATCCACAGTTGTAGTAGAGGTGGGCCAGTAGTTTTCCTAACAGGTTCGCTGATCACTGACCAGCCCTAGACTTTAGGGGTAACACTAGAGCAGACTCTTTGATAATAATGCTAAGACATTACATGACATTTTCACTGCACATAATAACTACCTTTTGCCACCAGCAGAAAAAGCAGTGGTAGGGACATACAAGGGCCTTAGTGTGAATCAAGACAGCAACACTGAACTATTCTCCTCTAGTCATTTTATTCTTCATTGTCACAAATTCACAGAAGAAGGACAATAGAAAAGCAGGTTCACTTAAGAATGTCTTTCATGAAACTGGGTGCAGTACTGCATGCCTGTAATCTTAGTGCTCAGGATGCTGAGGCAGGTGAATTGCTTCAAGTTTGAGGCCAGCCTGGGCCCAAACACAGTTCAAGAACAGCCTGAACTACATAATGAGACCCTGTCTCAATCTCCCCCTGAAAGCCCTTCAGGAAGCAGTAGAAATGATTAACTTTATTAATTCTCCACCAGTACCTGATCTTTATAATGTTCTCTATGCAAAGTGAAAAACATTCATAAAGCCTATTTTGCTGTGTACCCAAATACCTGCATTGTCCAGCAACACTGTGTGACTGAGCTGCAGGCTGAACTAGCTGCTTTTCTCATGAAGTGCCTTTCTTTCTTTCAAGAACTAATGCGTGAAGTGTCAGGCATTTTCTTGAGAATGAGTCATCCCATCACTGCAAGAGGAAAACTTCACATTATCAGTTTGATTTTATTGATAAAATGCAAACTTCCCTACAAAAATTCAAGTTTTGAAAAATCTATCCTGTGTGGGCTTTATAGTCATGTATTGTGTAGTGACATTTTGGTAAATGGTGGACCACGATAGGATGACAGTCCCATATGATTATAAGGGTGCTGAAAAATTCTATCCTCTAGTGACATCATGAAGTTGGAGCACAAGGCATTGCTCACATTTGTGATGATGCTGATCTAATTATGCCTACTGTGCTGCCTGTCATGTAAAAGGACAGCACGTACAGTGATGTGTGGTACACAGGACATAAAACTGATGATGATGAGTAATAACTGTGTTACAGGGTTATATATTTCCTGTACTACGGATTATTACTTTAGAGTGTGCCCTTCTACTTAGAAATATTGAAAATGCTAAAAACGACCTCAGGCTGCCCTTCTGGAGGCGTTCTAGAAGAAGGCAGTGTTATCATAGGAGGTGACAGCTCCATGCCTGTTTGGCCTCTAAAGACCTTCCAGTGGGACAAGATGCGGAGGTGGAAGAGAGTGAGCTTGATGATCCTGACTCTGGGTCTAAGCTGATACATGTTGTTTATGTCTTAGTTTTTAACCAAAAAGTTTAAATAGAAAAAAATTTAAAAATTTAAATATAGAAAACTGTAGAAATAAGATATAAAGAAAAAATTTTCATGTACCGGTATAGCGTGTTTTAAGCTAAATATTATTATGAAAGTAAAAAAGTTTTTAAAAATTAAATTTATAAACTGAAAGGTTATAGTAATTAACGTTAACTTGTTAAAGAAAGAAAAATGTTGACAAATTTAGCATAGCCTAAGTCAATGTGTTATAAAGTGTACAGCAGTGTGCAGTAATGCCCTGGGCCTTTGTATTCATTTAACATCCACGTGCTGACTCAGAGCACCTTTCTTTGCTACAAGCTGCATTCATGGTAATTGCCCTATACAGATGTACATTTTTTTATATATGTGTTATTCTGTAGCCTTATTGTACCATTTTTGTATACAGATATATTTAGATAACAAATACCTACCATTGTATTACAATTGCCTGTGATATTCAGTATACTAACATGCTATAGAGGCTTGTAGCCTAGGAGTTCTATAACGATGATGGCAAACATTTTAGAGCTTTCAACGATATAAATAACCTGCTGTGCATGCATGCCATAGGTTCACCACCACTGAGCTATACTCTATCATCTGGGTATATAGTAGGCTATTCCATCTAGCTTTGTGTAAACTTATACTATGTTGTAGCAATAAAAATGCCTCATACCACATTTCTGAGAAAATACCCTGTCATTAAGCAATATGTAGCTGTGCTTGAAGATTTTTCTGAGAAGATCAATGGTGATATTAACAAATGTGATAGAATGGGAAGGCAGATTATGTAAATGTAATGACATGTGCTGGCATGTACAAATACTCCCAAATGCATCAGTAGGCCAGTATCTCACAACACTTACAGGTGACCAAATAAAACGTTACAAAATCATGCATGAGTAAGAAGAGATCTATGTAAAATACATTGTTGTCCAATGGGTTTTAGTGTAACAAAGTATGAAAAGTTCCCAAATGCATCAGTAGGCCAGTATCTCACAACACTTACAGGTGACCAAATAAAACGTTACAAAATCATGCATGAGTAAGAAGAGATCTATGTAAAATACATTGTTGTCCAATGGCTTTTAGTGTAATAAAGTATGAAAAGTTTATTGACACGATTTCAGGTTCAGGCCGGGTATGGTGGCATACGCCTGTAATCCCAGCACTCGGGAGGCTGAGGCAGGAGGATCCTTGCAAATTTGAGACCAGCCTGGGCTACAAAGTGAGCTCAAGGCCAGTCTGAACTGCGTAGCAAGACCCTGTCTCAAAAAGACAGAAAAAAAAAAAAAGAAAAGAAAAAGAAAAAACCTTCAGGTTTAATGCTGAGTGTGGTGGTACATACCCGTAATCCTAGCACTCAGGAAGCTGAGGCAGGAAGATCACTGTGAGTTTGAGGCCAACCTGAGCTATATAATGAGTTCAAGACCAGCCCAGACTACACACTGAGCCCTTGCCTCCACCCTAAAAAGGTTCAATGTTGTAATTAACCTTGAAGAAACTATTTGTTGGGACGAGGGAGGAGGGATGTAACTCAGAAATGCAATGCTTGCCTAGTGTGCCTTAGGCCCTGGGTTGCATCCCCAGCAAGAAACTACCACTTGGCAAGTTTTGGCATATTTTAATGAAAAAATCAACAGTTGTCCAAGGTTATTAAAATACTTCTCCCCTTTCAGTTATCTCCATGACAGTTTTTTTTATAGACCTCCATCAGAACGACATACTGTATATAGAGTAGATGTGCACATTAAAGAGATTGCTGCTCTTTTTCTGTATTAGAAAAAATTTTTCATAAAAAAACATAATAATAGATTTGTTGCCATCATTTAAATTACTTTTTAAATGTTATTACATTCTAGTGTGGTAATAACAGTGGATATAATCCACAGAAATAGAAGGCTTCTGGGATGTTCAGTAATGTTTGAATTACAGTTACCACATAGAGGTGGAAATGTTCATACACGGCTCTAATATTTTAATTGACAAATAAAAATTTTGTATATTGTGTATCACCTAGTGTTCTGAGTATAGTGTGTTTGATTGGAACAGAAGGCTCTTCTAAAACACTGCTAAAAGTAAAAGTTGATAAAGGCTAAACTGTAGGCTACAAGGCCAAAAAATGTAGGATTTTATATTACTAATGGTTAGGGATCACGTGAACAGTTGTTGGTGAGAAAGCAGAAACTTGCAGAAATGGCTGAGTGACCTGAATTAATATGTTGGTCAACTCACATATTTGAGCTTTCCTCTTTTGCCATCTCATGAACACACTTGAAAATAAAGATAATTCAGGTCCCATGCTGCCGACCTTCCTCAGAGTTTGTCTTGTTACACACTTGTTTTCTGGAGTTAAAGCCGATCTCTCTATTTGCCTACAGACTCCTGTGTCTCATAACACTGAATGATGCTTTGCAGCGTGGTTACCTACAAAAGGTAACCAAGGAGTTATAGTCCCTACCCCTGAGTCCACTTGCCCAGTGAGAACTGTGGAACATAATGGAAGGAATGGAGCTGAATTCCTGCTATCATATTGTGTATTTTGAGGCCAAATCCACTTCATCCTGAGCATAGGTATCACTAGCATGTTTTCAGGCTAAAATTAAGACACTTTGAACTACAATTGTGGCTCTTATTTTCCCTCAAAGTAGTAAAAGACAGATTACATTAACCCTATATAAAATATCTATCCCCCTGATCAGTATAATTTTAAAAATAATTATTTGTGTTTTTCACCTCTGCAGTTTCTATGCCCATGAGGTGCTTGGCAGTTCCAAGCTGGACTGATAAAAAATATGTAGCCTAGTTTGAGAATGCAAGAATTGTCACAGAAAATCACACTTAGAATCAGGCTTTTTTTTTCTTTCTTTCTTTCTTTCTTTCTTTTTTTTTTTTTTTTTTTTTTTTGAGACAGGGTCTCCTATTCAGTTCAGACTGGCCTTAAGCTCACTTTGTAGCCCAGGCTGGTCTCAAACTTGCAACAATCCTCCTGCCTCAGCCTCCTGAGTGTTGGGATTGCAGACGTGCGCCACCACACCCGGCAGGCCTTAATTTTGAATGAAAAAAAAACTGCCCTTTGGATCATGTAAGACCCAAGAAACTATTTTAGCTTCTTCTACTTTCCATGCCTTCATTTATTCATTTATTTTTATTCAGTTAGTTTTTACCCTCCCACTGAAAAGAAACTAAACTGAAAAATTGCTGGAAATACTGATGGTTTACTGACCCTTATTGCTTCACTAAGCAGATCATAGAAAGCATCTGTGCCTTTCTTTTATAGGTGAGATCAGGGATGTCAAGTGGTTCAGTATTAAGTATAACCTTCAGCAAGATTACAGCTAACTAGGTACAGCAATGGGCCTCAGAAAATCTCCTTAGGTACCCTCTCCATGAAAATAAAAGACATCCATAGGGATGGTCTTACCATCCACTTACTCTACAGTTTTAAACCTGAGAACTTGCCAGATGCACAGTCCCGTGATCCCAGATACTCAGGAGATTTAAGCAGGAGAATTGTAAGTTTGAAGCCAGCTGGGCAACTTGATGAGATGCTGTATCAAAATAAAATTTTCTTAAAGGGATGGAGGTATAACTTAGTGATAGAGTGTCCTTGAGTTCAATCCCTAGTGCAACAAAAACAAAACCTGAGAGCTTCAACCTGAACATACTGACAGAATTTTTCCATTCAGAAATGTACATCAAAGTAATAACAAGTTAGATACAGTAGTTGTGTGCGCCCCCCCCAATGTTAGTGGGGAATAAGGTCCAAGACTGCCAGTGGATGCCTAAAACCACCTTTGCTATAGAAGTACATATGCTAGTTTCTTATACACATACCTTTGACAAAATTTAACTTATGAATTAGATAAAATAAGATTAACAACATTTAATAGTAAAATTGAATAATTATACTGTAATAAAAATTAGTGAATGTGCTCAGTCTCTCAAAACACAATTTTTTGTTTAAGAGCAAGTGAATTACTTACTCTGCTCAGTATGGCTGGCATTGCCATATGCCAGGTAGCATTGCCATGTAATTCCAGGGTTAATCTGTCCTTCCATGTTTTGTACCCTAGTGCCAACTTTGCACTTTTATAAATGCCAATTCAGGGGTGCAGTTTCATCTCAGTTGAAGACTTGTTTTGAATGGTATCCTTTCTTCTTAATCTTCTTCCACTCAGAAATATGACCACAGTTTCTTCATTGGCAGATATAGTTATAACATCTCCAGTAATTTTATATTTTTCAGTTGAACCTACTCCTGAATCCCTTATTTACAGTAAATGACCAGGTATCATTTGGCTTAGGGAATACTTCCTGAAGTCTTCATGTAGGCTCAATGCCTTCTGGTGGAATGTGTTGCCGTCAGAACGTTTCAGTTTTCTCCTTGCTAATGCCTTTTCCATCATAAACATCTATAATGTACTGTAGCTGTAGTTTGATGTACAGCAGAAATAAATACCTGTCATACATTTCTTTTTCCTTCACAATTTCATTGATATGGATGTATTCTTGCCATATCTTAGCAACTTGAGCATAGAATTTTTCTTTTATTTCTTATTAAAGTTGAGAACTTTCACCTTTGTACTTAAAGGAAACCCTTCAAGCCTTTTCTTTAGTATACATCCAAATTGGGAACATCACTACTTGTTCTTTGGGGCCATGACATTGAACAAGGTTGTCTCAGTTCTGTTCTCTAATTACTGAGACAAATTCCACAACCAAAATTAAGGAAGGAAAGGTTATTGTTTGTGGAGGTTTCAATCTATAATCATCTGGCTCCAAGGCATCGTGGCAGAGCACAGGGGCAGCAAGCACTTCAAGGTGGCACAAGACTGCAAAAGCAGCAAAAGCAAAAAAGGAGGGAAAACAAGCCTCTTTTCCTCCCTTATATTGTAAGCCTGCAACCCCCACCCAGGGGACATGTAGCGCTCTCGTCATCTCCACACCCTCCTCTTGCACAGGCTCATGATGTATACAAAGGACGGACCCCAGCGCCTGTTCAGTCGCTTAGTTAGCCTGCTACGCTTCTCATAGTTACACAACATCCAAGAGCAGGAAGGGCAGGAAAAGTTGTACATCCTTTCACCCCAGGATGTAGGACTGCTGAGTTACTTAGTTAAGCTTCTAGACTCTTCAAGTTGACACTTGAAGCATACTAGCATATGTATCAACCATAACAAAGGGCTACTTGAACACAAGCACTACCCTACCCCAAAGTCAGTGTGACACCCAAGACTGCTACTAAATGACAAATGGGTGATTCATATCCTGAGTAGGACAGAATGAGATGGAGCAAGATGCCTTGAGTTTTTATTACTCTGCTCGCTAATCAAAAGGGCTTACAATTGAAAACGTATTATTTATATTTGGGATTTTCTACTTCATATTTTCAGACCATAGTTAAGTGCAGGTAACTGAAACCATGGAAAGCACAAGTGTGAATAAAAAGGGATTACTACGTAAAGTTTCTTTTAATTGAGGTGATCATTTGTGTGCATCACTATTAGATATTCTTACTCTTGGTTCAAAAAATATATGACCTGCTATGGTTTTCATTTAACTGTGTGATAATGGTTTTTCTTTCACAGTGTGAAACTGATGTTGGGACAGATCACATTACATGTACAAGTAAAGCCTTTCACAATTCCTTTAATGGCACTTAGATCCACTGAGAAAAACAGAATGAGTAGTTATTGAAAAAGAGTTTGACTTAAAATACTCAAACAGAATTAGATTATAATTTGGCTTGCATAGCAATATTCAAATACATAGAAGAAATACATATTTCTCTAAAGAGTAAATCTACAATAATTTCCTTAAGTAATTGTTCTAAATAGGTGTAAATTCCCTTTTCTATGTCTAAAAAATTATTAGCGGTGATAGTAATTTTATATTCAACATATCCTAAGCGTTCTTATTAGTATATTACTGTAGCACCATGAAATTACTCTAGCACCTCCAAGTATGCATGCTGTGCTGTTAGTTTTGAGAACCCTGTGTGCTCTGCAGTGTTGACAGACCACCAGGCCTATTAGGAAGCTGAGCTTCTGGTCTAGTGCATGCGTAGACTTTGACTGTGTGACTGCATCAGAGCAGTTTAGTTGCCAGCCCTTTTGTAAACTGCTGTAAACAGACATGACCTCCTCTGATTCATCCCCTGCCCTGTAGATGAGTTTTAGCAACACAACCTGGGAGGAAGAGAAAACACAACCCTGGGAGGTTGTTTATATAACATTTAAGTTGGTCAGCAGAAAAGAAAGCAAACCAATGATGTTAACTGACTGAGACTTTTCTTAAAACAGTTTCACTGTCCACTTTTCACAAAATAAGACCCGAAAACTTTCATTTACTCAGCCTTCTCTATCTCTTGCCCTGTGCCTGTCTCCATAATGGAAGAATCCTTGCTTCTTCAGATGACGGTCCTGAGACGGTCAGAAGGAGTGGCTACACATAGCCTTCTCTCGGACGGGTGTGTGCAGCGCCAGGAGGTGATCAGCATATGACATGGCCAGGGAGCCTGGCTTTTAATTCCTGCTTGTACACTTACTGTGTGACCTTGGGCATCTGCTAGTTTTTCTGTGCCTTGTTTTTTCCTTTGTTAATTGGGAGTAATAATAGTACCTGCCTCAGGGTTGGTGTGAAAATTAAGAAAATATTACCCAAACAGTACAGTATAATGTATATAATAGCTAAGAACTTACACTCTGGAGTCAGACTGCCTGGGTTGGAATCCTGGTTCCATTAAGCAATTTTTTCTGTTAAAAAAAACACTACCTATTATCATTACAATAAAATACCTATTGGGATTTTTGAAAGAATTACATTAATTAAAATATGTAAAATACTTAGGCCAGTGTCTAAGTGGTGATAGTAATTTTATATGTGAACATTATTTTAGTAGTAATTTTTATTAAAAGGCTTAGATCAAATATGATACAGAATTCATACTCAAGAAATAGTTGCCACTCTATAGGGATTTCCTGTTTTCCAACAAGATTAGTTTGAAGTAGTGTTTGTAGAAAGCACAGAGACTAGCTAACTGAAGTCACTTGCTGAGGTTACTGGCCGCACTGAGTACCGTTTTCAGTTTGGTACACCTGCTGCACCATTGAGCAGCCCAGGTACATGCCCTCCTGCAACAGTGGTTACCTGCCTAACTTCAAGCTTTGATGGACTGGGTGGTGCAGTTCATTCAAGGCTGTAGTTTCACTAGGCAGATTCAGCTAAGGGATTGAAATGATAGGTTCTCGAACCTAAACTGGATAGAAAGAAAAGACAGGTGAGATTCAGAGATACGGAAGTGAAGAGCTGTGTTTGTAGGGTCCAGTAAGGTCTTGTAGGTCTGTTGGTGGGGATATTTGAGCAAGCAAACTGAAAAGATAATACAGTCTGTTTATGGAATCAGGTTCTTGGTTTAGCCACTTTAGTGGTAGAGAAGTTTCAAGTAGTGACATCAGCAAGTTAAAATATTCATGTTGAAAATCTATTAAAGGTGGGATTACGGAGCACAGACAGGTCATTGTTTCCAGTATATCTATCAGAATTCTCATATCTGAAATTTATTAAGAAGTCCTACAAAGCCTAAGCAAAAACAGTTACCCTAGTAGAAAATAGGCAAAGGATTGGCAGTGGTATTTCACACAATGTCCAATAAACATGAATTTTAATTCTCACTGGACAAATGCAAATGAAAGTTACAATATGATGTCACTCCCTGCCACTAAAATGGTTAAGATGAAACATGACAATGCTGAGACGAACTAAAACTCCTATACAAAGGTGAGATGCATAGTACAACCTCTTTGGAAAATTGGCATTGTTATTAAGGCTGAGCACAAGCATATCCCAGAAAATCCACTCCCATATACATACATATATAATCTCACCAGTACAAATTTGTGTGTACCAAAAGATGTATAAACAAGAATGTTCATAGGAACATTATTCTTATAAGCCAGAAACTGAAAACAGATCATATAAATTGTAGATGTTTACACAATGAAGTACTAATAGATAAATTATAAGAATATGCATATATGTTTCAAATATAAAGTGTGAAAGAAGCCAGACCCAAAAGAGTGTATACTGTTATGATTCCATTTGTTAAAGTAAAAAGGCAGCACAACTAACCTGTGGGGTTAAGTTAGGACAGGGGTGACTAGGAGCTGGAGTGCCCCCTGGGATCCTCCTAGAGTCCTATTTCTTGATCTAATTTGGTGGTTACTTGGGGATATTTCTTTGTGAAAAATTCATTCTGCTTTGTGCTTAGGATTTGTATTTTTCTGTCTGTTAAATTCCATTTTAAAGTATATTAAGTCAAAAGTCTTGAGAATTTGGGAAATGATAATTTACTTTGATCTCTCTAGAATTAATGATTTCATTTTTTTAAATACAACTGTTCACTACAAACCAGAAAACTAACCAGTTTGCCTTCCATCCTTCTTAAATTATGTTATCATGACAGCAGAGAATTCTCAAGAACAACAACTGTGTACCTCCGGCAGTATACTTCAACGTAATGATTAGTTTGCATAGATCCTGCCACTTCATTCACACCATGACAAGTTACATGGACCACATACATAAGTTATATATAAAATTGTAATTTGGAGCTTTGTGGAATCAGTCTTTGTACCTTTTCTCAAAGTGATGCATTGTCATCCCACAGATCAGATCTGGTGCTTTTAAAGTTTAATTGAAGAAAGAGTTTTGTGTGATCCAGCTGTGAGGCAAGTTTGACAATGCTTGAATGAGCATTAGTTGCAATTGATGCTTACTGCTTTGACTGCATGATGGTGCCCGTGACGCTGTTGTAGTGACTTAGTGAGTTTCAGCTTTGGATGGAATTTGTTTTGTTTAGTCTGCATTGTGCTCCAATTGATGATTGAAAACTTTACACTTTGGCAGAACATTTGCTTCATAGCTCTTCCCTTTTCTGCTGTTTTTATATCACAGAAATCATTGCACATTTAAGCCATCTGCAAGGCCTGAATGGAATGAGATAAAAGCTGCCATCCCTTAGACTGACACTTGAAAAGCTGTTATTCACTTGGAGTTTATTCTTGATTATCCTTTATATTTTAAAGTTTCAAGCTTCATTTCAAGATTGTTGCTAACATCTTTGAGCCAGAAGTATCTCTGATTCAGTTTCTTTTAGCCTGAATATTGGGCCAAAGGGAGGAGATTCATCCTGTGTCACCCAGAAGAATCTGCTAAAGACTCCATTCTCTCTCAGTTAAGATAATAAGAACAGCAAGTTCTACTCCTGTTTTAAAAGTATGTTGGTGTAATCAGCTCAACAGCTGTCCAGTTTGGCATGCACCTCCTAGGGAATAGTAAAAACATAAGGTTCTTAAATTACCAGATGAGTACTTCAAAATAAATGTCTTTTTGCTTGCCTAGA
Organism: Dinomys branickii; assembly: GCA_004027595.1. Classification (NCBI taxonomy): domain Eukaryota; kingdom Metazoa; phylum Chordata; class Mammalia; order Rodentia; family Dinomyidae; genus Dinomys; species Dinomys branickii. The sequence continues at coordinate 136,159 of PVLD010001883.1, read as the reverse complement.
ACATGTCACACCTGTTAGATGTATGTCAAAAATGTTTCTCAACATAGCAGCTTTTTTGACAGTTCAGTGAAGGGGGGAAAAAACACATGGCATGGGATGTTGCACACAAGACTGGTGATTAAAAGTATATATCACACATACATAGCCTTTCGTTACGGATATGTAGAAGGCTAGCATTTGTATGCTGTGTAATAGATTAGCCAGGCTTCTGTAAATAAAGCCTTTTTCAACAGTTAAACCCACTGAATGCAACTCTTCCCAGGGCCACAAGAAGAGGAAGTCTCTTGAACTGAAGTTAGCTGCAATTGTATAAATGAGGGAGGAAAGTACAGATTCATTACAAGATGAGGAGTTGCTTCAGTTTTCAGGCAAATTGAGTATTAGCACTATTTCCCCTCTTCATGAATAATATTATAATACTGTGACAACTGAGTAGTCTTAAATGCTAAAACTCTAATAGAAGGTATGAAATATAAAAATATTGCCTGATTTCATTTCCTTGAGAGCCTGAGATGATAGACCAAAAAATGCAGTGACCTACCCAACTAAGTACAATGGGCTCTATTTTCAAAGCAGAAAGGTCTGCAAAGTAGAAAGCTCTAGTAAGAATGTAAGAATAAAGTCACTGTTTTTACATTGTCCATTTATCCTAATAAATCTCTGTGGGATCTCAGGCAAGTCAGTGTTTCTTGTTGGTTTTCCCCCATTTTGCTGCTGTACTGTAGTCAGAAGACCTCAAGTTTTTATTTGTAGGTTATAGTGTTTTGAACATAGGTAATACCTTTGAGGGTTTTTTTTCTTTGAAATGAGTATTATTTTTACTTGCAGATAAAACTGGGAATGACTGCAGTAGAGAGGGCTTTTCATAATTTTATGTAATTCATATGAATTGTGCTTATTTCTCATTTAGTGTTCTTAACCTCTTTATTCAGCAGACAGAAGGTGGAGCACAGACAGACGGCCAGCAATCACAGACACAAAGTAGTGAGAATTCTGAGAGTAAATCTACCCCTAAGCGACTGCATGTGTCTAATATTCCTTTTCGTTTCCGGGACCCTGACCTCCGGCAAATGTTTGGGGTAAGTCTCCTAAGTTCTTGTGGACTTTACCATTAAAATAGGGTTTAACCCAATAGCTGTGTTATTCATCTACTCTAGACCTGGCAGGTCACACAGGTGACTATGCAAATGGGTTTGCTAGGACTGAGACTTCCAGTGCTAAGACCAGCCTTAGCGCATACATCAATAATGTGCTTAGATTTACCTAAATGAAAAAGACATTGTTGTAATGCAGTGACTCCTAAACTTGTCTGCATTTTGAAAATCCCCTGAGATGCTTAAAATAAGTTTGCATGCCTGTGTCCCATACCCAGAAGTTGTGATTTAATTGAGCTAGGCAATTTTATAAGACCCCCAGGTGATTCTAATGTGTGGATAAGTTTAGGGGCCACTGCTTATTCATCCTATAACATGTTTTTGCCGTTAGGTAAGCCCAGCACATCTCTGTCCTTCTCTCCTCCTGTGCTGTCATCCACTCGACTGTTCTGTGGCAGGAGCACATTACTGCTGCTCTGTACTCCAGCTTTGTAGTCTCAGAATATGAGTGTAAAATTGGCTCATTAAAGTAAACAGAGTGTGGATTTTGACATCAAAGACCTCGGGACTGAGTTCTGTTTGGTCATGACTCAGGGAAACTCCCATAACCTCTTTCAACTTGAATCTCATCTAAATATAGGAATAGCAACCTTTGTCTTTCAGTTACAAATTAAATGGAATAATATCAGTAAAAGCAAATAGTGCCTCTTTTATTTTTACTTCCTTGCTCATACTCAGTAATGTCAAGACCAGTATCTAAGGAAGGTATAGAGAGTTAGTTTCCTATCTCTGATGTGTTCCTTGAGCTCTTTACCTCCTTCTGAAGTCACCATCATGAAAACAAAGTGGTAATAGAAAAATTTATGTTGTTGTAAGTGAATGGCTGCTAAGAGTCTTAATTTTTTCTGATCCTGAATGCTGTTGCCTGTTTTAATTTGATCAAACTCTTGATTGATCTAGGAACAAGAGAGATAATCAGTGGTGTTACAAAATTTTCGTTAGGATAGGTGCTTAGTGCATTGCTTAAAAACCAGATTCCCTGTTTTAAGTCTTTGCTGTGGCCATTTTGTGGCATCAAGACATTGGACCAAAGCACCGTCATTTGGAGCTCACTACCTGGCCGTATTTTTCCCACCGAAAAGAAAGCCAGAGTTGAGATCTTTTGAGAATTTTTATTAATATATATTTGCAGTCCACAATGCTTACATTCGTCATGCCGGGTTGATACATATACATAACGCATCCTAACTATTTTTACTTCCCCCTTCCATGCCCTGCTTCTCTCTCCCTCCCTCCCAAATTGAGATTGAATGATGTTCTGGCAGTACATGGAGAGCTTTTACACAGAAAATGGTAATCAATTGTTCTCCATCGTACAGAAAAGACTCAGCAACCAAAAATAGAAAGGATAGCTAAAGGATTTAGTTTACAAATAAGAAGATTCTTCCCAACACTGTCACTTACTAGGCTCTCTTCTGAATCATCAGAGACAGTGAAGCCTCAGTGTTTAGAGTTTAAATCAGAAAAATAGTGTTCTAGGCCTATCAGTGATTTCTTGAAATATATTGTGCCCTTCCCTTAAGGCGGAAGATGAAAAAGATATAATTTTTCCCTAGTAAGGGCACCTCATTCCTCTGTTTCTTGTTTGGCTAATGGCTACTAGCCACTGGTAAACAGCAGAAATTCTAGGCTCCATTTTATTAGCTCTGTAAACTTGACTAATAGCTTATATCAGCCTCAATTTCCTTAACTGTAAAAAGAAGACAAACTTTCCTTCAGAAAGATCATATAAGAATAAGATACGAAATATAAAACAAAACAAACTCTATAAACTAGTACAAAAATAATAAAACTAAATGCTCTCCTATCAAAAATAAAACATTTTCTTCCATCCTTAATTCCAACTTTCTATTAGATAAAACTGGAATCAAGCCTACTTGTGTTATTCTAGAAAACTTGGATTCTTAGTATATGTTCTTTTGTTAAAGATAGTAATAATTCAGTCACTGGAAAAGCATGATTTCTGTTTCCTGTTTTCATTTTTCACTTTTTTAGTGATTTTCTTCCCCTTCACATTCCCAAAGTCTAGTTTGAAATAAATAATGGAGTTTAAGGCCAGTTACCCAGAGGTTTCATGCTCCTGGCTTCAGTTCAGTTCAGCCAGTTCTTGTCCAGGTGAGGAAGTGCATAACGCCACGTTGTGAAGGTCTTTGGATAATGGCTTTTATACACAGAAGTGGATGACACACAGATGAATGAATTCAGAAAGCAGTGAAAACAGACACTCACCTCTCTGAGGGAGGAATAATCAGAAGCAAATAGAAACATGAGATTAAATAGGTGCTGGTAGCAATTTCCTTTTCAGAAGAAAAAATAGATACAAAAGAAGCTGACCGTAAGTCAATATTTTTATTTTTGTCTCTGCAGCAGTTTGGCAAAATCCTAGATGTAGAAATAATCTTTAATGAGCGTGGCTCTAAGGTAAGTTCTGTTCCAGTACTGAGTATATGTAGTTTTTATTGTTTTGTGGGGTTTTTTTGAGTTTTGTTTTATTTTAAACAGCAATTTTTCAGAATACATAAACAATTTTGCAAGCCTGGCATAAAAGTACTCCAAGATTATCTTTAAAAATACTCCAATGGCCAGACTTTATCCTAATACTTAAATCCAGAGGGTGATGGGGGGAGGTGTTGAAGAGGAATGTGGCCACAGGTAGGATGTAGTCCTGATCGGTCTGAAATTTGCCCTAGGCCAGTGAGGGTGAACTTTCAATGATACAAACAGCCCGCTGCAGCACATGTGCCATAGGTTGCCACTGCTGGCCTAGGCTTTCTTAACTTTAAGGAAAAGAGAGAAAACTGAAAAAGTAAAATTCTTTTTTTTTTTTTTTTTTTTTTTTTTTTTTTTTTGCGGTACTGGGGATTGAACTCAGGACCTTGTGCTTGCCAGGCAAGCACTTATTCCACTGAGCTATATCCCCAGCCCTGAAAAAGTAAAATTCTATAATCAGAATTCTGTCAGGACAATTCAGTTTTCTAAAATCCAACTTCAAAGTAGAACACTTAGAAAAAATGTAGTGTTCAGTTTCTGAATCTAATGTTCTTTCTTGGAATATGTTTTGCAGAGGCCTATCCACAAGAATTCTCCATGAGAAATGAGTTAACTTTTTAAAGAGCTGAGTTTTTTTTCATTGTAATGATTTTCCCTGTTAATTAGCATTTTTTAAATTTAACGTTGATTTGGCCATTTCTGCTAAACTTTGAAAACAGCTCTTGGATATGCTTTAATCTCTTAAAAATGTGTTTTGAGGAAAAGCTAAACTAAAGCCAGTAAAGAAGTTAATGTTTACCTCTTTTCAATTTTCTACTCCACATTGACCATGCTTTGGGAAGTGATAATATTTACACACTTCCTGCTGCCATCTATTTGTACTAATACAAATGTACGCTACTATTCTAATGCTCCTGATTAGTATTCCCTTCCTTTATAGAATGTATCAGCACTAAAAGTATTTAATTCTGATTATAACAATTATTTAATAATGAGGTCACTATATACTCTGTGCTTCAAGTTTTCATTAAAACAAAAAAGATTAATATGTCTATACAGAGCTTTCCCCAGCAGTTAACGTGGTAAGTATTTTTAAAGTGAAATCTATTAACTGCAACCAGTAGAACTATTTATGTTTGTTATTTTGTCACAACTGATTTCTATTCATTATATAATTTGCAGTTATTTTTGTGAAGTTTTTAGCTACTAGGCGGGAAAATGACCGTGGTTTAGAGGTGGGAAACACGAAAATGTAAAATAAGTATGTGAAGGTTATTGACCACACTGTTTATCTAAAGTACTCTTTAGACTTTTCTGGTTTTAAGTGTATACACTAAAAGAGTCTTATCTCTAACAACCAGAAGCCCAATACAGTTTCATCAGGCGTTGAGGACTTACTCCTTACCATTTGATTGAACTACTGTGAAGCAAAGGAAATTGATCTTTCTTAAGGTTTCTTTCATTGACTTCAAGGATTTGCCTGTTACCAAATTTTCTGAAAGTTTACCTGATCCAATTCCTTCTCCCACATAATTTTCATTTAAAAATAATATCACACGCCTTCCTTTTCCCTTTGGGAAATTTAAAGGCATATGCTACTTCCTTTCCCTCTGTTTGGTGTCCTCACCGCCCCCTCTTTCTTTGGGGTGCTAAAAAGCAGGCAGAATACTGTACTAATTAAATTAGTGTATTAAAAGCAAAGCACAGAATTCAGGATTGCCCTGGACCTCTCTGCCTTTAAGGACTGGCAGAAAACCTTATTTTCGTCCTTTACCATCTGGCTGTTACCTAAAGTCTTTTTTTCTGGATTGGGTTCCCCAAAACTGTTCAGAAGCTGCTAAGAGAGATTGTTTTCCAGTCATATCCAAACATGCCTCTTCTGGGATCCACCTAAGAGAAATTAATGGGCACTTTTCTTTTTGTGAATTATGTTTCTCATTACTTTTGTATGTTTGAGGTAGACTATCAAATTACAGTATGTCTTGAACCAGACAAAACAAGACCTTATGTGGTCTTACTGTTTTGGATAAGAGTTGCTCTGACTTGAATGTTTTTCTGTGCAAAAATTCACAGTATTGAATTTTTTGAAGCATTAAAAGAAGAACAAGTCATAAAATAAGTCTGAAATAAGCAATATTTACAAGTAAATCAATGTTAAATTACTCAAAAACAAAACAAAACAGGAAGCTCTTTACTATTTTTTACAATGAAACCAGGGTTCAAGAATATAACCAGTTGAAAATCTAAGAAAACACTGTACACTGCCACACCCACACTTCTCTACCTGCCACTCTTCTGCCTTTTCTAGCTCTTGGCAGTAGGGTTGCTGTGCTCCGCAAGGAAATTCTTTATTTGATTTTTGACTGTTTTCCTTTTTTTAAAAAATTGATCTTCAAATTCTGGATTTGGCTTACCTAGACTATGTAATATGTAAATTATTTAATTTAATTTTGTTAGTCATGTTGGTTCCTTTGTTAAAAACAAAGTCAGCTGTATCTTAATTTCTGAGTAACTAAACGGTCACATTTTGAAAATATGTAATTAGGATATATGGTACTTCTTTGGATATGGTATTTCTTCAGAAAATTTAATTAGACTGTAGAAAATTATATCAGTGTATATAGGTTCATTTACTCTCCATATTTGACTCATAATGATAATATAAACACAGTTAATAAGGTAACACCTAGAGTGGCCATATGTCCTGCTTTATTAAGGATAACTCCAGTATACTTCTTAGCATAGTTATCAATAATGTAACCTTTCTTCTTCAGAATATCCCAGTTTGACCAATAAACTATGTTACATTCTTTGTAAATCCTTTGCGTAACAGCTAAAAAGCATTCTTTTAAAAGGAAACCATGGCCCTTAATGAGAAGTAAGTAGACAGGGGAAAAGCATTTGTAGTTCATTTAGGGGAATGTTCACTGGTGATATTCTCAGGTTATGTTCTTGTCGTCTTGTTTCACACAGAATCTTAAACAGAAGCCAAGCATGGTGGCGCATACTGTAATCCCAATCCTCAGGAGGCTGAGGCAGGAGGAGCGCCGTGAGTTTGAGGCCAGCTTGGGCTACATAGTGAGACCCTGTCTCAAAAAATAAGTAAAAAAAATAAAAGAATCCTTGACCTGATTAGCGTCTTTCAGTGTTTAAGAACTTTTTACTTTTCAGAAGGTTTCTCGTGATTTTTATCCAAGTTTATTTTTACAGTTACAGATGATAACATTCCTATATTCCATGAGCTTTTGTCAAAATGCTTTTAGTGTAGTTGTCCCTTGAAAGGAAAAAATGATCACACACTCAGTGTGTGGCAGCTTGTCACCTCTTCACGCAGCGGTGCCTGTCAGGGCCACTGCACATGGGATCAGGAACCAGGGTCTCCTGCAAGCTCTGGTGAGCGTGTGCCTGTTATTTCTCTCAGATGGGTCTAATGAGAGGATCTTGGACAAGGAGAGGCTGGAGTTAGAGAAGGTAGGACTTCTCTTCCCAGTCCTGAGACACACTAGTGTGCTCTAATTTCTCACCTGTTACCCTGGCTTTTGATTTCCTTCAAAGAGAAATTCTTTCTTCCAAAATATAGTCAAAATACTTTCTTTGAAGTCGCACTAAGTAGGTCTTAATGATTTTCAGTACAATTTGATAGATAACACTGACATGAAATGTTTTCCATTATACTTAAAACAGAATTAACAGTGCATGTACTTCCAAAAGTCTTAGTTTATCTTTCTTTTGTTACCTTTTTATGGGTTTTTGTTTTATTTTTATTTATTTTTTAATTTCTGTGTTCTGGCCATACCCAGGAGATTCGTCTGCTTTTGATTTCTCCCTTAAAAGTTACATGGTAAATTTTCTTTCTCATTCTTCTGAGATGGAAAAATTCAAGAGATTATACAAATTTAAAAATACGTTTACAGTGCTGCTCACTCTATTGCTTGTTGTTTATTAGAGCCTGAGACCAGACTAAAAAAGGTGACAGTTACTCGGCCTCTGTATGTCCTTGATGATGAATGGATGTCAAGGCAGGTGATGACATTGCTGTCACTCAGTAGAAGTTTTAGCCACGGGGCTGGGGATATAGCTCAGTGGGGGCTGGGGATATAGCTCAGTGGAATAAGCGCCTGCCTAGCAAGCGCAGGGTCCTGAGTTCAATCCCCAGTACCGCCAAAAAAAAAAAAAAGAAGTTTTAGCCACAACCATACTCCTGATAAGCTATTCCTTAGTTTCTTAAAGACAGTTAGGATAGCTGATAAGTCACCAATGTAATAGTGGCATATTTAATTAATGAACACTGCATTGTTAACACATACTTTCGGGAGTGAGAGCCTTACCAGGAGTATATGCGCACTTGTTGTCCAGTGTACTGGTCACACTGAGCATTGGAAATATGGAGAGTCTAACTGAATTGTGCTGTAAGTGTAAAGTACAAGGGAATGTTAAATATCTCATTAATAATGTTTATACATTGAGGCTGTACTGAATTGATATGTTGTATATAGTGGGTTAAATAAAACAATGTTAAAATTTTATTTCTTTCAACTATTGCAATATGACTTGGAAAATGTAAAATTACAGATGTGGTTCATGTTATAGTTTTTTTAGGCAGCACTGGTATAGACAAATGTGCCAACATCATTTTTTTTTAAGTTTAAATAAAAATTCTTCATCCTCTTACATACCTGAAATAATTTCCTTAAGAGTTTGAAATTCAGTGGGAAAGAATTTTTGCCAACTACTTCATGAACAGAGGACTAACATCAAGAATATACAAAGAATTACAAAAATTTAACTTAACAAAATAAAAGTCCCAGTCAAAAAATGAGCAACCAGAATAAACAGTTCTCAGAAGGCGGAGTTCAAGTGATCAATAAATACATGAAAAAATACTCATCATCACAGGCCTTGAGAGAAGTGCAAGTTAAAATTACACTGAGGTACCATCTTACCCTAGGAAGATCTGCTGCCATCAAAACCCTAACAATGACGGGTACTGGAGAGGCTATGGGGGTAAAGGGCTCTTCTCCATTCTTGGTAGGAGTGTAAACTAGTGCAGCCACTGTGGAGATCAGTGTGGAGATTACTCAAAAACTAAAACTAGAAATTTCATTTCACCCAAGCATTCCCCTTCTAGGTATCTTCCTGGAAGTTAAAATCATCATGTTACAGTGATACTGTGTTTGTAGTACCGTAGTTTGTAATAGCTAGATCTTGGAAACATCATATATGTCCGTTAACAGATGAATAGATACGGAAAATGGATATTTAAACGAAGAAATACTGCCCTGCCATAAAGAATGATAAACTTGAGGCTTTCATAGACAAATAGATACAACTTGAGAGCATAATATTAAGTGAAATAAGTCAAACACATAAACTCAAATACAACACAGTTTCTCTTTTTTAAAAAGAAAAAAAAAAGAATATGGCAAAATACAAGAGAGATAAATAGGAAGTAAAGAGAAGCCCAAATACCCTCCCACATTGCACACCCCACTGTTTCAAAAGTACTTCCTTAGATACGCTAGTTTCATCTATGCTGCTAGTTGATCATAGTTTGTGGAAAGAGAAGGTTTGGGTTATTATCTGTTTCTTTCCTGGAAGAATCTTTTTGGTTTATGTCTTATACTCTGAGTAGCTACTTTGAAGATAATAATACACAGTATATTAACTATTCTCATTATGAAATTTTGTTTCATTTTTTCATAAAATAAGAAAGTTTGAAATTAAATCTGTTCCTTACACATTATGTAATGTGCTACATATCTGTACGGATTGGTTATTTCAGCGTTTGATATATGATTATTTTAAAGCTATTTAAGGAAGATGTGTTAGATTTAGATCTGGTTTTACCATTTTTTCTAAAGCAAGAGATTAGAATGATCAAATAATGTTAGCTTTCTAAGAATGAAGGAACATTAAAACATGATTTTATATAAGCAGACTTCTATAAATAACTTTTAAGTATAGATAATCTGTGACTATCCTTAGCAAAATCACTGCACCTTTTCTAAAACACTAAAATTTTATTGAAGTAATAATACACTTAAAAAACTTTTTAAGCTTTGATTATATTGAAACCGAAATGTAAGCATGAGAGATAAGGAAGCATAATCTTTCATTTGAAGAAAAGTCACCTGGTTAAATTTTCAACATGGAAGAAAACTACTTAAGGAAATACTCTAAAAATGCTGATTATACCTCCACCTTCCTAACTGTGGATTTTAAGTGAGTGGTATGTATAAATTTCTGCTTCTACATGAATTACTGTAAATTTGGTGACATAAAACCACACATTTATTATCTTAACAGTGGTAGAGGTCAGCCCCAAGGTGCATTATTGTGTTCCTCCTGGATGCTCTAAGGAATGATTCTTGCCTTTTTGAGCTCCGAGGTTGTCCACATTCTTTGGATGTAGCCTTTTCTGTTTTCCAGGCCAACCGTGGCTAGCCAAGTTCTTCCTCAGGCTGCTAGGATCAAATCCTGATTCCTACTTCCTGTTTTCATCTATAAGGCTAAGGGTTACAATGGGCCCACCAGATTATCATGGTAATCTTCCCATGGCAAAATCACTAATCTGATCACATCTGCAAAACCCTTTGTCATGTAAGATGATGTACTGTCTGGCTCCAGGGATTAGGATGCACACAATTTCCAGGCCCTTCTGACTGCACGAGGTCTCTGTATCTTCAGAGAAAAGGAAAAAACCCTCCTACTTCTGTGGTTCGTATTAGAGATCCCAAAGTATCACTCAACCAAGCCTTCTCCTACCCTACCCTAGGAAGAGATGCTTGTAAAGACTTACTTTTGTCTGTGGTATCTTGGCTAGTTTTTCCTTTGACGTGTAAGGAAGGACCTTTTTGTAAACACTTTTTAAAATAATTGAAAGTGCAGTTTTGCTCCTGAATAAAGGTATTACTGAGAAAATATTACAGAAACAGAAATTAAGCTTTTTTATTTGCTGAGAATTTCAGTGCTTGATAATACCACATTTAATTCCTTTGGTTGCAGTTACTATGTCACTCATGTTTTGTTATTAGATCCCAGAAGGAGGATTATGGAAGACATTTCACAATTAGGTTTGAAAATGAAAATGAGGATTTGGGGACTAACATTATTTAGTACATAGAATCTGCATTCCAAATTGCAAAGCTAAATTGCTGATTTTCTTACCATTTGTTGTATATTCTTGAGTAGTTCATCTTGACCCAGCTAAATTTACCTTCAAAATGAAGCTAACAGAGCTTTCTTTCCCACCCCATGTATGTGTGTGTGGTTTGTATGTGATTGTGCAGATTATGTAGGTAGTGCTAAAATTTAAAATCTAGGTAGTAGGCTCCACACAAATTCATAGTAATTCAGTTCCTCATTTATAATTTATTAATTTACCCAAAGCTCAAAATTTACCACTCTTATACTTAGTTGGAGTAAAGTTAATAATGCTTTCAAGTGTGATTAAAAAATACTCATCACTATCTCTGATCTTTATTAAAGAGCTTAGCTTACCTCAGATCTATAAAGGAACCAGTGTCCAGTATATACCTGCCTCTATCTGATTGAAATTGCAGTTGAAACAAAATAATTGTTTTTTCATTTAGTTGAATGTGTTTTTTCATCATTTTCTCTCAGTATAATTTAGGGCAATAAATTTCTGAAAGTTGAAAAAAATAAAAAAAAAATAGCTTAGCTTTCCTATGGAAGGATTGTCTCATATTAGAGAGCTGGCTTCTTCAGTGGATGCTAATGTAGCTGATTGATGATATCCTTAATTATTAACTTGCCTTGCTCATATACCTTAATTTATCAAAGTGGCTGTAACAGGTTGGATTAAAATTTGTTTCTGAAAATATATCACCATTAATACTTCCACAAATTTTGAGCATTCTGCAGGAGAATATTACCTACAAGTACCCATAGTATTTCATCACAAGCAACATTTTAAAATTTTGTTAGCTAAACATTGCATTTTCTAGGGTACAGTATTTGTATCAGTGTTCACATGGTGAATACTGTAGAGGTAATCTATTGGAACCTTTCAGGCACTACCCACTCATATGTATGTAGAATACTGAGTGATCAGGTCTCAACATGATGATGCCAGGCATGATTGCGCACACCTCCCTTCACAGCACTGGAGAGGCTGAGGCAGGAAAATTGCTGAGTTTGAGGCCAGACTCAGCTATATAGCAAGATCTTGTCTCAAAAAACAAAACAATGGAGGAGCTTTTACAAAATCTAGTTTTTGAGCAAACGCACAGTTTACCATCTCACTTAAGACCAAATTTTGTATAGGAAGGCACTCATGCTGTTAAGCATTAAGGCAGACCATCAGCAAAAATAAAGCATTTTGAGTTATTCTAAAATGGAATATTCTAAAGGCCCTAGAGGAACAACGAAGCTATTAGAAAGTGACTTTCCAGAAAATCCTAAAAATTTACCACCCTGATAGCCAGGTGTGGTGGTGCATACCTGTAATTCCAGCATTCTGGAGGCTGAGCCAAGAGGAGTGCCTCAAGTTCTAGGCCAGCCTGGGCTACATAGTGAGACCCTGTCTCAAAAACAAAAAACCCAAAAAATTTACCACTCTGCAGATATAAATAGCTTGAAATTATTCGTAAAATTATAGTTGCACAGTAAAAAATAAGGACAAGGCATGTAGACTAAAGCTGATGTGATACTTAATGAAATAGCTGTGTAGTATTCAGTAAATCTTGCTGACATTGAAATTAGCCTGGCGCTGTGGACAGACAAGTGAAGTGAGCTAATCCTGGTCTCCCATTTGTCTGTTTCATGAATTAAGGCGTTACTCTACTTTTGTAGCCTCTGCAAGAGACAAACGTGAAATTAACCATTATTCACCAGCTTCATTGCTGTGTACTTTTCCTTTTGCGTTGTAGGCCTATATAACTGATACCAGTAATGTAGATGTGGTCATTAACATAGATTGCCTAGTGACTATGCCTTTTCCCACACGATGTGCAAAATCGCTGATACATTTAATAGGAGATATAGACAGCAATAGATTTATAATTTGGGCTACTTTGGATTAACAGTTTTCTGACGTTTACCTGGAAATACCTTCACTCTAAGATATAAATCTAGTCATTTAAAATTGGCCTTGAAGAACAGTGGCAACTGGCTGTTGCTTAGTGATATTTTCAGTTTCTTAAAAAGAGCATAAATATAAATACTCTGCTCTCTCCTTCCTTGTACCTGCAGAATTGTGCTTCAGAAGTACTGTATCTCTTATCTTACCCTGTTGCCCAAGGAATTAACAGTGATATAAGAAATGGGCAAAGAGAGACTAAGATGATTAGACTCCTAAAAATATCTCATTATATAGTAATTGATCTTTAATGTTAGATTTCATATAGCAGTTACTGGAAAATAATAGACTTAGGAGTTCAGTCAGTTTAATTCTTTTAGTACCTGAGGGAAATGCACATTAACAACATGAACTGAGAGAAAGGTTAAGGTATTTATGTTCAGACTCCTTGATGAGTAGTTTGACCCGAGTAACTATACCTTAATTTTGGTCTGGCCTCACATGTGTTATATTTTATTACTGTTATTATTAATTAAATTACTGTTGTTACTACAGTTCTTTATCCTTTTATTGGGTTTAATTTCCCTGTACAAAATATGCATGGACCAGAAATGTGACTTTGGGAGACTATTGCTGAGTTGTTGTTGATGTCAGTTTCATACTGTGATATTTTTTTCTCCTTGCCAAGAGATCAGTATTGTAATGTAACGATGTGCATGTTTTCCCCCCTTCTCCCGCTGCATGCAGGGATTCGGGTTCGTAACTTTCGAGAATAGTGCTGATGCAGACAGGGCCAGGGAGAAATTACACGGCACCGTGGTAGAGGGCCGTAAAATCGAGGTGCATGTCTTCAATAATTCAATTTCTGGTTTATACTTTTTATTTTTTGTATTGCCTCTCATCTCACATTTGGAACCCCATCTTGTGTGTGTGCACCGTATGTGTGTTTGTGTCTCTGTGTTCTTCCCCTTCTTGCACTAAGATAAAAAGTAACACTACTGTCTGCCTACCCCTTTTTTGGTTGTTTGGGACTCTCTGTGTGTGTGTGTGTGTGTGTGTGTGTGTGTGTGTGTGTGCGCGCGCGCGCGCTTCATTTACTTTTTTCCTCTTCCTAAAATGTTCATCCTTCTGCTCTCTTGATTTTTTTCCTTTGCTTCAATTTGCCAGACTGAATTCCTATGATCAGGCCTAAACAAAACCAATTTTTACAGTGTCTAAAAGCTATCTAATTGGTAACATTATGTTCTATGATCAGTCAAGGGGCCAGCCAATATCCTCTCTCTCTTAGGAGGCCAGTTCGCATCCATTTGAACAGATTATATAGAGGTTGTGGGGAGGGAGGAAAGAACCCAAAACTCATGTGGTTTTAAAATCTTTACCTAATGTGAAGAATTTCAGCAGTTGATTTTTAGACTTTACTCACAACACCCTCAAACGTAGGATTCGGTGGCTGGCTGGCAAGTGTGCTGTAATTATGGAGGAGTCAGCCACCAAAACTCGCCAGCCTTTTTTAACAGTACATTGAAGGTTAACTGGCCCCTTTCCCCTTTCCCAGTTTTTAAAAGTATTAAATATAAAAGCCACCATTTGAGTAAGATGTCTGCATATTTTGCTTTTTCCCCCCTTTCTAACGATTTAGCATTTAGGGCCCTTCACTTGACTCACTCTTTCCATCGTAACTATACACAATGCTGGTGATGGTGCCCATTGGCGGTAAGTGGAAAAAAAGTGCTAGAGAAGAAGCTTTTAAAAAATGTAATTACAAAACAATTAAGAAAGAAAAAGTCCATCTGCCATCTCACATTAACACTACGAAATGTGACTTGACTTGTTCCTCTTCCCTTTCCTTTCCTTTCCCTCTTTTATTTTCAATGCTGTTGAGTAATGCCGCCTGGACTTTGGATGTACATATTGTTTTGTAGCAGTCTGAGCTGTTTGATTACTGACTTCATGGTGATTTTTTTCCCCTTGCACATCTTTCTCAGAGTTGCTGAACTCCAGTTTGGCTGGTTTTATTAATGCACTTTCTGCCCTGTCCTTCCCTACTCCTCCCCCTTCCCACACCACGTTTGCGGCTCTTTTTCTTTGCCCTTGACTGCTCCTTTGCTGCCCGTAGCACCCTCCCTGACTCGCTTTTCTTTTTTCCCTGCCTCACTGTTCTCTTTATCCAAATTCTTGTTCCTGTCCTTTCTTGCTCCCCTTCCCTTCTCTGTTCCATGCAGCTGTTGGTTTCTTGTTGACTGGTGGTCTCTGATTGGTTCTGGCCACTTTTATGTGCTTGGTTGCATTCTGCTGTAGCGGCTGGTTTAAGCTCTTGATCCGTTCTAACCTTGCTCTTTCGCCCTTTCTGAATTTTTTTCCTTTGTGTGTGTGTGTGTTTTTTTAACTGCATGGTCTCAGTTTCATCATTGTTGTCTCCCATTCTTTCTTTGTAAATGTGAAATGTTTGTATTATTAGGGGGTCATACAAGAATAAATGCAGTTTCAGGCATTCCTCATGCAAGATGAGCCTCACTATACAAATTGTGAAAGACGCATTATGTTTTTAGTTCTAGTACTACCTAAAATTCACCTGTGCGTAGTATGAGTTTTGCACAATGTATATTATGAGACAGAATAAGACTTACTAATATTTTATAATTTCTTTTAAAATTGGCATAATATATGACCTAAAAAAGACACTATACAGTAAAGTTCTATGGTGAGGCTTTCCTCTCCCTGCAAGAGCTTTGAGCCTGGTCCTGATGCTGAACTGCCGTGCCCTGGCTTCTCAGTTCTGTGCATCTCCTTTCCAGCAGCACCTGCTCACCTTAGCGCTGACAATGCTTCATTTAAATTATACTGTAAGGAGAGTGGAGAGTGACATAAGACAAAAGAAGTAAACACTTTATCTTCACGCTTCAATTGCCTTTATTAAAGCCCTTCTGAAAACTTAAATACAGATCATATCATGTACAAACTGCACAAAGGCCCTTAAGATTGTCTACATGGGAATTTAAGTTCCTATTTTTTTAATTAACCTTAGAAAAATGTAGACAAATGTCAAAAATGCAAACCATGAAGGCTGATGAAATCAATAGATTTATTTTTATCATTTTCCTGTTTAAAAAAAAAAACGCTAACCTTTCCTTACTCAGGTGCAAGCCTGTTTTATTCATGAACTTCAGAGTTCATTTGTGAATATAGTTGTTTTCTATTTACTTTTTTCCATATTTTTTTAATGGAGACACCTGTTTTAAGGATCTCCAAAGAACTTAGAATTTGTTTTTTTAGAATACTGAGTGATAAAGTAGCCCTAGGTTTCCATATGGAAACTGCATTTTACTCTTGTTAGCCTCAATAAGCATCTAAATTAAAATTTTATATATTAATATTTTAAATTGTTAAATTAATTAAATCAATGCTCTCAGAAATGTGTGTTTTAAATTAAATACTGTATTACTAGATAAGCAACTTCATGTTCTTTAATGTAGTCTACTTCCTCCCTGCCCCATCTTTCCACTTATAATTTTTAGGTGAATAATGCTACAGCACGTGTAATGACTAATAAGAAGATGGTCACACCATATGCAAATGGTAAGAATTTACAAGTGATTTTTGGATGGAATGTCATTTATTCTTATGTAAACACATGAACTTTTATAGACATCTAAAAGAATCTCTGTTTATTTCAGTCTTGCCAGTTTATTTTATTTGTACTGAAATAGTCTCCCCAGGAGAGTGTATTATATTTTACAGGTCAACTTTTTCTTTAAAATTAAACAGAACTAAAAACTAAAGTGTTTTGTTCTTATTGTTCATCTTGTACACAGTACAAACATGCCATTTGAAGTTGCCTAGTCATACAAACTAGGGCCCTTTGACTCCCTCTTTTTCCCTCAAACTATCATAGTTCTATTATGTTGGACTTGTACCCAGTGTTGCTAGAAGTAGACCAACTCTACTTTTACTACTGGTTCCTCATCATATGAATATGAGTGGGATAAGTTGGAGGATAAGTATATTATTATCACTTTGTAACTCTAGACCCTTTGCTTTCCTGGAGGCCTGGCATGAATAGCCATAGTGTATATATGAGAGAGAGATTTTCTGTTCCATTATTACAAATCATATGGTAAATTTGTAGATGTTTCTCACTGAGAAGGAAATTTTTTATGAATAATTACCCTAAGGAAAAAAACTTTCACTTGTCAAATTTAACATAGATTCATGTTCTCTAAATGTGATAGAGCATAATTGTAATCTGCAGTCCAACAGTGATTTTGCAAACTCTGTTCTACAGAGCCAACCTGAGAAAGAATAAACAGAAAAGCAAATGGGCTTGAGGCCTAAAGTCTCAGCTATTTTCTTCCTTTTCTTTTTCCTTCTCCTTCCCCTTCCCCTTCCTTTTTTCGGGGGGGGGGGGGGTGGATACTGCTGAGGATCAAACCTTGGGCTTCACACATGCTAAGTAGGCGCTTTTGTACTGAGCGGCATCCCTAGTCCTCCAGTTCCGCTTTGGCCTGAACAGCTCTTCATTCTCTGTTGCATATCTTAGGGTTCTGTGTAAGATTTTATTTACAATAAAACTATTACAGTAGTTTTTGCTGCTTTCTTTGTTTGAATTCACTGTACTAGAATATTAGACTTATGTGTTAGTGAAGTCTTAAATCAGGTAGAAATACATTAGCAGTCAGTATAACCTATAAGGTCTTTACTAAGTATATCCAGCCTAGCTTTTCACACACGTGATAGAATTTATCAGCATAATTTCCATTTTCTTTTCCCATTTTACCAGTGGTATAATCATGAAATACCACTGCCTCTTGTTATACCTCTGGCTTTCTTATTTTTTTTGCTGCTATAAAAGTGAGTTGCTGTAATTTTGATTAAACCCCAATATAAACAAAAGGGAGAAGGAGCTATAAAGTGTATCAGATTTTCTTTAGATCCAGAGAAAATGGCATGACAAAAAGAACCTCTGATAGGAGAACAGAAGCTTTACTTTTGGATTTGATGCTGCATTTTACTCTGTGATACCAGATCAGTTTCTTCACCTGTTAGATTATTTTCACATCTATGTTAGCAACCACAGAATTTTAATACCTCCCTCTTTAGAAATCATCATCCCAACCCTGCTTATTTAAGAAAAGAAGCCCAAAGAACTATAATATTCACCCACAGTCGTGAAGACGGCCCCTGTCTCCCACTTTGGGTTTTGTGAAAGCCAAGAACATCTGTGAAAACGCAGTGTAACCTGTGTAAAACTAGGCATACTCACAGTGTGTAACAACATAGTAACTTGCATCCATTTATTTATTTAAAAGGTACTTGGGGCAGGGGCTGTGGCGAAGCTGCTAGAGTCCTTGCCTAGCATGTGTGAGGCCTTGGGTTGGATCCCTAGTACCAAAAAGAAAATAAAGGAGTGATCAGGAAATAAGGCTATTGGTAGGAAAGAAAATGGTCAATTTTTGGATGTTATTTTAAATTATTATTCAAGCCTGATACTCAAGAAAACTCTGTTGAAGGTCCTAACCTAAGAAGAGTTATACTGGAAGCCTTCCAGAGAATTTTAAGTCAGCATTTTCATTTATGTTGGTTGGAATCATTCAGTTGTGCAGGGCCAGGGATATAGCTCAGTGGCTCAAGCACCTGCCTGGAAAGTGCAAGGTCCTGAATTCGATTTCCGGTAGCAAAAAAAGACAAATAGTTGCTCTTAATTTTTATGCAAAGACTGTGCGGTCTCTTTTTAACTTACACATTGGACATTGCAGAACATCCATGCTGTTGTAGTTCTGGTAAGGTTTGAACTCGGATTCTGCCATAGTTTTCTGTAGAATAGTGGAGACCATCATCAGGAACATATAAAATACCACTTAATTGAGCACATTAGAACAAGAGCTTGGATTGATTGAGAATGAATAGATTTTCTCTTGAGTAATGCCTTTGCTTTTTGCCATGTAAATCTGCTATTTTCAATAGAATTAGCTTCCATTTGTTTATTTTTAAAGTAGCAGCGGCAGAGTGCAAAGGAAAGAAATCAACAAAAGAGCCAGTCTTTTGGAAAAATAGTGAAGTATGTTCGCTTATTGTTTGTAAAATTCAATATACATTTATTCCATAAACATTTATTAAATTTTCATAAGTGGGCAATAGTATATTTTTCTTTTTTTTAATAAAGCACTTGCCATATTCCTATACATACTCCTAAAAGTCAAAGAAGAAATAAAATAACATCAAATAGAATTTTAGAAATTTCTAACATTTATAAATGTTGAAGCTAATGTTAAGAGTCCGGTGTCTTTTTAAAAGTCTGAGTTGCTTAAATATGTTCATTGCAGATTAAACCACTGAAGTTGGAATGTACCTTGAATTTTATTATTGCATGCCTTTACTTGGTGAACCTCAGTGAAATCCCAGTGGTAAATTCCAAGGAATGGGGATTTCAGTCTGCCCAGAAAATCAGCATAGTGTAATTGGGCCTGAGTCTAAGATCCAGGTCAAATTTGAAGCCATTCAGAAGATAGCTTTATAAAAGAACTACCGTGATGAGCAAGGTGTGGTGGCGCATACCTGTAATCTTAGGGCTCGGGAGGCTGAGGCAGGAGGATGTTGTGAGTTCTGAGACCCTGTCTCAAAAAGACAACAAACAAACAAACAAAACCCAAAAAACAATTGAAGAATAGGAATCGTTTTAACTTTCTCACTATTCTCTTTAGCACTTAGCATGTCTCAAAAAAGACAAAAAAAAACTATGGTGATTAAAGAGTATTAAGATGATACATAAGAAGTTGCACCACCATGTGGTACTGAATGACACATGTACTGCGTTTTCCTTTTGCTAAACTAAGAGTAGGTCACTGAGGTAATGTTGTGACAGCGTAAGTCCAGAGGTGTCTGAAGCCAACTTGATATGCGCTGATCACTCCTTTTCCTCAGTAATCTTAAATGCTCACTGCCTTCTTTTCTATTTCAGGTTGGAAATTAAGCCCAGTAGTTGGAGCTGTATATGGCCCCGAATTATATGCAGGTAGTATTTAATATTTCCACTTGTGCTGTTTTATCACATCCTCCGTGGTTTTAATTTTCTACCCCTTTGTAATCTCTTTATATTTTTTAATTTTTTAATGTGAACAGCATCCAGCTTTCAAGCAGATGTGTCTCTAGGCAATGACGCAGCGGTGCCCCTATCAGGAAGAGGGGGTATCAACACTTACATTCCTCTAATCAGTAAGTAGCCTATGTTGGCCTGGCCGGGATTGTGACTGTTGTGTCTGAGCAGTGATGTGCTGGTTGCTTGGTTGGTTTTTCCTAGTATAATACATAACTGAAAAGAAAATACTCTCAAGAAGGGCAATAAGTATTATCAAATGCTTTGTTATGTTTAATTCATGCTGGAATATTCCTGACCGGATATTAAAACAGCCACAAAACAAAAGTAATTGGAAAGAGGGGTGAGGGCATGGGAAGAATATTCATTCTGTAGTTGATAGTAAGGTAAACAAAAGACATGACTGTGTGTAGCGTATGTTACTTTTGTCTTCTGCTGGTATACTTACGGCTCTCCAGTAGAGTGTCACCTAGAAGCACCTCCAGCGTCACTGGTCACTCTCAGCTCCCTTGGTATCTTTAAGGTCACTTTGACCTGAGCGTTTCTACTCCACCGAGAGACAATTACGCAGGGTTCAGTGGATGTGAAGGTGATGTCTCTGAACACTTTCTAGAGAACAGTACACTTAAAATAAGCCCTTAGAGAGTGCCCATCTCTTGAGCGTAACAGGAGAGGAGTGGTTTTCCTCTCACCTTACATTTCTACATTAAGACATTTCAGATAAAGAAATGAAATTGACTAATGAAATGCAATATCTAACTATTGTGTGCGTTGGATGTGATACCATGTAAAATACAAAAGAATGTTCTTTTGAGGATTAATTATATTCACATAATAATGTTGGGAAACAAGATTAATAATTGGCCTTTCAAAGAGTTCCTGGCTATCTGATTGAAGTTGCCCACAGAAATTAGAAGTCTTGTCTCTTATTGTGGTGATAGTCCTCAGCTTCTTGACCCGCTCCACACTAGCTTTCTTCTTTTTTGGTACTGGGAATCGAACTCTGGATGTTGCACTTGCCAGGCAGGTCTTTATGCCACTGAGCTGTATCCCTGACCCCACACTAGCATTCATTGTAATGGCAAAATGGGAAAGAACAGAATGAACTCACTCAAGACTTGTGCTGATTTAGTCATGGACTCGTTCACTTGTGCCATGTTGGGTCTCTCTTTCCACTTCATTTCCACTCAGAGATCTGGGGCAGGAAAGGTACTGAAGCCTGTGTTGCAGCTTTTGAGGACTGATATGATAAGACAGCTTTTTCATCTTTTCTGTAATTTGTTTACAGTAAGTGGTGACTGTACCTGCTATCGAATGCAAATTGAAACTTCTGTCATATTTTGGGTCTCCCTTTAGTTCCTGGCTTCCCTTACCCAACTGCAGCCACCACAGCGGCTGCTTTCCGAGGAGCCCATCTGAGGGGCAGAGGGCGGACAGTATATGGTGCAGTTCGAGCGGTACCTCCTACAGCCATCCCCGCCTATCCAGGGTAAGCATTACATTCCAAAATCAGTTTGTATCTAAAATAGGAAATTGGACCAAAAAAAACAAAAGACTACCACGGCCCTCTTGTAACTTCTGGGACATTGCTATGCCACATAGTATGAATATTTGCAAATTAATGGATTAGATGGCAAAAACCAAAATATACCATCATCAGAATATAACAGAATGTCAATTCATTATATAAATCTTGGTTTTGGCCACCTTAAGCCTTCATGGTAAGGGCTTAAGACAGTAGCCAGAATCAGCTTGTGTTTATTAGCAGTGTGTTGGCATGGAGTTCACTCAACAGAGCACGAATATGGATTAACACTACTGCAGAGAATGAAGCGAGGAGCTGGAGATTGTAGTACCAGACTGCACCTGCTGTGCTCACCCGCTTCTTGCCACCCTGTGTTGGGGCAGAGGCTGGCACATGTGTCCTTCCCTTGGTTTCACTGCCTGGGTGGTGAGCAGCAGAGCTAGTTACCCACAATGGATTTGCTTTCTTTGTAGGAAACAGATTAAAAGAGGTTAATTCAAAGATGAACCAAATCCGATTGAATCAAGGGAGAAAGGCAGAATTAGGAGGATTAAACTGCAGTTGGCTTCTAAAGGATGGTAAACAGCTGATGTTGCTGAGCATCCTTCACCCTTTGATTTTTGTGTGGAGGGTGTCTCATGCAGTGGAATGATTCCATAGCAACAAATAAATCCTTTGCTGTTGAAGGGGAAGAAGGAGTGATGATGGCAGGTTGTTTTAGTTGTTTTTCTGTGTCAGCCTAAAATGAATATTTTTACCAGAAGTGGACTTTTATGAGTCAGTTGTACCAAGCACTTTCTCTCTTCAGAGATGGGACATTTCTTTTCATCTTTTCTCTGCCTGTGGCAGGTTTTTTTTTTTTTTTTTTTCTGTATTCTTACAGAGAATAAGTAGTGGCAGAAAAGCCTGTTAGCTGCTACTTAGTTAAAATGTAAAGGGAAAGAGCCTCCTTTGTATGTCCTTTTCTGAGAGGAAATTTGGCTTCACCTGGAGGTGTACTAACTTAACATTCATTCATTCATAGACCAGTTGGACATACCATTAGGAGTCCTCCAGGCCACAGAATTAAAGCACTTTTATTAGACCAGGCAAGTATGCATGTGGAAGTGGGCAGGCTCCAAAAGACACTTGAAGGGAACTGCTACAGAAAATTACTTTTGTTTGCAAGTTATAGATGTTTAAATCCCATGCATTCCATCATCTCCATCTTCTGCCATGACTTACTTTTAATTTTATCCTTTTTTCTCTCTACTTGACCTTTGACCTTCAACCTCTGACATCTCTAAAGAAGTGAATAAAGACACTATTGTTTCATCAAAAAAATTCAAATAAAATAAAAATTTCTGCACACTATGAAAATTGATCATGAAGCTTCTTCCATTTCAATCCAGAAGTATTTACTGTCACATTTGCAAAAAGACTGCTCAGAGAAACATGGGATTTCTTTATAACCTTCCCCAAGTAATTGTATAAAGTGGTAGAATTCATTCTTGTTTGATGTAGGTCATTTCACTATATTGGCCAAACTTGAGAGCCCATTCTATCCCAAGTCCATGTCAGATATATATTTGCTCAAAGATACTTTATTTTTATGTCTAATCACATCAATTTCTGTGCATTACATTGAACACTAATTTCCCATGTTTTCTTTTTTATTAACTAAGCCACCTATTTACATGGAAGAGGCAAGGAATAAGTCCAGTATTTTATGGGGAATGGCCTGGAACTGCTTTTCAGCTTAGTAAACTAATTCCATCATTAATTGTGTTCTAGCCTCCTTTGTGGCATTTTATACAGAGAATATAGAAGTTCTTCTAGAATTTAGGTGAATATTCCCAGTAAGTGATTTGACTTAGAGCAAAATATATTGATGTTTTTAATGTCAACATTTCACTTGGATTTTTTTAAATCTTTGCCTGTATCTCCTCTGTGAAATCACGGAAGGTTAATTAATCACTTGGCCTCAGTGCTTTCTGTTTTACCAGCTTTCTCATTGCAGATAAGTCTTTTTTATACTAAAATGCAACTGAGAAGATTAGTTTCTGTTTTCAGACTTAAGTACAATTGTAGACTGTGAAAATGTATAATACTTAGCCAAATAACCATGAAAGATAAGTTTAGTTTGCCTGGTACAAAGGCATAACATTTGAAACACTGTAAACTATGACCATACTATATATAAATACAACAAAACATCACTGAAAATAGGAGTCAGATATTTTTCAGCATCTTATAAGAAAAAAGTTATTTCATACTCATGTTAAAAATACGATTTAATTACCCTATTTGCCAACTTGTTAGTTATAACAGAAAAAATAGTGATACAATTTTCCATCTTGTTTAGGTGAATTTACAATAAACAAATCATCTCATTTAAAATAGTCAAATCTTGACCTAACAATTACAAAGAAGAAAATCTTACCTTTACCTGCTATTTCATGTCTTTCAGACCCAAAATAATTTTTGGGGAAAGACTCACACTCTGTATATGTAAAACTACCTCAAAAGGTTGGAAATCTGTATTTTAATAATAATACTGTAGTCTTACTCCAGATTTAAGAAAAATAAGACTTACATGTGTTGTTTGATACAAAGTCCTATCTAAAGCGGAAAACAGACCCTTCTGTTCCTAGGCAGCAACCCTCTTGCTTTTACTCTTTTAAACAAGATAGGATGATCCTTGGTCATGCCCAGAACTTTAGTCATCAACTATTTTTTTTCAGGATTCCATGAGTACTCTTATGGTCAAAAAAGGACCCTTAAAATCTTTCAGCTGCTCCTTCCCACTCTGGATTATATTGTTACTATCTGGGATCCCCACTGCACCTTTTCAATTCTTGGACCTTGGACCAATCACCTTTAACCTTTAGCTCATTATCTCTGCTTGTGAAAGCAATGCATTGTGGGTATTTTTGGTTTTGTTTTGTTTTTTTAATTATATTTCTCTGTTTACTTTGGTCAGAATTGATTGACTTGTTTTTCTGAGGTGTTGCATTGGTTCTTAAAAATGCTGAATAATAATACTTTGCATGCTTGTGTGATCAGCCAAATCTTATTGCATGTCTAATGTGCAGGGTAAAAGCAGGTGATGTATGGATATTTTAAATTTTACATGTTACTATGAAACAAAATAAAGGAATAGGTACAATTTTGGAAGGTACTTTACATACACATCCTGCCCTAACAGAATTCTCTGGGTTCACTTATTTCATGTTGAACCCTTCTCCATGCCTACCCTCTTTTTAAACTCTAAAAGAAAAGCTTCCTCCTAGAATAGACTGACCTTTTAAAATAATCCATACAAAAAGTAGATGTTCCCGTGCAGCTGATTTGAGATAGCCACGTTAGGCCTTTCTCTGAGTGGTTTTGTTTTGTTGATCTTGCTTTAGCTACCAAGTGTCCAGATGCTCATTCCAGTTTTGCACACCTTTCACTGTCCCGCATGTCTTGTAGCTGTGTAACGCCGAGTGTGCACTTTCACATTTCCCTCACTGACTCACCGTGGCCCCAGCCCAGGTTACAAATTCATACATCACCTGCCTGTGTAGAGCGCATGTGCATGCTGCCGTCCTCAATAACCGGAATGTGTTTCTGTTCTTTTGTTTTTTTGTTTTTGTTTTTGTGTGGATTTTCTGCAGTGTGGTTTACCAGGACGGATTTTACGGTGCTGACCTCTATGTAAGTACACACACTGGGGCCTTCTCGACCCCATCCCCTGACAAGCCAGCCTTTTTTTTTCTGTTTCTTTAGTTTGGTTATTTTGTTTTTTTGTTTTAATATAATTTATTTCATTTTTATTTCCTTTTCCTTGTGGATATATATATATATATATTTATATATTTAAGAATGCAAGCATGCTTCTCTGCCACTGCGCTTGCCCCTGGGTGCAAAAACTGAGCCTTTGGGTCTCCTGATTGCTAGGGTTAGTCTACTGGACATATTCTTTTCCCTTCCTATACCCACAGATATTGTGTGTATCTCTGATTTATTTTTGAGATGATCAGTAGGTTTAAAGTCTTTTGTTACTGTCGTATCATGTGCACACATAGATGGCAGGACTAGCTTAGCCTTGAACCAACTCTTTCCCGTCTCTCCTTCTCATTTCATATCCCTCTCTAGATCATTAGAGCTTTGAATTTTGTAGATGACAATGTAAGCTTTCTGAACTATGTGCTTTCTTTTTTTACCTACTTGTAGAAAATGTAGACTTGTGAAAGAAGATAAAGATTTAATGCCAGTGAAGAGTGTAGTAACAATAGGATGCCAAATAGTATTTTAAGACCTTTCCTTATACAAAAACCCACCACCAGTGGGTCTCTTCTCAAGATCTGGCAAGGGCAAATATTGGTATCATTAACAACCTAGCTCTTACAGTCTTTCAGCTATCACACAAGAATTTTTTACTTTACTGGCCATGATAATATTTAATACGTTATTTAAACAGTTTAGCAAAGGTGAAGGTCTGTGATTGGTTTGTCACATTAAAACATGGATGAAGTGATCTGATAAAGAGTGAAAGGTTTTGAGTTTTAAAATCTCATTAGGACCTCTTCAAATGGTTTTATTGTGAATGCCAGTTTCATCTAGTCATCCAAGTCATTAAGAAATAATTTTATGAGAAAAACTTGTCAGCGTGAAGTTATGTTGTGGGTCTAGGTTAAAGTGGTCTAGATTATGTTTTTTGTCCTTGCCTCCCAAAAGCTATAAATAGAACCTTTCCAGTGAACTACTTCCACATTCAACCAGTGATTCTCTGGCCATCGCTTCTTGGCCTTTTGGCTAAGATCAAGTGCAGAGATTCTCTGGCCATGATTGGTCCAACACTGTAACTTTATAGGTTTCTTAGATTGTGACTGGCCCAGAATCATATAAAATTATTCACATAGCTGAGCATAAATATAACTAATCCATATTTCATGACCTCTCTTTATACTTCAATTAAAATCAACCTCTTTCCTTAGAATGTTTGCAAGAAATAATAAAAGATACCTTTTTTCCCATATCTACAGGTAAATTTGAGGGTTGGGTAAATCTATCTCTTAGACCAGATTGCATATTTCTAAATATACATATTTATATATGATGTTTAATGTGTACATTCTCCCATATACATTAGTACCCATATTCTCATTAACCTCATCTTTATGTTGTTTTCTGCAAATCTAAGAGAAGAAACTTTTCCATTTAATTCTTAAGTCAAATTTTTTGCCTTGTATTTTTCTTATTTGAGTAGTTTTTTTTTTTTTTTTTTTTTCCGGGACCGGGGATCGAACTCAGGGCCCTAGTGCTCAGCGGCAAGCACTTAGCCCACTGAGCTGTACCTCCAGCCCTATTTGAGTAGTTTTTTAAGATAAAGTCTAGTTCTGTCTTGTTGAGAATTGCCTACCATCATCTTAAGCCAACCAGTTGAACATCTGTTTATAGTTCTTTCATTTCCGGACTTTCAAATGTGAAATTTTATTGAGAGAGATGATTTTTCTGTACTTGTCAAGAAAATACTGGTTTTTTTCAATCTACTAATAGAATTACCTTATGAAACTAAATAAGTAATTCAGTGATCTGGTCAAAATATTTTTTGATCAATGGTTCCTTCTTGAATAAAATACTTAAAAGTAATTTTATTGTCATTTATTTGTACATATTTTAAAGCAGAGCTTCATGGAGAGAAAATTTGGTCACTAGTGCTGCAATAAAATCCAAGCCCTCTGATGAGAAACAAGATCACATTGTAAGGCAGCTGTTGAGATGGGCCTAATAGAAGTGTAGCCATTTAAAATGATTAGTCTGTATTCCATATATGAGGAACCAAAGACCGCTACTATAAAACACATGAACAGCTGTTCTGCATTTAGTCCTCTGTCTCTGTACATTTTCACATCCGTAGAAATCTACCATATACATTTAGTTCTTGTTTCCTCAAACACATATTACAATAGAGAGAATGAGATTTATGTAGTGTAAGATACTTTGAATCGGAGAAGAAAACTTAAGGAGAAGCTAGTTTTGCTTCCAGTACATGAATTGTGAAGGGTTTATAAAAGTCCATTTCCCTGTCCCACTTGTAGACAGTGATCCCTGCTAGCTGTTTTCTTCCTTTCTATTTCTTTGCAGCACACTGCTCTTTGGAGAGCTGCTCTAGCAGTTATAAATCCGTGGTTTATAAAGAGACCTGCTGGGATAGGGATTGGGAGTGTGATGGACAGATCATGTGTCCACCCTTTGCCCAGTAGGAAAGGCATAGTTCACCCTGATTTACCTTGTAAGTGGGATAACAAACTCTTCCTAATTCTCATTCTGTGAAAAGCATGCTTGCATCCAAAGGAAAGAAAAGGCTGGTGGGCCCTGTTGTGGGCTTTTTGTATGATTGTTTTCCTTCCACAGCTGTGTTTTTTGAACTGCTCTTCCTGTGTTCTGTTATAGAATAGTCTTACAGGAACCAATCATTAGCGCTAAAATACCTCAGGTAGGAGTGCCAGTGTGACCTGCCAATCAATCAGATTGTGGATTGCAGTGAAAAAATTGAATTATACTAACCATTCCAGCTCCACGTTAGAGATGGGAACAGAGGCTTTTTTGGACAATCAAGACTTGTGAGCGTGTGATCTAAGCCCTGCTACCTCAGCAGTGCGCACAGTCACATTCTAGGCATAATGGTGTTTCCTCCAGAATCACATGCTCCTGTCTCCTGCCACATATCTGCACCAAGTGTGTTAACACACACTGTCCCATCACTGCTGCCTCTTTTAATTTGCCAATCATATTTGCCCTTGGTAGTTTATATTGGCGATCTTAGTGGTGGGTACATTTTCTTATGACTGAAGAAAAATGTAAAAAGGAAAGAAGTAGAACTCTACCTAGATAGGATTTAGTGAGTCCCACACTGGGTTCTGTGGTGAAAGCCTAGCAGGGATTGCACTGTGCTCCTGCATCAGTCTGAAGTTGCTGTGATCTCAGAAACGGAGACGTGCATTTCTCCTGCCATCTCCTTTCACGTGGGAGAGTCAGCAAGTGCATGTGGCTGATAACAAATTTGTCACGAGGCTTTCTGATAGCTGCGTACTAGAAGGAAGAAGACATTCAATGGCTTTTAGTAACTCAGTTATTTTATTTATGTGGCTACCCATTGAGGTTTTAGCATGAACTAATTTGAAGAGATGTGGATTAATAAAGTGTTTAAAAGATTTGATTCATTAAAGAACCTCTCGTCTGTCATAGAAGTAATAAGTTGAAGATACCAAGTTGATCATTATAATTTCTTCCATTAATCCCAATTTTAGATAATAATAAAGTAAAATATAAATATTACTTTTCAGAGTATATAAATCTCTGTCAAAAACAGTAACTGTAATACCATTATTATGTTTTTTTGAATTTGAGTCTGTGTTATTCACATTTACTCATAGGTGCCATATTGCCACGTAAGAACTTAATGTTTCCTAAATCAGTGGTTTTCAGCCAAGTTGGGGAGGCAGTGAGGAAAAAGGAGGGAGAATCAACTAGGGGCAAATAAAGTGACTCCAAGGGGTCCAGCATGCATTGTCGCTAACTGGAAGAGACCTCTGCTCCGCTGCAGTGTTTATAAGCATCACGCTGATGTTCCCTTTACACACGCACACACATACCCACCTTGCTGTGTTGATCTAGTATACTACATGGAAGTAACAAACTTCATTCTGTCTGCTGGTCTTGAGACATACACCCTCCTTCCTCCTCAGTGTCACATGATGTCATTGTCTTTCAGGTAGAAAGAAGTTGTCTTGACATCACATGCTCACCAAAGTCCTGTTTTAATGTAAACCTTAAAGTAGTAATATTAAAAGTGATGTTAAAATGGAGACAGGGCAAAAGTCTGCCAATGTGAAATTAATAAAACCAGTTTAAGATTAAACTATATGCAGATTAATGTCACAGATAGAGGAGTGATACTTAGAACCCTTCCATCATGTTCTGATTTAAAGCACCATTACAGAACTGTGCAGGAGAATTGTGCAGTCAGTGTGGAAACATCATCAAGGTAATTTGATGACAGAGCACAGTAGAAAGTCCCAAAGTGACATTGAGCCATGGGAAACTGAGGCTTTAATGTAGCAGCTTCAGAAGTGATTGCAAAACTGACCTAAAAGCAATAGCATTTCCCTTTGAAAAGTTGAAGGCAGTATGTTCCAAATATGTAAACAGTAAAATTCTTAGTACAGGAAATACATGAGAAGAACACTGGGGATCAGAGTATATGGTTGTTGGTAGAAGGTGAGCGTACATGCGAGTGCTGTGGGTCAGGACTAAACTGATTGTCAGGGTCAGGCAGATGGAAGAGGGGAGTGACGCAGCACTGGGCTACCCTGACCGGGAACACTAGGAGTCATTTAGAGTGAACTGCCAAGGAATAAGAAAGTAATTATTTTCCAGTAGGCATGAGTGTCAGGCTTAGCTATGCCAAATTTATGCAGCCCTCAGTTTCTAAAAGCTGTCTGTGTGCCCTCCTACATTAGGGTGTGCTGTGGCCATGCTAATCCCCATTTTTTGTTTTATTTCAAATCACACACAGATAGAATCTGCAAACTGCTTCAGATCAAACAGGTCTGATTGTGTGTAAATACATATGTCCTTTTAATTTTTATTATTAATGGTTGCTTCAGTTTTGCATCAGTGCATGGTTAAAAGCAATACACATCAGCTATTCATGACTTCATATCTCCAAATGAATTATTTCTCCTCTTTTTTTTGTTTGTTTGTTTGTGCAGTCAGCTGAAGAAATGTTAACATCTCACTCTAAATCTCTCAGTGGAGTCTCTGTTCCCTTCTCTGATATAACAGATGGGTTACTGCTTGTTATAATTATTAACATTGTGGTGTGGGCCAGGGCTCGGGTGGGCAAGATTTACTCTTCCTTTGGGCTGGGGTGGGGCCAGTTGTTAGGGTATGGAATGTTAACTCAAGTGGTGACTGACTGTTTCCGTAATACCAGGTCGTTGTGGCTGCACGCTCTAGTAATTGAGGCTGTGTACTTCACCAAGCTTGTGGTAGAGCCTAGGGCAAACCGCTGTCCCAAGAGAATGCTGGGATAGATAGAGTTAGCCAATATGAGTCTGAACGTGGTGATTTTGCTGGTTGTTTTAGCTCCAGATGTTGGCATGCTTAGTTTTTAATGTGATTAATAAATGTGGCGCCATATTCCCTCCCCACGCCTGAACCCTCTCTCTTCTACTCCCTTCCCACCTTGTTCTTTTTGAAAAATTTAAGAAACAGTAATGTAAACCTTGGTGTTTCAAACTGCAGTTTGTTCTCATGTTGTATAAAAGCCATTAGAGTTGCTGGTAGAAGTGAAAGTTGAGAAAACAGTTTCTCAGCCTGGAATGTTGATGCACTCTGAAATCCAGAATACAGATAAATTGGTCTGGATTTTGTCCTGCATTTTGTGATGTATTTTGTTGAATAACCATTTTAAGCAGGAGCAGTAATACTTTGGAAGAAGGATTTGTCTCTAAGAGATAAATCCATAACATACAGTTCAGTTTTTCTTATTTAGGGAGTAGTCATTGGTGAATTACATGATTCGTTAAGCAGGACACTACCAACCATCCTAAACATAGCTCTCCTTTAAAAGACTTCTGTATAATACCATTATCATAGATTCATTAGGAGACTAGACATGTTAAAATATATATATTATTAATGTAGTTTTTCTTGGTGATGATACTCTTCCAGAGCCTTTTGTTATCAGTAAAATATTTCCATTCATGTTCTGTTTCCTGAATTTGAATCACAAAAAAAACTTATCAAGTTCAGACACTATAGTCAAAATCTACTACAGGAACCTGTCCACTCTTTCTGGATCAGAAGGGATATTCTTTCTCATAGTGATCCATTTAGATGGTTTAGATTAACAGTGATATTACTCCTAAATTCAGCACTGAGGCCTTCTGGGCTCTGGCAGGTCAAAGAAATGAGTAGTGGGAGTCCTGTCAGGAACCTCACTTAGAACTTCTTTTTCCCAGGACTAGTAGAACTCAGTTCAAAACTATGATCTGAATAAATCTTCACAGAGAATATCTCTACTCAGGCATTGTGGGGTTTGGGTAAGGATTCTTGCCCTCTCCTCCCTCCGTGCTGGGACTGAAATTTGAAATTATGGCTGCTAAACTGCATCCCTGGCATATTCATTCCTCATCTTGAGACAAGATCTCACTACATCACCCAGGCTAGGTGGCCTCAAACTTGCAGTCCTCTAGCCTCAGCCTCTGAGTAGCTGGGATTATAGGCGTGCACCTCTGTGCCCAGTTGTCAAGTAAAGACTCAAGCTGCAGAGTCCCTTGATGAGAATCTATACCTCTGCCCCAGATGGATGCCCTGGTTTGTAAGTGCTTTTACCTAGGTAAACATGAATAAGGCTTTAATGGCCTTTATTATACCTTTGATTTAAATTTTTAAAAAATTATTTTGGTGTTTGAATTATCCTTGTTTACAAAAAACTTTTACTAAAGATAGCCCTGCTGTAAGCTTCACAGGAGCTATAATTATTTTTTTCTTCTTTTAAGGCTGTAATTCTTAAGAGCTATCTTTAGTTGCAGTATCTTGAACTGTGGCTGGCATGTGGTACAACGGTGATCTCAGTCACTTAGGAGGCTGAGGTGGGAGGATCACTTGCACTCAAAGTTCAAGACCAGCCTGGCAATACAGTGAGACTGAGCCTCAAAAAAAATTTTTTTTTACAATTATAACAATTAACTTTTATTTTATTTAAAAAATGCTTTTACTGCTTCATGTCATATTTAGAAGTTTAAAGAAATAAGGTAAAAAAAAAAATTTGTGGTGTTCCACAAGCTTAATTTAGTCTACAGTCTTGGAAAAGATGGCCTTGGTCCTATTTGTCATCCTACGCAGAGTTTGCAAACAAAAACAATTTTGCCAAATGCTTCTGTTTGCAAACCAAATTGTTTGCAAATAAAAGCGTTCATGAACCGAGGTACCACAGTACTGTGGTGTTGTGTGTTGCAGTCAACGTATAGTTATACAGCTTTCCGGAAACCAAGGCAGTCTGGTCTGCCATTCCCAAAAGACCTGACTAGAATTTCAAGGAACTTCTGGTTGCAAACAGCCCAGTAGGGGGTTTCCTGCTATATTCCTGCCCACTACCGTTTATTGCCAATGTTTAGTAATACCAATTATAATCTCCTGACTTTTATCAGTGTGTATAAAAAATTTTGTCGTTGAAAGAAAGTGTTTCCTTTTCCAAGTCACTGGGTAAATGAAAAAAAAAGTAACATGACTGATGGAAACCAGCCAAAGAATCTTTTAACATACAGCATAACCTTAAAAACCAAAAGTGAATTTTCCCTCAGGTGGCAGTTTCTTCAGTGAGAAAAGCTTAAATTATGTAAGAATGAAGTGAAAACATTTAGAAGTTCATAAAATTCTAGACATTTCCAAAATAAGATTTAGCAGAGATGAAAGAAGCAAGGTAGAAGCTACTCCAAAAAAGAGTAAGAGTCCCACTAGAAAATACTTGTTTTCAGTCCTATAGAAAAGATATGGAAATAAACAGTGACATAAAAATAAATGTGGATTTAGCAAAAAGTGAACGTTTGAGAAAAGTAGATGGTAAAGAGCTTGGGGATAGAGCTCTGTGCTAGAGCACTTGCCTGGCATGCACAGGGCCCTGGGTTCCATCCCCAGTACTGCCAAAAAAAAATTTTTTTTAAAGAAAAGAAAGTAGAAAGTTTCAAGTGTCCATGAGCAATGAACATGCTTAAGCTACAGAAATAAACAGGTTTTATTGTTCACCATTGAAATGATACCCAGATGGACCACTCAGACAGTTACAGTATGTTTCACAGTAAAAGGACAATAAGAATTTGCATCTGAATTATGTTTAGGTAAAATAGATGAATTCTAGAAGTAAAAGAAAAATCAGGGCTTGCCAGACTTGGTAGCACATGCCTGTAATCCTAGTTACTCTAGAGGCTGAGGCTGGAGGATTGCAAATCTTAGCCTAGCCTAGACAACACAGCCTCTCTCTCTGTGGATGTATGGGCTTCCATTCCTTACAGTAGCTTGTCTCAGGGAGCATTCGTGGTGGTGATTGTCTTTGAAGTACTGTCTTAAAGAGGACAGACATGCAGTTCACTTCACTAAGTATTTGGTTCATCTAACAGAGGTGAAATTGTTCCAGATCTGTTTGCATCCAGCCAAAGACTCCTCGGCCATTTGTAATCTGATTTGCCAGAGTCTGAAACATAGACTGGAGTGGGCAGACTTTTTCTCTGAAGGGCTAGTGGTAATAAACATTTTTGGCTTTTTAAGCCATGCTGTCTCTGGCACAGCTATTGTGAAAAACAGTTGACAAGTTGGGTTAACTCCCAGGACCCCTGATGTGCTTTGTCCTTTCCGTCCAAACTCTGCCTGATGTTCTCAGTCTCCTGGCAAACACCTAGGCCAGTGGAGCAGAACGCTCTGTCAGACCTTTCTGTGATAATCTCTAGTATCTTTGTAATGAGTCAATCCAAGTACACTTCAGAGAACATGAAGTTAACACATGTAGATGTAATGTACTTTAACTGTTTTTACATTTTTTGTCAGAGTTCTCCCAACATTCTGTGAATATTTTCCCTGTTGAAAGTTCCAACAAAGACTGTGAAGTAAGACAGATCCAAAATCTTACCTTTATCTCTTAAAATTAACAGGTACTATTGATATAGCTTATTTTTGCTATTGTCACAAATTGAAAGTAAATTCCTGTGTTGGATGGAGCTTAATTTCCTGCCACAAGAGTAACATGCAGACTGATGCAGTTTGAAACATTTTCTTCCCATGTGTGTCTATGTTTGTGTCTGTTCCTGTGTCTACATGTGTGTGTCTGTGTGTGGGTGGGTGCCTGTGTCTGTCCCGGGGGGAAGGTATCTGTAAAGTCAGTTCTCTTCTTTCCTGTAGGGTGGATATGCAGCCTACAGATATGCACAGCCTGCTACTGCAACTGCAGCCACAGCTGCTGCAGCCGCTGCAGCCGCTTACAGCGACGGGTAGGTACGGGGTAGAGAGTGAGCACGTGCCGTCCACAGTGCCGCCCCCTTTTCTCCGTCTCCTTTTCCAAGGCAGCGCTCAAGCCGTACTCTTCCTGCTGGCCTGCTCTGAATGGCCTCTGTTGTGCCAAAGCACAGGCACTGGGTCCTTCCTACTCCCACTGCTTGGTTTTATGTCTTTCTGGGCTTTTGAGTGAAGTCTTCCTCTTCCTCACCTCCAACTCCCTTCTCTTCTGTTTCATTGAAGTACTCCAGAATTTTTCAGTTACTATGTTCAAGAGCAGAACTAGAAAGGTTTTCTCTATTCTACCAGTTTTCCTGACAAAAGTCCAAGACCTAGTCACACGTAAAGTATTAGCACAGTTAGCCCTTTAATATGCTCAGTTTGCAGTCTCGCCTTCATCTCTCTGATCGTGCTCCTCTTTTCCAGTTATGGCAGGGTGTACACAGCCGACCCATACCACGCCCTTGCCCCTGCCGCTAGCTATGGAGTTGGCGCTGTGGTAAGTATACACATATGTTTTTGCTTAAACTGTTTTACCCCTCCTAACCTTTACCTACAGACTGTAAAAGATCTAGGGAAGGGATGAATTCAGCCCTTTGTGCTTTGCCAACATGTTAAAACCAGATAGGTCTCCAGAGGGTAGGCACCTGTCTTTACTGTGTGCTGCAGTATTGGCCGAGTGGCCTGTACGGGCAGCAGAAAGGGATGGGTAGTGACAATCCACCCTGAGTGATGGCATCATTCAGGAGTGGAATGAGGGACTGATTTTGTACACCAGCTCTGATGTTGGGTGCACACCAGTGGCATGGTGTAAGTGATGGGTATCGGCAGATTCCTATCTGGGAGTATAGGGCATCAGTAAGCTTTCAAAAAACCTTAATATATATAAGTATTAAATTGCAGATGCCAAAGTCCTATGCGATTCCGAAACCTGATAGATAGTAAGAGGAGTACCAAATGAATATTTTATGAAGCTATTTTATCAACAACTGTTGTGCAAAATCTGGTGTTCGTATTGAAAGGCAGAAGTCCATAGAGCTTGTCTGCAGTAGTCCACTGTGACCGAGCCCTCACTACCCCTTCTCATGTTGCCGTGGAGCCAAGCCCACTATGCCAGCGACCTGCACTCACTGGTGACAACAGAAGACATTCCACAGTAACACTGCTACTGCCAGGCACTCTCTCCAGTCCCGCCCCTGCCTGTGAACATGGGCACACTTATTCCTGTGGGGGGCAGAACGAAGTGTGAAGTGTGGTGAGTGTCATGTCTCACTCTGAATTAGT
Organism: Dinomys branickii; assembly: GCA_004027595.1. NCBI lineage: Eukaryota > Metazoa > Chordata > Mammalia > Rodentia > Dinomyidae > Dinomys > Dinomys branickii. The sequence goes on along the minus strand of PVLD010001883.1, from coordinate 100,556 downwards.
GTTGATGCAGGTTTGGGGACATAGTAGGACCCTTAACGACCATATGTTTACATTGAGCTCGAGAGAACAATATAAAGACAGTGATGGAGGTTCCTGAGGTCTTACTGTCAAATTATAAAACAACCACTCTAAAAGAAAGACCCAAAGAAGATACATTCCTGGGAAACTTCTTATTTAAAGAGGTAACCCATCAGATAAAGCACTTGATAAAGAAACAGCATAATTGATATACAGTCCATACTTTCTATCCATGGATTCCACATCTGTAGATCCATCTGAAATATTGGGGGAGGTGTCTATAAGAATGTGCACAGGTTTATCCTACTTTTCACTATTTCCTAAAAAATACAGTATATCAGTGATTTATGTAGCGTTTATAATGGATATTACAAGTAATCTACAGATGATTTAAGCTGTGTGAGAGGGTGTGTATTGATTATATGCAAGTACTAGATAAACCAATTGCTATCAAGAACTAGAGTGTCCACAGGTTTTGGTATCTGTGAGAAGTCCTAGGAAATTGATACCCCACAGATCCTGAGGAACAAATATTTTATAGCATCAGTTTTGTTAGTTGAAAGGTTTACAAGGGCTTAACTGCAGCATCATCTCAAATGCAAGTTGGGAAGTGACCAATATAAGAAGGAGAAATTAGCAGTCTCTTCTCAGTCGAGATTATAATGATGTATCAAGATGAACAAAGGCTCATGCTTGAGAAAACCATTCTAATTGCAGAATGATTTAAACTGTCTTAGGTTTCCCTCCTGTGTTGATCCATGTAAATCATGAAGTAACCACATCACACTGCCCTAGAGCCCACAGGGTCAGCGTGTATGTGTGACTCTAGTCTGGGCATCAGAGGCAAAAGCTGGTTTACCAACATCAGCACCTCCTGAGCTCAGGCAGCCTCTGATCAGTTGCTATGAGGTGTCAAAGGTAGCTGTTTTCCCAAATCCTTTCTCAGGACTTGTTTCTTCATTTTCAGTGCTTTATTCATCAACCTTTTAATTATTTTTATGTCTTTAATTACTGCAGGCGAGTTTATACCGAGGTGGCTACAGCCGATTTGCCCCCTACTGAAGTGACGTGAGACCCCGCAAATGGGACAGCCCCCAGTCATGAGGCCTGGCTATTGCAATATTTACTAGTAGAGGAACTCTATAGCAAGATGAAGAGGAAAAACAAACAAACAAAAAAAAAAACAAAAAAAAGAGAGAATACTTTTTTATACCTCACTATGTTCTTTGAATATGTATTTTTCCTTTAAATTTTCTGCCTTTAATTCTTTTGTTCCAAAGATTGTGCATTTTTCCTTTTTTTCCTTTTTTTTAACTGTGGTAAAAAAAAAAAAAAAAAAAGATAATGCATTTCCATGTCTGTATGTCCATGCCTAGCTTATTCTGTCAATCTTGGAAGAGGCAGTTAATGAGGAAGGAGAGACAATAGTAGCTGATAAAGGCATCTGATCAGAAATCAGACAGAATTACCAAAGTGTGTCTGGTGCTGAGCGGCTGGGGGACGAGCAGAGGTAGAAGGAATCTTTGTTCAACAGCATATTCTGTAGTCTCCTGAATTTCTGGTCCCTGGCAAGTGGTTCTGATTAGGTGTGGTGGGAATCCACAGGCCAATAGATAAGAATCTGTGTTTGCTGAGCAGGAGAATTAAAAACACTTTCCTCTCCTCTTCCCTCTGATGTTCTCCATACTTTGTACAGTCATGTTAATACATACAGCCTGAAACAATTGGCATCACTTTTGGAATTACAGTATTGATACTTCCAGACATGCTGTCAGGCTGAATAATAAACACCTCATTAGGAAGTCGATCTCAGAATGAGTTCTGCAATATGAAAACACTCGTTTCTTTTCTTTCCTGTAACCTAGCATTCCTGCTGGGCTTCTGATCCCCTTTAATTGAACCACAGCTTAGCTCATGTATTGTTTTATTCATATGCTGCTCCCATGTCCTCAAGATTCAGGAATTTTAGGACCCAGGGACAGAAGAATGAATAGCCAGTGGCCAGATTTCCGTCTGGTATCTGGGGACAGCTTGAGGGTTGAAAGTACAGAGTGTTTAGAGCACTAGAGAGGCTGCAGAAGAGCAGAGGAGTACTGGAAGGCCTGGTATTCCCTATCTTATGTCAGGAAGCAGTGCAGACAGACTGTTAGAAACCTAATAAAGAACCTGCTGGGGAAAGGTAAGGCACCAGGCCCGGGGGCCAGCCGACCCTGGGAGTTTTGGTGACGAGGACGTGTGAGGGCCATCAGGGGCACTTTGTATTTGCTCCAAAGCCATAGGAATTTCCATCTTCCAGAGCCTCTGGGAGTTACATCTCCACCCAGTCTCCAGCCCTCACGGCCATTGCACACAGCTTCTCGTTATCCTTCAAAGACACCCAGCTGAGCACCTGGACCACGTGGTGTACCTTAACACTAGAGGACACCAACTCCGGAGCCCACACTGGGAGGAGGGCGTGACGTGGCCAAGATCTTCCTGCAGGGCCACAGCAGTGAGTCACTGTTCTTGCTGTCTGGCTTGGGTTTTATGTTACCAAGGTCAGGGAGAAAGTAGTTCTCTTCCAACTCTTAGATGTATCTGATAAAAACAAGCGTCCTACAGCATTTCCAAAAACAAGGCATTAGGAAATAGACGAGTCTGGTCTGCTTGGCTTCCCTGGTCAATTCACATTGGTACTGGAGTGACCTTTTACCCAAAGGATAGCTGCTAAACGGAGTAATTCAGAGACATGGAGATTCTGCTTCGTTAGGGGTTTGGCTTGGGTTTGTTTTTTCACTGCTGCCTCCACGCGTGTTCATGACTGAAAACATTCGTGTCCCTGAATTAAAATGGCTGATGTACGTGTCATAGCATCAAGCATTCTTTGTAAGCAGAGTGACATATCTGGAGAGCACTGGCCTGTGCTCTGACATACCCCCTCCCTTCAGAGCCTCTGTCCTGATACCCAGGAGAGGGTGTGCGTGAGGTCAAGGGAGGTGTCCAGGAAGCTAGAGGCCTTGATGCAATCAGTGATCCTGGGGGGCATACGCAGAACATGGACAACCTGCCCAGTCCTTTGGCTGTTTATATAGTCCCTTGCCCCAAGCCAAAGTTTGGTTTGTTGCTGTTAAGACAATTTTTGTTGTATGTATATAAATATTTTAGTTAGGGGAGGAGATAGGGTGTGGAACTTTCACAGTTCTAGGGGATGGGGGCAGGGAGGATTTTTTTCTTTGTTTCTTTTGCTTTTGTATTGAGGGAGAACTTTTACTAACTAAAGAAACAGAGAAATTTTGGTCATATCCAATAAAGGCCTTTCTTACAAATAGCAAGCCACTCAACCCAGTGAAAACTAGGCCAAATCGTAAATGGTCGTATCCATAGCAGGGGAGGAGAAAAGGGGAATGAGTGTAAGAATGTTTCTCTTCTTTTCTCCTAGACAGAAATAAGGGTGATGGGCAAGGCAGAGAAGGCAGATTCCCAGTCTTTCCAAGCAGGCAGATGCTGGAGCTTGAGGTACCTTTTGTGCTCTTCAGTTCAGCTGGTTCTGGCTGAGGCCTCCAAGGCAAGCTCTGCTTTCCAGTAGGTTCTGCTGCATCTCCCAAAATGCTTTTCAATGCCACTTCCTCTAGCTCCTTTTTCTAAGGAAAGATTAAATAAGGTTCTACTTTTTATGAAAAGGTATTTGGTTTTCAAGGTCAGTGCTGAGAATTGGTGCTCTCCTGAGCATCTGGAGTTCATGATGTCATCCTCCCCCTTAACTTTGAACTTTGAGATTCCTTACAGTCAGTGTCACGAGAGGCAGGTTCCTCAGAGCAGCAGTGCTCGTTGACTCTGGTTCTTACTGGGTTCAGAAACAGAGTCAGAGGAATGTGGTGTTTTGTGAGTTCATTCAAGGATGCCGGTTGACAGTTCCAAAACTGAATTACAGCACATGAATGAATTTGTTCAGCTTTACTGTAGTTCACAACCTGGACTTTTCTCTTCTAAGCACCTTACTCTTAGAATCTGGGGTCCTTTAAGTAGACCTTTAGTGAAAACCTTTATCTGAATACTACTCTTTTAGCCCAGAGAGCTGCCCTTAGGTCTTTTCTAGAATTCCATGTGTTACTTAGATTAACTCCCATGAACTCAGATTCACCATTGTGATTCACATTTTTAAGGCTCTCAGGTTTAACAAAACCTACCACCATCATTGTCCAGCAGCCTTGGTCTGAATTGAGCCAATATATTTTCTTTCTTTAAAAAAGAAGTGGACTGAGACTCAGCTTTTAGTTTGAGGAGAGCTCATGGCGATATAGTCAACAGAAACCAACAGTAACAGCTTTTCCTCACGACTCCTCAGGGGCCGGACAGCTCCTAGTTTAGGTTATTCTTTGCTGGAGATGTAGCAGGTAAGCTGGCTGTCGCCACTGTCTTAGCCCATGTAGCTTCCAGATGTGAGGGACCGTCAGGCAGGGAAGGAGGCAGCCCTAAAAATACGAGAACCCTTCCCTTCGGCAGGAGCACGAGGCTGGCCAAAGGACAGTCTGGAGAGCACTTAAGACATTTAAGGAAGAAGAGGGAAACTACCTGGTGAGCCTTTCCCTGTAGCCCAGCGGAGCCTGCTCTCTGCTACTTGCAACCCTCTAGCGCATACTTGCAACCCTCTAGCGCAGCACCATTTGCAGAGTTGTGAATTTCTTTCCCCCCCGCAGCTATTAGGAGGAAAGGGACTTGGGGGTGGGGTGGGGAAGGGGTTGTGGTGTTTTAAAAGCATAAGTTAACCTGTTTGCACTGTTTTAAGATAGGAAAAAATAGTGGGCAAGGTGAGCATCCAGTGTAAGCTTGTGTGTTTTATTTTGTCATGCTCTTGAAAATGTCTGACATTTGTAGTATACACCAGTGACACTTGATTCTCCGTTGCATAAAACACTATATTTTTTTTGAAATCTTACTGTCCAAAAGCCTCTTTCCCTTCCTTTCCTTTGCCCCTACGTACTTCATCCTTGCTTTACTGATCAGCCAGGCAATAGCCATGCACGAGCTAGAGCGTGAAACAGGGCCCTTTGAAGCAGGCTCTGGGTGTCCTAAGCCAGTGTGTCCTCCGGGTTACTGAGTATAGTAAGAGTCCTTGGCACCTGTCTTTGAAAACAAGGCTCACAGACCAGACTACAGCAAGCTGTCACATTCCTCAGCGAGACGCTAGGAATGCAGTGCCGAGGAGTGGAGGGGTTCCTGAAGTATTGCAGTTGGCTGTAGTAGCCGAGTTCTTACGCACGTTACCGAAACTGTAGCCAGTTACAGTTTACTCAGGAAACGGTAGCTCATTCAGCCATGGTAGTGCTGGTTGGCAGGGATTGGTAACGCAGAGAACTGCTCGTCAGCCGAAACTCGAACCTTGCCTTTAAGGAGACCAACCATCAGCGGTCCTCCTTGTCTGGTAGTCAGCATACATGCAGGTGACATGAAGGCTCCGCTCACCCTGGCAAGAAAAAGGGAACAGTAATTCTCTTTTCTTCCCCACCCCCTCCCATTAGCAACACTAGATTTCTGGGGTGGGTACCTGAGGTTTTGAGATTTTTCAAAGCATGTTTTTTGGTTTGGTTATTCCGGAGACTGATACGTGCTTTAAGCAATGTCTACGCCCCACCGGGACTCCCAGCTTGGTCATCCTTTTTTTTTTTTTTTTTTTTTGTTAATGGTATTTAATGTTCACAATATTTTTGTGTTGTGTGTGTGCTTGTTTTTGGCAGCTCATTTTGGCTAATATATATATATCGAGTGATGAATTGATCTTTTCTCCCCCTGAGAGACATGAGTTTTTTTCTTTTTCTCTTTGAGTTATCATTCTGCTTGTGAATAGCTGGAGCCACGCTGGGGCTGACACGTAAGCTAGGGCTGCAAAGTGAGAAGAGGGCCAGCAGCGCTCACTTGTCCTTGACAGGCTGACTGACCTGTGACTCTGAACTTTTCAGTCCCAATCTTCGCAAGGCTCAAAACGCCGCAGAACCTCTCCTCTCCTCCCCACCCCCATGGCAGGGACTGGGCCAACCCAACAGGCAACATGCAATTTCTCTGGCCCCTCCCGTTGCCGTGGCGGCACAGGTACCTTCGGGGCACGGGGGCATCCCGTGGGATGCTTGTACAATTGACCACCTCACCTTCCCCCTCCCCATCCTGTCCTCCCCAGAATCACTTCCTAGGACACCCGAGCTGCTTGCCCAGGGTCCTGTTTCCCTGCTAACTCCGGAGAAACGTCCCAGGGCTTTGTGACAGTCTCTAATTCCTTTCCCTTCTTGGTAAGAGTCATATTGTATAGTAGCTTTCAGACCATACAGTATTCATTGGGTTACTCCTAATATTATCAAGTAGCTGGAATTGTGAAGGTCGGAGTAGTTAGATCTTTAGCTTTTATTCCTTATTTTTTTTGTATTACTCTCCATGTGTATAAATTATTGATCATGTTGCTGGCTTTTATAAACTCTAAGCAAAGGAGGGGCACTGCCTCCGCCTTTGCCAATGGTAATGAAGCACTGTTTTTAAATAAAAGAGAGAAACACAATTCTTTGGCCTGTGTGTATTGATCTTTATCCCCTGTCGCCTCAATCTAGGGCTCAAAGTGTGTCTTGTATTTGACTTCTTAAAATTGGGGGGGAAAGGAGGAAACCCACAGCACTCCCCAAGGAGGGCATTGCATTACAGGCAGTGCAGTAGCTGAGGGCAGCAGCCAAGCTGCGCAGAGAAAACCCTCTGCTCCTCCTGCAGAGCTGCCGCTGCGGTCTCTTCTCAGTTTAACCTCTCACTTGCCAGCCTCCTCTAGACTCCGGCTGCTCCATCAGCCCAGGGTGCGTTGCCAGCCGGACCCTCCCTCATCCTCATTCCCAGACCCGGCGCAGATGACGTTCTGTTTCCCACTTCTCAGAGGAGACGCACCTGCTAGCCGGTGCTCACCTGTGCCTGTCCCCCATCCCTTGCTCCATTGGTGTCTCAGCCAGCAGCTCCCTAATGTCTCAAAGTTCCATCGTGTGCGTCCTCCACATACTTCCCAGCTCCCGTCACTTAACCCTGTGAGGTCACCGTGCCTCCTGTTTCATGGAGAACAGCCCATCAGACAAGCTGTATGAGTGATGGGTAACACCCCTTTGGGGGTCCCAAAACTGACGCTGCTCTTCAACAGCGTTCTGTTCTGCCACCTCGCCCTCAAATCTTGCTGTTCTCTGGGGCACAGCTGTAGGTCCTTTTCCCTTAACTCCTAGAATGTCACTAATTACTGACATTAACTTTTTACTGGTAAAGTGGTAAGGTAGAAATAACAGTTCTAGAACCTAGGTAGTTTTAAGATGGACGTGCCCTTAGACTGCTGCGGGGAACCTGTTTCTCGCATCACCCACTTTGTGGTCCTCATGGCAGAAGAGGCCAGCTGGCTCTCTGGACCTCTTATAGGGGCTCTGATCCCGTTGCTGAACACACCCTCATGTCCCCAAAGCCCTAATTCCTACTGGGGTAAAGATTCCAACATACAACTTCAGGGAGGGAGCAAACATTCACACTACAGCAATTCCATAGGTCAGTAAGTTGACAACAGTTGGTAATAATCATGTCTAAAAAATCATTTTTAAAGGGAGAACAGTACTGCAAGAGGGGGTTGGACCGGTGGCAATTCTGTTGCATTGCCTCTTGCCCCAGGGCTAGTGCTTGTTCAACCACAACTCCCATTTTCTGCTCACCTGCACGTTCCTTCCTGTCACAGTGCACAGGCCCTGGCTGCTTCCTGCTTGGGCAGCGTGGCTCATTCTCACCTGGCCCACCTGGAAGCCCTGCCTAGCTCTTGTGCCTGTGGCGCTAAGTTAAATGCTTCTCTTCAAGAAGACCCTTGACCACATGGGCTTCAGAGACCTTCCCTCTCACCATCTCCCCAACACCCAGCTTGATTCCCTTTGCAACCCTCCCCTCTAGGGTGTGTGAAGTGACCTCATTCACTTCTTGTCTTTGCTTTGTCTCTTGGTCTCTTGTTTTCTTGTTTCATCCAATTCTAATGGCAGGAAGAGGTAGGCAGTCTCATTCTATCACATGGCAAATGCCCTGGCCTCTGCTTCCTGCGCCTCCTCAAAGCCAGTCCTCCACCATTTCACCTGGATTCTCCCAGAAGCACCCAGATTCTCTGCTACATTGTTCCTCCTTGAAAGGCCATTTTTCAGATTCCTCTATGTGGCAATGTGCTTCAGTCAGCCTGTACCCACTCACTGCTAGCCTGTGCACTCTGCCTCTCGGGATGGAATTGGCCTCCCCCTGCAAGGCATCCCCTCTCGGTCCTCTGCTCATCAACCGTGTATTCCCTAGGCCATGCACTGGCTGCTCTGACCTCTTAGCAGGAGTGAGTAGGAGCTGGCCTCCATGGTGAACAGAAAGCCTCCTAACATACCCATTTTTATCTAGCACATGCTGTGCCTTTCATCCTTTTCATTTGAACGGCTTCAACCCCTTGCAGTCACATGATTTTTCCTGTTTTGATGGACTAACAGTGATATTTTTCTTTGGCTCAAGCTCTGCCCAGGTCTGCAGCATCCATCTGGCCATCACGTGAATATTGACTGGCCACATGCAGCCATATGATTAGTGCTTTTTGGAAGCACCCTGGAGAAACTGTATTTTCTGTTAGATAATTGCGTACATGTCTTTTCCCCCACCACACTGGGGGCTTCCAGAGCGCCAAGAACCAGATTAAGCATGCCCAGCTTCCTAACACCTCTCGGAGCCATCTTCCAGAGCTCCCACCACACATAACCTGCTAAAGAAACCCCCAAGGACACAGGCTCAAACAGCTGGGGCTGTGGAAGGAGCAGAGCATGCTTCTCAGCTGGAGCACATCTAATCCCCAGATTCTATTTAGAACAATTTAAAATTCTATCTAGGCACCCTGCGACTGAGGTCTGAAGAATGGCTCCTGGCATCAGGCTTCCACTTCTGTGCCTGCACACAGCATACTTGGGGAGTACCCCACCTCTCCGTGCTTCCAGGCTGCTCTGGTGCTTTAAGCACTGCGTGTTGGGTTTGCAAGAGAGTACCAGCTCCAGGGAGCACCAGCCGGGCTTTTGTTCCCTGTCAGCCGCGGCAAGCTGTGTGCTCTTCGTCAAGTCCGCCAGTCTGCCCACAGCTTGCCCATCTGCAGGGAGTCATGAGAGACTAGAGGCTCTGTGGGGTCCTCCCAATACCAACGTGCCAGCTAAGTGTCACTGATAACAATTCACCTGTCCAGGTGAAAATCAGCCCTACTAAATGAATGTTCAGCTGTTCATTCCCTCCCCTCTGGAGCAAAGTTCTGTGTGCTCTCTGACGTGCGCGCACGCACACACATACACACTGCCTGTGCATCTATACAGCCCTGTGGGAAGCTGCACTGGAACAACTGTGCCAACACTTTGACCAAGTGGTGACAAAAGCTAATACCACCCTATAGCTTGTTGACAAAATGATGCCTCAGTTTTGGAAACTACGTCTGAGTTCTCAGCCGTCCTTTGAACGTTTACAGCCAGAGATGCAAATCCAAGTTCCATGTACACACCCAGGCTGTGCACCCGACAGAGACTGTGACTCAGGGGTACTAGATGGAGCCTGGGGACTCTGGAGTCTGTGAAGAGGCCAAAACGGTGCCCTTGCGCCCCCCAGTGGAAACCAGCATTCGCAATGATGTGGAGTAGGAATAGAAGAGCTCTTTGTGGACAGGCCGAGAATGGCAGGTTCATCACTGTCACCAAGGTGCCGCCTGGTGCTGATAGTGATGGCTGGAATGTGGAGGGATGTGGGTGCCCTCTGCACTTTCCACGCCATTTTACTGTAAAAGTAAAGTCCTGGGGTTTTTTTCATGTAGGGAGGAGCAGCTTGGCTCTAGGAGGGCCCATGGAAATCTCCAAGAGTCAGGGGTGGTGTTTCTGTGCCTGTCAGCCAGACCACCCTTCGCAATCACCTTTGTTTTCAGGTTATCTCTGCTCCATCTCCGGGGCAGCCCTCTGTTGTCTGAGGGCAAAACTCAACTCCTTAGCCAGGCACTGAAGGCAACTTCGGGTTTTGGCCTCAAACCACCTTTCCAGGTTTAGAATGCGCATCCTGAGCTCCACCTGAAAGGCCACAGGGACCACCAGCACTGGCTGCAAACCCAGGCCTCCAGCTCTGTTCCCTGCAGCCAAGGTCCAAAAATGGAGGTGCGTGTGCGCCCCCTGCTGGTCATCTGCTTCCTCCCCCTTTCTCCTGGATAGCCTTATTGAGCCCCTGCTTTCCCTCTGGGCCTTCGCTCTATGCCTGTTTCCCTCCAGCTCTCTTCCCCGAGCCCTCTGTGGTACGGTTGTGTTCTTGCTACACTCAGCTCTGTGCCGCGTTATTTTGGGCCCCTTGAAGTCTGTGCGGCTCTGTTTCAAGTACCAGCCCTGAGCCCTGGCACTACCGGGCACTGCTCAGTGTCTGAGGGGTTTGCTGGGTCTGCTATGGGCATCAGGACCAAGAGTCCTCTGTGGGGCAAACGGAGGGGGACTCAGGAGGAAGCAGGTCCATCCCTTTCCCGACGTGCTCTCCTGCTGCGCGAAGAGCATCATGGGGCGTGAAAAGCCCGGCTGTCTAGATTTGAAATCCAGCTCCTCTGCCTCTGGGGATATGACTGCACAAGCTGCTAAGCATGCCTTGGTATTTTTACCTGGAAAAGGGGGGCATTAACAGACCCTACTTGGTCTTTATAGGGTTGATGCAAGGATTTACAAAGTTAACAGAAAGCAGGTGTGATGGCACAGACGCGTAGTCCCAGCCCTGGGGAGGCCTCGGCTGGGTGTTGAACTCAAGGCCCAACAGTGTGACCCTGTCTCAAAAAAGGTTAACATGTAAAGAATTTGGACCGCAATCCCGAAGGATCCAGCCCTGAATTGTGTAATCAGAAATACTGAAAGCTTGACACATCAAAATCTGGCAAACCTAAAAGATCAAAACTCCCACAAATATAATTATGAAAAAAATAATCCTACAATTATTTTAAAGACACTGAAAACATTCTTAAGTGCAGATCTGAGAAACACACAACAGAGCACTTCACAGGCTGTGTGCTTAAATAAGCAGTAAGAGCGTGCATAGTTCTGCAAGTCACTCAGGTATAACTGGAGCAGATTACCTACATTCTTAATAAAAGAGGTCCCAAAACAAAATGTGCAAATGCATATCACCATGGTGGGTCTCTTCGTGCGGCCGGTTTATAACTGTGGCCATCTGAAATTACGTGCCGGCCAACCTAAATCTTGTGAGGAGGTGAATCAAAAAACCCAATGGTCCTTGCCCCTCTGCAGTCACCCAGGGTATTGAGCTCTTGAGAAATTTCAGCTTTCACAAAAATACACATACAAAAAAAAAAGTTCTTCATTGGGGGGAACTTTGAACGTCTTTAGGTACGCGTCTTTAGGTGCACAGCATTACAAAGTCATTTGATAATGCACCTGCACAGAATCAAATTTGCCAAAAGAAGGCACAAAACGGCAGAGAATGGTAGCACTTGCCTATGATTCGAGCACTCTTGGAGGCCGAAGCAGGAACACAAATTCCAGCCTAGGCTGGGCAATTTACAATTCAATGACTTAGCAAGACTTTGTTTCAAAAAAATAAAAAAGAGCTAGGGCTGTACTTTTTGGATCCAACAGGGGCATGAATTGTATATTTAAAAACCCCTGGGTACAGTTTCACTATACCAAATGAGGCACTGGCTGGTGTGTCTATGTTAGATCTAGGGGTGGGGCTGGGGATACAGCTCAGCGGCACAGCACCTTGCTTAGCAAGGGCAAGGTCCTGAGTTCAATTCTTGGTACCAAAAAAAAAAAAATAGCTTAGGGGTAGACAGGAGAAGCCTGTCCATAACCCTTCAGTCCCCAGCTTCCACTGTCCTTGGCTCAGAAGGTTACTAAGCTTGAATTCTTTCCATTCCCTTGAAGGACAATTTTTGAAGGTGAGCACCTTGCTCTCTGAAGAAACAGGTGCACTCAATGAGTAGTTTGGAACTATCCTGCATACATTAAAAAAAAAATGCACTAATCCTCTCCACAAATTCCAGTTTTCTATCCCTCTTATATAGCCTTTTATTAAAATGGGACATATAGTTTTCAAGATTTCAACATTTGGAGTTTTAATCTTTCAGGACTGTGATTTGGGGATCTTAGACTGTAGGGATTTAGCTTTTCTTAGGATTTCAGCATTCAGGATTGTACCTTTAAATTGGGTATGCTGCCTCACACTTATAATCTCGCCACTCTGGGAAACTGAGGCAGGAGGATTGCAAATTCCAGCTGAGCCCAGGTAATTTACTGACTTATCGAGTTCTGGTCTCAAAATAGAAAGAAAGAAGAAAAGAAAAAGAAAGTGAGAGAGAAAGAAAGCAAAGAGGGAAGGAAGGGCTGGAGATAAATTTAGTATAAATGCCCTGGATTCAATTCCCATTAAAAAAAAAAAGATTGAATCTTTCAAGATTGTGATCAGGCTGGGGATATAGCTCAATGGCCCAAGTGCCTGCCTGGCAAGCACAAGGTTGTGAGTTCAATTTCTGGTACAAAAAAAAAAAAAAAGATTATGATCAGCACTAGTTTGTGAAACCCGGAGCACCACGTGGTACAGGTGTTTGCTTCATAAATATTTCATCCTTTTCTTTGTGACCCCTGGGAAAACTGCTCATTTTCCTCCTGCTGACACCTCATTTTATAATGAGGAGGCTTTGTAGTCATTCAAGCAATTTAAGAAACTGAATTTAGACCAAAAGACTAAAAATGGTTCTTAAAATTATTTATTTAATGTTTCAGATCAACACGTTATCTAGTTTTTCCATTGTATAGACAGCAATTCTCATAGCAAAACACTTGAGCAATACAAAAAGGGAGAAAAAAAAAGGAGAAGGAAAAGGAAAAGCCATCCAATCCCGTCGAAGCAAAGAGACCTGTGTTGTGACCCTTGTGTGTCCTTGGCGGTCTGGTTTCCTGCCCGCAAGCGTGACAGATGTGTTTCCCTGGTTAGGGGAAAGGTGAGACATAGGCATACTCTTTTTTAATTTTAATTTTTGTGGTGCAGGGGATCAAGCCTAGGACCTCGTTCCATTGCCAGCCCTGCTTTTTTCCCCCTAAGTTGGTGAATCCAGTTATGGGCGCTTGTGAGCATTATTTTTGATTGCTACATAGTGTTCTACTAAGTGAATGGATATTTTGTATTTAACCAGTTCCGTAGTGGCAGAACAATTTAATGGCTTCTGACATGTTGTGACTTATGCTACAGGAAGGGATTGCTTTCTCTGGAGAAAGAACCTCCCACGTCACTGACTTTTCGTGGCAGGATGCTGAGAATACGTGTAGAGTCTCGGGCTGACAACAGGCTCCACCTAACACCAGGACTGGAGAGTAAGGAGATGGCAAGGGGATGGGAGGGCCATGGAGGGGCAGGAGGAGCTGGCTTACTTTTAACAGATTTTTCATTTTAATCATAAACATACTGGGTAGTCATATACAATTTGAAAAATACATGAGCCCAAAACACAGCTACAGTTTTGTTGTTTTGGGGTTTTTTTGTTTGTTTGTTTTATGGGACAGGGTCCCACTAAGCATTTCAGGCTGGTGTTGAACTCATTATGTAGCCCAAGCTGGCCTTGAACTCACTGCAATCCTCCTGCCTCAGCCTCCCAGGTGCTGGGATTACAGGTGTGCACCACCATGCCTGGCTCAGCTGCAGTTTTAATTAACATGAATATTTAGTTTCTCTTAGTCCTCAACCCCATCAGTACAACATAGAAAATCTGGTCTCTTGCAAATTTCTCTTCCAACTCCCAGGTACTTCTGGCGTCCCCACGGGTTATGGGAAGCCCCACAGGCCTCCTTTCTACCCTTATTGCTGCTGGTTTCATCATCACCAGCACCAAGTTTCCTGACCCCGAGGTATCTCAACTGAGTATATATTGCCCTTCGCTAGACCAAGGTTCCGTGGAGGCAGCTGCATCCACCAGGGCAAAAGGAGCTATTTACTTCCTGCAGCAGCACACCTGGAATCCCACAGAAGCTCACTGGAGCCCCCAGCTGTCACAGGGCTGGAGGAGCTCGTTCTGCACATCACAACCCCATCGTGTCTGTTTCATTTGCTGCTGGGCCTCGCTGGGTACCAGGCACAGGTGTGCGTGGTTCACATGTGGGCACTGAATAACCAAATGAGTGAACAAATGGCCCATCTGGCCAGAAATGCAGAAACTGTGACAGGTGGCAAAGGCACAAGCCCAGGAGCACACGTTGCAGGTGGCACAGTTAGGAGGGCCAGTTTCCCGCTCGCCTGGGTATCCCCTCTCCCCCAGACCCAGCCGTCCCAGGAGCGGTGAGCGGATCAGTGCACCCACCTCCCCTCTGGCTCCCCTGGGACCTGTTTTCTTCTCTGGGCCCAAGCTCCTTTGAGACAGAGGCTGTCTCTCCCACAGTGTCTGCCAACTACACAGCAGAGTTACCCGGGGAGCTTTCTGCATCTTTGGGTTTGTTTTTTGAAGCAGGATCTCACTAGGTTGCTCAGGATGACCTTGAACTCAAGATCTCTTGCCTCAGCCTCCCGATTGCTGGGTCTATGGGCATAGAGAGCTTTACAAAGTACAAAGCCCAGCTCATTCCCAAACCAATGACACCCCAGGCCCTGGGGGCGTGCCGCCACTCTCGAGAATTTCTAGAAGCTTCCCAGATCATCCAACACGCAGACAAGTTTCCAGCCTCTTTCCAGCCACTCAGCCCCCGGCATGGCCTCAGTCAGGGGAGGCAGCAAATCCACGTGTCTTCACACCTTCCACCGAGGCTCACAGGTCCCTTTTCCAGGTCTCAGGCTGGGACCTTGCTACCTGGTCACAGCCTCTTCTCTGTGCAATTAAGGATGACTTTTGAAAATCTACTTTATTTTTGGATAGTGGTCTCTTGTCTCAGCTTTAGGTCTAGATATTAAATTTCTGTAGATAGAATAGTCTAGAAATATAAGCAGTTTTTAAAATAAAACTCTTCTCCCAACCCACAGGAAGTGTTGCCTTTGTCATATCATACTGCATCTGCATCGTCTTAACACGTATCACTGCACACTTGCCATAGTGCACGCCCTGCCTGAGTCTGGGGAACAGGGGTGGATGGGGGGACCTGTGCCTGCCCAGCCAGAGCAGGGCATCCCCAGAAGTGAGGTGAGCACCGCATACCATGAATAGGTGATAATAAAACCTTCTAGTCAGTGCTTTGATAGCAAAGAACAGGATCCTGGGGCTGGGGATACAGCTCAGTGGCACAAGCATCTGCCTAGCTAGTGTGAGGACCTGAGTTCGATTCCTGGTACCAAAAAACCAAAAAAGTCCAGGATCCTGCGAAGGATGGCAGGGACCCACCCTCAGTCAGGGGTTCAGGACAGGTCCTCACCTGGAGAAAGGGTGGTTGCAGTGACTGATAATTTCTCCCCACCTCCGCCATGGTGAGTTTTATGGAGACCAAGACCACGCCTCTGCATATCTGCCTGACTCCCCACTCCTGGCAGACCCCCCCAGGCCCCCTGAGATGATGGGCCGATGTTCCTGTGCTGTAGGCGCGGGTGGGCCCCAGTTCTGAGCACTGTGCGCATTCCCTGGCTCTCTGTCCTCACCCCTCCTGCAGGGCAATTTCTGCAGGAAGCTGGGATGGGTCCTGCACAAGTGAGAAGCCACCCAGTAGCACCCTGGCCAGTGCTGTGCTCTTGCAGGCGCTCTGCGCCTGACGGTCTTCCCAAAAGGGATCTGCTGGGGTCGCAAAATTCTTGATCGCAGACCATCAGCACGAAGATGCTCCCGGTGACTGCCATGCGCTCGTCCACGTGCAGTGGGCAACCTTGGCTGCAGGCCTCATCGCCCCTTCTCCTGAAGTCCCAGGCTCCGGTGTCATCCTCGCTGGCTACAGTGCGCTGGCTTTCCCTCTTGCTGCCAATTCGCCTCTATTTCCTGAGACACTTGTCCCCACGCTGCTGATAGCAGCTGCTGCCCCCAGCCCCGGCCCAGCTACTGAGAGCATGAGGCTCCCTTGTGCTGTCACGGGAGCTAGGGCCACAGCCACAAGGACATTCATAATCCTGTGTGCCCTGAGCAGCTCTCTTCCAGGCTGGGCTTGTGGGGGTCAACTTGGTCTGCAAGGTGGTGGACTCTTTGATGTTCTTTTCCAGATTAAATTTCTTCAAGGACAAACATAGGGTCACATTTTTCCTCCTGCAGACTTCCAGCCAACGTGAACGCTCTCACACAGCACCATCCTCAAACAGGGCTTGGTGCTAAGGACAGTCCCTCACACTAGTTTCCCAGCTCTGGGACAGGGCCACAGGGTGGCCCAACCCACAGAGGGCTCTCCAATGAGCCCTTCCTTGGGGGAAGGGCGCTGGGCATCATGGCACAATATGGGCAGTTGGCACAAACAAGCAAAGGGCCCTCCGTGGCCAGGAGCCCTGGGTAGCTGTGTGATTCCTGCAGGGCGCACCAGGGAAGGCCTGTGAGTGCCAGCTGGGCCCCCTGTCTCATTCATCCGGGACAGCTCTCTCCTAAATGTCTGCGGATACTGATGTGAATGAAACACGGGTGGTGTGATGGAAAAACACAATGAATGTGGAAACTTTTAAAAAATTTATTACAATAAAAGATACATCGCCCCTCCCTCACGTCACACACACTTATCCCATTGCTCACACCGCTTTCTGAAGCAGCTCTGGAAGCTGTCTTTCGTGAGTGTCTTTAACTGCACTGTCACGGCTGCCTTGCTGCCCTGAATTTACTTACATTTACCTTTGATGGTCTTTTGACATCAGGGAAGAGTCACTAGTCGCCTGGTGCCAGATCCAGTGAGGCAGATGAGGACAAGCTGTGATGTTTTTAACCAGCCGCCTTTCTGTTGGGTGGCACTCAGCAGCACCACAAACTATACATTCACGATATATGGTTTTTATCACACCTCATAAAGACACTCACGCAAGAGGACTTGCAGAGCTGCTTCAGAAAGTTGCCAGAACAATGGGATAAGTGCATTTGAAGCAAGCAGGAGTCTTTTGGGGGGAATAATGGCAATATATCTTAAGGTGGTATTTTTTTAAAATTTAAACATACACAATATATTTTGACCACCCCTTGAAATTTAAAAACACTACTGGTTTTTGTCATCAAAGCTTTTCTTAGTAGATATTCACATATCCGTATTCATTTATAGCACACATGTGTGAAGCACTGGGCAAGTCTATTAAGGATATAAGAGTGCGTGGGAGAGCTCTTCAGTGCCTTTTTCGCCCTACAGAGGGCTCTATTTGGGAGTCAGAGTTACTTCTCAGTAGGGGACCTACATCGGGGAACAGGGTTGGGAGACTTACTGGTTACTGTTTCCTCTTTTCTTCCCTTAGGTTATGTTTCATATGCATGAATTACACTTATTCCCTCCCAAATTAGTAAAATAACCTCCATCTCCAAAGCAAAAGGCGAGGGGCCCTCCAACAACTAGATACCTCCCCTCCCGTACGAGAAAGTCGCCCCCTGGGATTTAGGCTGCCAGTGTTGTGTGCTTTGGACCTGAAACAGGTTTTTAACAAAGCCTCTTGTGCTTAGCCACTGCCGGGCCAGCTCAAGCTGGAAAAGCACAGAAGTCTTAAGAAAAAGTGATGAGAACAAAAAATGTGTAACAGAAAATTCTCTCCACTGACACTTCCCTATCATTTGAAATAGGAGATCTGTCTTTCAGGTTTCCTGTTGAATCAATTTGATTCAGCTCCTGGCCACCAGGTTCTTCAGGGCCTTTGTTTGAGAATCATTATTCTAGGTAAATGGTCTTGTAGGTTTTGGGGTTCCCAAGGTGGATACTGCTGGCCTGTGTGAGATCCTCTGACACTCCCTTTAGCACACAACAGAGCCAGACTTGTGGGAGCCTCGGGTGTGTTTCTGTCTTTCTCCTAACTGACCATCCACAGGGACTGGACTCAGGCTTGAGGGAGCTGGAGAGAGGTCAACAGGGAAGAAGATGGGGTTGTGGCGAACTGGACTTGGCTGAAGCAACCCCAGGCCTCAAAGGAACTGTCGGCAATGGCCTTGGAGTCTTCCGCTCTGGGGCAAGGTCATTAGCAACCCCAGGTGGAACTGTCCAGCTGAGTCCTCTCCCAGGAAACAGCTTCCCTGTCAAGTCACTCTGCAAAACTGCTCAGCTGGGGCTTTCTTTGCGACATCTAGCATTCCAGGCCCCCTCTCTGACCTTTTCTTAGAGCCGAGGTGACCTCTACTACACAAACAACAGACGCGAGCTACCCTGCTCTTGGCAGGCACAGAAGAATCCTGACGCTGCCTCTCACCACTGCAAGAAAAAGTGCTGCAGTGACTGCCATGCTTGCCTTAGGTTTTAGTTAAACTTTACAAAGGAAATTATTTGCTTGTGTTTGCAAATTCGGGCAATTGAGACGGTCTCAGTATAGCCAGCCCTTCCCAGTCCTCGTGGTAGCCCAGGAAGTTTATATCTGTAACCCCATGGAAAAGTTATCGGAATTCTAGTGAGTTCATTCCAATCTACCACTTCTAGTGCAATCCCTGGCAAGAATGAAGACACTAAGGTATATTTGTAGGAACCAAGGGGTCCCAAGTCTAGCCATGATGATGGCTAATCAGAACAAAGACCTCCACCCAGGGCTGAACCTGGGTTTTATTCATTCATGAAGAGGGGTGTGGCTTGAGGATGAATGACTGAGAGTGGAGGGAAGTACATAAGTGCGGAGAGCTGGGCTAGGCAGGGGGCCTGAAATCACCTCTGCAGTATGCAGAGAGAAAGATATGCAGAAAGAGTAATCTGCATAACACAGTTGAGATAGTATCTGTTTGGGGGTGGGTGCTTCAGCTTTGACGTGTGATCTTTTATGCCCTGGGAAGTCAGAGCCTCTTATCTCAAGGCTGCATCCCAGCAGCCAGCGTGGAGCAGGCTCTCCATCCCACCCAGGCTCACGTGCTTTATCTGGGAGCTATACGGGGCAGGGAAACACTGCCCTGTCCTCTTTGCTTCAAAGACTGCCATCAGCACTTTGGCTGGACTGATTTGCCTGACTGACAGCCAGTTGAAGAGAAAAGGAAGATACCTACCAGCTCTGTGTACCAATGTGTGGACACAGGGCCAGGTTCAGCCAAAAAGGAGAGCAGCCCACATCTCAGGACTCCTGCCTCATTAAAGCGTGGATCTCCTATCTTTCCAGTTGGCCTCAGGGTCTGACCTCACTGGGATCCAAGCTTCTCATTTCTCATGTGATTTATTGCTTCTCTCCATTTCCTGCTAACATTTATTTCTTTGGTACTTTAATTTGCTTTGATGCTATTGTGAATTGTGTCTTTTAATGTAACATTTTCTAACTGATTACACTTTATTCATTTTAATATTCCTGTTGTGCTTTGCTGGATTTTTACTGATATTAAATAAATAATTCAGGAACAAATAATGCTGCTTTTCCCCCAGTTCCTCAATACTTTTTAGATTTTGGTTTCATGCTTTGAGTTAGTTGGAATTCTTAAATTGTTTCCTACGATGGAAGCGTCTCTCACATTTTACTATTTGAAGCTGGCTTACAAAAGCCCCATTTCAGTGTGTTTTGTTCCTATATTTAAATATTTTTATTAGGATCATTGCTGAATTTTCAGACTAGTCAGATAATTATAGTTTTTCTGTTTTATTTGTGTCATGAATATTGTGTATTATATGCATACATTTCCACATACTGAATTATCTTCATCTTCTGTGAAAGCCTCAACTTGGTCACGGCAGATTTTTGTATCGGTGTGTTATAGGTTGATATTCCCTAGTGCTGTATTCACTCTGTCCAGCTTAGAGTCACAAATGAGATCCGGCTACAGTTTCCATCAGTTCATCATTAGTGTTATGTTTGCTTCCGAGACTATATACTCAATAACACTGTGGTGTCTTATTTCTGGGACAATTTACACAACAAGCAAGTTGCTTGGTTTTGAAAGCTGAGGGGAATTTCCCAGCAATGCCATTCAATGAAGAATTTGCAAAGTTCCTTATGTTTTCCGCATCCTTAGGGGTGCTTCGGACTTTTTAAGTTTTTGACGTAATTAATAAATAAATATGACTCCATTTCCCTTCCCCACCCCTGAAATCTGCCTCTCACCCACCCTCTGCTGTTTCTTGTTGTTTTGCTTTGAAGAGACTTAAGAAACCAAAACAAAGTCCTCACTCTTCCAAACTACACTTGGTCTTGGTTTTCTGTAAAGAGCTGTTTCTCAGGGTCTTTGTAAAGATGCGTCACAGAAGTACAGGGGCCAATCAATACAGGACGAGGTATGTAACATCACTGGTAGCCTACCAGTACAAATTTTGGCCATGGCTAGAGCACATTTTACTGATCAGTTTGGCAAAAAGAAAGAGTGAAAGCATCTTGTGTTGGTGAGAAATAGGGGGAGAAGATGCTCCTGAGACACTCGCTGAGTGTTAAATGATGTCCTTTCTGGAGGGGCATACACAAGAAGTACATGTGCTTGGAACTCAGCATCCTGCCTCCAGAAATTCCAGCCGCGGGAGCACAGCAGCAGGTGCACAGAGAAACAATGGGCAAGGGTGTTCATCTAGTTATTTGAGCTGGCTAAAGGATGGAATCAACGTGAAATCTCCAGGTTGGAGGACTGTCAGCCTTCAAAGACACCAGCACGAAATAAAGGCAAAGCTGGGATGCCACCCATAATCCCAGAACTTTGAGAGGCTGAAGCTGAAGGATTGCAAGTTTGAGCCCAGCTTGAGCAATTTAGTGAGAGACCCTGTCTCAAAATAAAAAATTTTAAGAGGGGCAGGGGATATAAAAAAGTATGAAAAGCCCTGGGGTCACTCTCGATACAATCCATCAATCAGACAAACCAATGGCCATGAAAAAGACCAAGACAAATCTATATGGAACTGACCTGGAAAGATGGCCAGGATTAATTAAATACAAGAAAACAGTGGTATTTTGTTTTCTTTTTTGTCTTTTTAAGACAAGATTTCGCTATGCAGTGCAGGCTGGCCTTGAACTCAGTTTGTACCCCAAGCTGGCTTCAACTTGCAGTGATCCTCCTGCCTCACTCTCCTGAATACTGGGATTATACACATATGCCATGGCAACCAACCGGCAAGTAGAATTTTTGAAAAGTATCCCATATGTGGTATTGTAGCAGAAAATGTCCCCCACCCATCCACCAGCCAGTATACTTCACTTGCTTAGTTGCCTGGGTAACAGTTCCTGTTCCAGGGCTGGTTGCTTCTGTCTCTTAGAAATAGCTGGTCAGTGTAATGTAGCTGGTCACTATGATGCACACTGTATAAACCAACCCCCAGTGGACAAGCCACTCTGCCTCTGTACTTCCTGTTTGCTTATCCCACACAAGCCCTAGACCACCAAAGATCAGGGCCTGATATTCCGAGAATGATTCTGATCAGTGCCCATCGATGTAAATAAATCTGCCTCCAAATCCTGGGCGTTGTTTTAATGTTTCTGCTGCCATTACAATGCAGGAGAGGGAGAAATTTTGGAAGGAGTTTTACCGAAGGGTGAGCAGGCCTAGCTGGGGGTGGGAGCCGCAGAGGCTGGTGGGAGACTCCCTCTTGCGGTTTTCACTCATCTGTCCTGTTGAATCTTTTTTTTTTTTTTTTTTTTTCAGTACTGGGGATCGAACTCAGGACCCTGCGCTTGCTAGGCAAGCGCTTATTCCACTGAGCTATATCCCCAACCCTGTCCTGTTGAATCTTGTTACAGTTAAACCCATAAAATAACAACAATTTAATGATGGATGCATCTTTATTATTCATTTTGCTATTATAAATTATCAAACCTATAATTTATTTAGTGCAGGCAATGCTGTAAGATAAAAAAAGTCTAATAAATTAATATCATAAAATATTAATATTGTCCTCCTATTCTTTTTTTTTTTTTTTTGCTTACATGTGATACATTTTTTTACCTGATGTGGTTGAGGGGTCAGAGCCACCTTGAGGTAGCTGCTTCATCTCAGGGGTCCCAGGGTTAAACTCCCACAGTGACTGGGTAAGGGACAACCACAAGAGATGTCGAGATACCCAGAGTGTTATAAGCTAAACAACTCAGGCCACACCTCAATGACCAGAGGCCAGTTTCAGCCTAAGTTACCTGTGAATTTGAAAATCCCAGAACTGCCACCTTGTCCTAATCGTACTGCCAGCTTGCTGGTGATTACTGAGCCTGGATCTGGGCTCTGACTGAATTCTTTTGTCTACCTACCAGTGAGAGCAGAGTTATGCCTTCAGCTGGACACCACCATGAAACTAGACCTGGAAGATAACCACAGACTTGAAATCATGGAGAAATTTCTTTTTCCTTTGTAAATTTTTGTTCATTTGGTCTTTTTGTTTTTGGTTTTTGTGAGTGTGAACATTGTTTTTAGTTTTTTTGTTGTTTTGTTCTTGTCTTTGTTATTTTCTTCCTTTCCTTCCTGTGTCTTCTTTACCAGTTTCCTGGGGCTTGGGTAATTTGTCCTTTGTCCTTCAGCCTTCCTCTAATCTCTAGTTCTTCTAGTTTTTCTTGTCTTTTAAATATTCACCCCTTAATTACTTTTCTTATTTTTACTGTATAATTTTTTTCCTCCCTCTTTTTCTTTTATCTTCTATTTCTTACTAGCTTTTTTGTACTACCTTTACCTAATTCTATAGACATCCTTCTGCTCCCCAGTATGATCCTTTGTACCACTTCTCTCTCCTTCTTGTATCATAGCTTAAGGTTTCAAGGTTTCCTTTTGGATCTGTTATGGTTGATACATTGTGTCAACTTGGGGAGTCTAAGAGGTTTGGATAAGTGACTCAGCAGGAAGCCAGGGTGCTTACTTTGTACACATCCTGAGCCTGTGGAAGAGGAGAGCATGGAGATTGTGTGAGAGGTAAACCCCGCCTGGGTGGGGGCAGCCTGTTTACAATGTAAGGGAAGGAAAGAGGCTGCCTGCCCGCCTTTCCTCCCTTTTGCTGGTTGTTTTTAATGTGCTCTGTTGCCATGAACGTTTGCCCTCTGCCATGTCCCCTCTGCCTCAGAACCAGCCAAGTATGGACTGAAACCTCCACAAACTGTAAGCTATATAAACCTTTTCTTCCTTCATTTTGGGTGTTGGGTATTTTGTCTCAGCAACGAGAGAAAAGGAACCAAGACAATCTCTCTCTCCCTTTCTCTCATAATTATATGTATAAGAGAGAGAAGGGGGTAGATAAGGGACATATTATAGGAAGAAAAAGAGAAAAAAAAATGTATTACAATCCAGCATGCATAATGTATCTAAAAGTGTATCTTGACTTAGTACAATTTTCTCACGTTTTATGTGTTCTTTGGCCTATTAATCTGATTTTCAATCTACATATGATAGTTAACTATATAAGGTCTTACAAGATAAATCTGGTGCTGGAAAAATAAAATGGTGTGGAGGGAGGGGGAAACTGAAAGGAATTGAATTGTGTTATGTACATGCGCCAATTTCGTACAGTGAGTGTGAACATTATGTGCTGTAAACATGTGCCAACAAAACATGGGGCTAAAGAAAATTACAAAGCATGAACCAAAGAGCTGGTTCTTTGAAAATACGAACAAAATAATCAAACAGAATTTTACCAAAAAAGGAAAGAAAATACCCAAAATCAATGCAGTTAAATATAAAAAGTCAAAAATCACAAAAGACACCACTAAATCCAGAAGATTATTAGTATGTACTTTGGAAACCATACTGCAACAAATTGGAGAATCAAAAAGGAATGAACAGACTTCTAGATAAACATAAATTACCAAAACTGAACAGAGAATATATAAAACCCTGTATAATCCAATAATAGGAAATGAAATGGAAGCAGAAATAAAAACCCTACCCACCAGGAAAAGCCCAGGACCTGGTGGATGCTCCAATGAATTTTGTAAGAACTTCAGGGAAGGTCAAATTCTAAGTGTTCAAACTCTAATGAAACTGAAAGGGAAGGAGTACTACCAAAGTCATTCCTGGATGCTAGCATTGCTCTGATTCCAAAGCTAGACAAGGATCCAACTGAAAAGGAACTGCAGGCCTAGCTGTCTAATAATAACACATGCAAAAGTCCTCCACAAGCTACTGGCAAACAGAATACAACGGATCACCAAAAAGATCATACATCCATGATCAAGTAAGCTTTCTCTCAGGAACTACAAGGATGATTCAACACACACAAATAAATGTAATACATCACATATACAGAAGCAAGGATAAATGTGTAGAAGGACCATCTCAATCTGATAAAAGCCACTTATGACACATGTACCAACAACAACATATTAGATGGAAAAAAAATGAGTTTTCCCTCTAAAGTCAGGAATAAGATCTCCATAATCACCACTGCTATTCAATGTAGTTCTAGACACGTTAGCCTGAGGAGTTGGGCAAGAGAACGAAATAAAGGGACATGTATAGGAAAGGAAGACATAAAATTGTCATTATTTACAGATGGCATATTTTATATAGAAGACCCAAAGATTCCACCAAAACCCTCCTAGAATTAATAACCAAATTCAGTAATGAAGCAGGATGCAAAATAAACACAAAACTCAACGCCATCCTTGCACACCAGTAACAAACTTACTGGGAGAGACATCAGAAAAACCATTCCAATAACATCAAGGAAAATTGCATACTTAGGAATTAACCTAAACAAGGAAGTTGAAGACCTCTACAATGAAAACTGTAACACTCTAAAAAAGGACATTGAAGAGGATATCAGAAAATTAAATAGTATCCTGTGTTCCTGGATAGGCTGAAACAATATTTTCAAAATGGCCATACTGCTAATGGCGATATACAGATTTAGTGCCGTGTCTTGGTTACTTTTTTCTCGTTGCTGAGATAAAATACCCAACACCCAAACTGAAGGAAAGAAAGGTTTATTTAGCTTACAGTTTGTGGAGGTTTCAGTCCTTACTTGGCTGATACTGAGGCAGAATGGCACATGGCAGAGGGCAAACTGTTCACGGCACCACAGCACAGCAAAAACGACAAGCAAAAGGGAAGAATGGCTGCAAACAGCCTCCTTTTATCCCCTTACATTGTAAACAGTCTACCCCCCCCCCCCCCCCCGCCCAGGGGGCGTGTACCTCTCACATAACCTCCACGCCCTCCTCTTCCACAGGCTCAGGATGTTTACAAAGCACCTTGGCTTCCTCCTGAATCACATAGTTAACCTTTAAAGCTTCCCAAATTAACATAACATCCCACAAGGGTAAGGGCATATCCTGTTTACCCCAAGATTTACAACTGTTGAGCTACTTAGTTAAACCTCTAGACTTCCCAAGTTGACACAATGTATCAACCATAACATGCCATCTCAATCAAAATACCAACAACATTCCTCGCAGAACTTGAGAAAACAATTCTAAAATTTATGTGGGATGAGAAGAGACCTAGGATAACGGAAACAATCTTGCACAAGAATAAAGTGAGAGGCATCACGATGCCAAATTTCAAGTTATATTACAAAGTCACAGTGATTTTAAAAAAGCATGGTACAAGACAGAAACAAACAAGGGTCAATGGAACAGAATAGTGGATGCAGAAGCAACCCCCAGGTACATTTAGCTATCTGATCTTGGACAAAGGGGCCAAAAACATGCTACAGATAAGACTGCCTCCTTACCAAATAGTGCTGGAAAAGTTAGCTGCCTATATGCAGAAGGTAGAATCTAGACCCATATATCTCACCATGTACTAAACTGAAATCGGAATGGATCAAAGATCTCAATGTGAAACAATCTCTTTAAAATAAGGCAGGTGAAACTCTCCAACACATAGACCTAGGCAAGGATTTTCTGAAAGGAACCCAAATACTATAAGAAATAGCGCCAAGAATCAACAAATACAACTGTAACAAATTAGAAAGCTTCTTTACAGCAAAGAAAACAACCCACAGAGTTAGAGACCACTTACGGAATGGGAAAATTTTTAGCCAGTCACTCTTCAGAGGACTAGTATCTAGAGCATATAAAGAATGAACAAAATAGCCCCACCAAAACAAAGGACCCAATCAAAAAATGAGCAGTTGAAATGGACACTTCTCAAAAAAAAAAAAGTGGCCAATAAATACATGAAAAATGCCCAGGTAGTAGAGAAATGTAAATTAAAACAACACTGAGATTCCATCTTATTCCCAAAAGAATGGCCATTATCAAGAAATCAAATAATAACAAATGTTGGTGGGGCTTCAGGAAAGAGGACTCCTCCTACATTTTGGGTGGGAATGTATAACCACTGCGGAAGTACAGGGCAAGCTACCATGAGGAAAATCGCTACAGTGTGCTCCTTGTGGCATCTCTGTCCTTAAATGTTGTCCAGATCTTGAGGAAACCTCCCAGAACTTCTACACCCAGGATCCCATGCCTTAGGCTGAGGGCCAGTTGAGGCCATCCTATTGAAAACCTAGTTTTCATGAGCAGCCCTGAACAGGGCTTTGGGTACTGCTCTGTACTTGTGTCCAGGCCATGCCCACTGAACAGGCCATGCCCACTTCCCAAGCCAACTTTGCCTTGCCCTAATCTCCTATCTCACCAGAAATAGGTGATTCAAGAACAGAATGTTTGAGTTTGGGCCACTGTGCTCTGTCTTGCCTGGTGGCCCCCCTGGCCCTGTAGGGTACACTTCTTTACTCGGCCCAAACTCATTCAGCAGGGCCTGTTTCTTTTCCTACCTTCCATAAAACTTTGCTACCATTCATGCTTGTCTTCACCAATTCTTTGCTCAGGACAGAAAGAACCTAGAAGCCAACTAGAGAAGAAGACTCCAGCACCCCCAAACCTAGTGAAAGTTTCATTGTAACTTTGATCAGATGTACCATGTCTCCTGGTCATGCTCCAGGAAAATGAACTGCTGAGCAAAATGCACTTTGTTCTGGTTCCCAAACTAACCCAGAATTATCTGGGAACTTTGCAGAAAACAAAACACGTCCTTTGAATTTCCACATGCATAGCCGAGGCCCTGCTGTCCGGGCACAGGCACTTCTGAGGCTGCAGGCTGGGGACAGCAGAGAGTTGCTGCCCACCATGTGTTGTCTTGCGTTGTAACTCTCCTCCAGGGGCAGCACACGAGAGGTCTCAGTGCCCCTGTGACCACCTCCTGTCACGCGGAGAAAGAGGGCGAATGGTTGTTTCTGTGAATCAAGGGAGCTGACAGTGCCTCTGAATCACTGTGACCACATACTACACCCAAGGTTCCTGTCAGAAACTTCAGGATGGTTCTTAGAGCTCAGAATGAAAAGTGGCCCAGAGGATACTTAGGTAGCCAGCTACCTCATGGCAAGGACAAGGACACTTTTTTTTTTTACAGTGTCTCAGTTGCCCAGAAGAGATTCGGATTTGCCATCCTCCTGCCTCAGCCTCCCTCAGTGCTGGGATTGGAGGTGTGTACCACCATGCCCGGCTCACTTTGGACTTTTTATCAACTATCTCCCAAGGAGCTGGAGTGTGGCAAGGGACTGAGTCTTGCCCAGCGTTTGAGGCCCTGGGTTCCATCCCAGCAATGCAAAGACCAAGACACCCTTCACTGCTAGCTCCCTGCCTCCGATTATGAGCAGGTTGCCAAGCGCTGCCTTTCTTAAGGCACGATGCCCACCGTGTTTCTCCTCCTGCCGTAGGGGCGTGTAGTCCTCCCAGAAACAGCAAAGGACAGGTAGAACCCCGCCTCTGGTGCCCCAGGCTGGTCATCCCACCTCACAACTGTGCCATTTCCTTCCACCCAGGTCCATGCTGTTTGTACCGCACCGTGCTGAGGGGTCACTGGCATTCTACAGCTTGTCTTTTGCCGCTGTGGGAAAAAGAAATAGCTGTTCTGTGTATGCGGTAATTCAGCTTCAATTAGACAGCACAGGAGACTCCTCTGACCTTCACTGGGATTTGAAAATACGGTACTCCTAAACTGGGCAGGGCGGAGCACACCTGCAATCCCAGTGCAGCGGAGACCGAGGCGGGGGATTGCTATTGAGTTTGAGACCAGTCTGGGTTACATAGTGGGACCCTGCCTCAAAAAAACCCACACATCTTTCTCTCGCTTTCCTTCATAGTCCCTCTTCTTGTGTTGTTTTTTCTCCCCTTCTCTCTCTCTCTCTCTCTCTCTCTCTCTCTCTCTCTCTCTCTCTCTCTCTCTCTCTCACACACACACACACACACACACCAGGCCTTCTTCCCACTTTCCCTCTTTCCCAGGGGGTCCTGCTCCCTCACTTCTCTCTTTAGTTTCTACTGGGACGCGTTGGCAGCGCATACTGTTTACCCTGTCCTAGGGAGCAATCACGTGTACCTAACACATCTGCATTTTTTATTCCCCTGCCCCTTACTCCATCTCTGGACTCCCTTCCCATTTGCACAAGGTCTATCTCCCCATTTCCTGCACTCGTTCATCCTGCTATTATATTCTGGGTTTCGCATGTGGAGAAGTCAGGCAGTATTGAAGCCTGTCTGTCCGACTCATTTCACTTAATGCTGTGGTCTCCAGGAGCGTTATCCCTTTTCCCACAAACGGCTCGAGTTTACCCTTCTCTATGGCAGAGCAGTACTCTGCTGTGTGCGCATCCTGTATTTCGGGGTTTTTTGTTTGTTTGTTTGCTTTGTCTTTTTAAGACAGGGTCTTGCTATGCAGTTCAGACTGGCCTTGAGCTCACTTTGTAGCCCAGGCTGGCCTTGAACTCACAACCATCCTCCTGCCTCAGCCTCCCGAGTGCTGGGATGATAGGCGTGCACCACCGCGCCCGGCTGCATCTGTATTTCTCGCCCTTTCCCGTGTGATGTTTTCTACCTTCTTTTTTTTTCAGCGGTACTGGGGATCGAACTCAGCACCCTGCGCTTGCTAGGCAGGCGCTTATTCCACTGAGCTATATCCCCAGCCCATTTTTCTACCTTCTGTCGTCCACTCTGACGCCACTACCTCCTCTGTTTTTCACCCTTTCATTCCATGTGACTCCCTCAGGATGTGTTGTCTGTGGGTAATGCACATCTGGCTCTGAGCTGGGCATATTTAGTTTAACAGGAGAGTGTTTTGTACTGTGACACCTGAGCCCTGGGAGTGGGGAAAGTGTTGTAGCACATTGGCAACTGTTTATTCTCTAGAACACTAATTAAAATAAGGACTGTGTCTTGTGCTGCGTGGATCTTAGTGAGGACTGCTGTGTATGGGTCGGTACTGACCACACGTGGACATCACCACACAGAAAGTGGGTGATGCAGCTCGTGGAAATCTGGATGCTTAAGCAAAAGAGTGTATATAGGGGTACCCGTTACATAGACTACAGGAAAAGACCCCTGCCTTCTCTCCCAGGGGATCCTGCTTCCTCATTTCAGGATTCAAGCTGAGCGTGAGTCTCCTTGGCTCCCTTCCATGGTGACCTCTTAAGCCTTTCTTCTCTCAATAATTTCTGGAGGAGAAAAAATGAACACAATACAATTATTATAGGGCAGTTCATTTTAGAACAAGAAAAATCTACCCACAAGGGAAAGCCCCAAAGCTTGAGGGGTGGTACTGTGGGCAGGTCAAGGCCTGCCGTGATGTCAGGCTGCTGGGGTTGGCCATCCCGAGTTGAGCGTGACTTAGCTTGGAGAACTTGGTGCCGAGTCAGAACACTTGAGATGCCCCAAAATTTATAGGTAGAAACCTGGTCCTCAATGGGATGGTTTTAGGATGTAGAGCTTTGCAAGGTGACTCAGGCATGAGGGTGGATCTCTGGGAGTGGGGTTACTGTCCCTATGCAAGGGACCCTGGGGCTTGTCTCTCCCTCCTCCAGGTGAGGACACCACAAGATGGCTTCCTCTGTGAAGAGAGGAAGCCCTCCTCACACGGAACCTGCAGCTGCTAGACCCTTGACTGTGAACTTGCAGCCTCCAGAACTGTATGCAATTAAAGTCTGTTATTCACAAATGACTATGGCTGAGGTAATTCATTATAGCCACCTGAACAGACTAGAACACTTAGCTAGGCACGTAACCTCCCTGTCCTAGACCTCTTGTGCAGACATAAAACAAACCAAAAAATAAACAAAAAAGCTCCAAGAGGCAGCCACAACAGAAGTTCATTTTCTTACACTTCTAGAGCCTGGAAGCCCAGGCCAAGGCATCAGGCAGTTGTTTTCTGGGCTGTGCTTTTCTCTTCTGGGATCTGGATGGCTGCTTCCCATTCTCCCTCACATGGCTTCTCTGTGCAGGTGCGTGGAGTACAGGGGGACCCCCAGTGTCTTCCTCCCCTTGGGTGGACACCAATCCTGTTAGATGAGGGCTCCACCCTTCTGACCCAGAGAGACCTGCTTACCTTCTGAAGGCCCCACCTCCAAGCACAGTCACACTGGGACTTAGGGCTTTGACTTGTGAGCTGGAGGGGGACCACGGTTCAGGTCAGAACACTGGCTAAGGCCAGGTGGCCTCTTTTCTAAAGTAAGCAAGTGCCTCTTCCAAGCAAGTGGGCCTTTAGGGACCTTGAGGTAAAACAGAAGATGCCACCAGGCCTGACCAGGACAGGGCCACTCATTCCCAAGGTGTCCTAATACTATTGGTATATCCAAAGCCACAGCATGCCTCATCCCGAAGCACATCCATGCAAATTTTAACACACACACACACACACACACACACACACATTTTCCCGCTCCTTCCCCTCCACCTTGGCTCCACAGGTCCCCACCCCACTGCCAAAATCCCGTCTCCACCTTCTGCTGCAGCGCCTCATACTGTTGCTTCAGTTGGAAAATCTCCTCTTCCAGCTCCAAAGCCTGGCTCCTCAGCTCATCTGCAAGCTCTGTGCCCTGTTTGTGCTTCAGTTCCTTCAACTTCTCCTGGAGACTGTGCACATCCCAGCCGAGGGACAGGAGCGCCACAACACCGCTCCTCAGGAGGGCCTTTTGCGACATGACCAGGGCTGTGCCCTTAAAGGCCTTGTGCACATGTCTGCCAACTGGACCTGACACTTGGCCAGCGGTTCCAAGATGTTTGGCTGCAGGGACCAGGTGTGGGTGAGCTTTAGCTAGCCTCAGGGCACGGACATGATTCCTGATAACTGCAAAAGTGCTCCCACACTTGTACAGAGCCTCCCCAGAAGCCCTGACATAAGACGCTGTCTGTCCTCCACTGTTCATTTGGAATGCTGTGTCACTAGAGGGCACTAGGTGGCTGGACTGAGTGCGGGTGTTTTCAGTGTGAAAGTTCCAACAAATCTGTCACAATATTAACAACGGTAGCTGTTAACCCTACGCCTTGGCCAGCACTTGTAAGAATCAGGCTTCCTCCTGCTGTTACAGGAGCCAGGGCTAAACCCACCATGCTCAAGACTCCAGAGACGACAGTGATGGAATTAGCCACCACGTTGGTCTTGGTGAATTTTTGGTGGGTTGTGTTGGTGTCATCTGCAAGGGCACGGAGCTTTGCAATGATCACTTCTTGCTCCTGTTTCCACCTGGAAAACTCTTCCAGAAATTTTATTTCGTCAGCAGACAGCTCTTCATCATCTTGTACTCCCAAGTCTGCACGCAGAGGCATGTCATCCTCCTCCCTGTAGGAATGAGTGAAATAAGGGTTTGGCTTCAGCCTCGTAGATGGAAAAGTCCAACTCTTTAACTGGCCCACATGGCTTCTGGATGTTTTGTCAACACTCACTTTGAACCCTACCTGAATATCCCTACAATGTCCCTTGAAAAGCCCTAGAATGTCACTGAGAAGCTCAACCTTCCCAGGAAGCTCCTGGTTCCTCAAATAGAGAAAGGTGTAATGACAGTGGTGTGTGAACAGGACCATGTGAGGAACCTCAACTCTGGCCAAAGACACAGGTCAGGCAGATTTGTCCCAGAGGAGCAAGAGCACTGTTGAGGAGGAGAGCAGTGGGGAAGTGCCAAGATCACGCACAAGAGAAAGAGCCGAGGGAGAAAAGGGAACACGGGACCCGTGGAGGGACACATCTGGGAAATACAGGAGGAAGATGAGCCAGGCGTTGAGCAGGGGCTGGTGGTCCTGCATGTAGAGGTGAGTCAGGGGAGGGTGGGGCTGGACTGTATGAAACCTCCCACCAGATGACCTTGGCTTTGGCTTCCTTGGCTGTGCCTTCCTTTCCTCTGAAGAGTTGCACATTGAAAGTCAAGATGAAGTCTGACTCATGTTCTAGATTTTCCTGGGCACTTGGCCCCCTTCCTGTGGCACAACAGATGGGATTATTCCCTTCATGGCAGGAGCTTGGAACTCAGGGCCCAGCCCTGCTTCCCTGAGGGTTTCTCAGGACAGAGCGTGAAGGGGTCTTTGCCAACCCAGTGAGGCTTAGCCTTCACAGCATAGCAGTGTCAGGAAGACCAAAGCTGCTTCTTTGGGCACATTCCTTTGCCAAATGACATTTATTTTTGTAGGGTGAGTAGCAGACACTGGTGACACACAGATGTCCCAGCCCACAGCAGGAAAGCAGAATCTGAAGGGGTCTGGAGGGGATCTGAGTTACCATTTTTACCGTCGGTGGAGGGGCCCAAAGGTAAGAGGTGACCCATCTGGAAGGACACGATAAAGCTTTGACAGGGAAACAGCCTCACAGTGTCCAGTGTGTTCTGCTGTTTCTCTCCTATGCTGCTGATGTCAGGGTCCTCAGTGAAGGACGGTCATGCCTTCTGTCCTTTACAAAACTGGCAGAGTTCTGCTTATAATCTATGACCATTCTCATATAAACCATGTCTAGATTGCTCATGACACCTAAAACAATGTAAATGCCACATAAATAGTTGGGCCTAAACACATAGCACATGATCTGCAGCTAGCTGTGTCACAAATGTAGAACAGGAGGTACCGAATGCTGAGCAGATATAGATATATAAATATATTTCTCTTTCAGTAAACCTGTCTCGCTCATCACATACACACAAATACACAATTCCTCACTGAAAGAGGTTAAAAATCAACTACCATGAAAATCGTTTAGTTCAATAAATTAATAAGTACAGACCCAATTATCACTTCAAGAGCAGATTAAACTGGTCCACAGAGCAGAAGGTCCCTGGGACTGCAGGGGGAAGGGACAGTGTGAAGGGAAGGAAGTTGGCCCTGTGAGGAGCCCTGAACTTACAGAGGCCACAGTCCGGCCCAGCCCGATCCCTTTGCAGCCTCCAGGGGCTGAGAACAGAGAGAAAGGGCAGGAAGCAGTGTCGCTTCAGGCATCGACTCTGCCCCTCTGCATTCTCTCTGAGCCTTTATTTTGAGGTGGTTCCTAGTCAACAGTAACTTGGTTTGATGGGTTTCTTAATTCAGTCAAATAGTTGCTGGGCATGGTGGCCCACACCTATAACCCCAGCACTTTAGCGGCTGAGGCAGGAGGATCATTGCAAGTTTGAGACCAGCCTGGGCTACAAAGAGAGCTCAAGGCCAGCCTGAGCTATATAGCATGACCCTGTCACAAAATGACAAAAAAAATAAATAAATAAATAAAAAATAAACCAAATATCCCAAATGGGGACATCTGTGTCCTGGGAACACCTGTATCAGGCAGCCATGACTCCTTGCTTAGGATAAAGCCATAATGTAGTTCCAAAACCGTAATGCGCGTGTAGTTCTCTAATTCACCACATTAGCAATCCTTTGTTGCTTGCCCACATTATACTGGGTGCTGCTAGTGGTCCATCTGCTGGTTAATGGACTCTTGCCCTTAAATTCATTCATTTGTAGATGCTAAAGAGCTTCTTTGGTGGTATGTGAGCTAAAAGGAATCACCTTCTTTCGTCTTGGGGTGGGGGTTTGGCATCATTGCGCCCTTTCTATCCTAGGAGTCCTATGTATACAATGCCATGGAAATGACTAAGGCTTAACTTGCTCTTTAAAATATTTGTTAAGTCTCACGGGATACCCCCTCAGAGAATGTATGTTCTCATGCATAATAATGATAAGGACCAATTAGAAGACAAGACCTGTTCACAGCGAATGCTATTGGAACCCATTTATTCCTGATCATGAGGGTGTCTGCAGCCCTTTTGTTCAGGACAAAACTCTGCCTTTCCCTTTCCCAACCAGCCCTGGCCTTGCAATCTTACCCAACTTGGCTGTCTGGCTGCCTCTCAAGCTTCAAATCCACATCTCCAGGAACCACATGGTTTTCTAGTTGAAAACATGGAAAACAGTTACTGTACATGTCATAAAATCTTATTAACCCCAAATGTGGACAGATTTGAGATAATGTAGAAGTCGCAGTGAAACACATATTGCACTAAGTATTTGCAAACTGTTGTTTTGAATTTTCGTGTTGAGGTAAAGCTCATATATAGTAAATGAAGACTTCAGCGCAATAAATTTTGACATCTATATTGAAGGGTAGCAATATGCGACCCCTAAATATGCCACTTTGGTGTGAGGGTTATTTGGAGCTGAGAGTAAATGAGAAGTAGATATAATAGTCTCCATTTGAGGATCCCCAAGAGATTCTGAGACCAAGGATATACACTGTCATATTGCATGACTAATCGGCGGGTAGCACACACAGTGTGGAAACACCAGGCGCCAGGTGAAAGCTGATTCAGGTTCCAGATGAGACAGAGCTGATTCATGGAAGATATGAGACTACTCACAACAGTGCTCAGTTTCAAACTTTTTGAAATGGAAATTTCAAATTTCTATTTAAAATTTTTGGGGCAAAGTTCACCATAGGAACCTGAAATCACAAAAGCAAAAGTGGAGATACCGGGGGAACAACTCTCTACACAAAAGTCACTGTCTAGATGGGGATTTACCACCTCCTTGCTAGTAACACTCACCCTACCCCAGGCAACCAGGACTCTGACTTCTGTAATCTTTGATTAATTTGCTTATTCTCAAATTCCATATAAATGCAGTCATCGGCTTGGCATTTTTACCTCCAGATAATCTCTTCAAAATTCACTCCTGTTGTTGTGGGTATTAGTGGTTTTAAAATTATTGATGTGTAACATTTAATAAATACATTTCAAATGGGTTATAATCTAGATTCTTCTATCAGTGAGTTTGGGTTGTGTCAAGTCATTGGCTATTGTGAATAAATTGACTATAAAGATTATATAACTCTAATGATTAAAGGTTATTTTCGCATGACACTTACTGGTGGACTGTACAAATTATGTTCCCAAGGATGTATTATTTCTGATTTTGTGAATTGTAATGTTAAGCAGAAGTCCTAGGAGGCCATGGTTTTATGCTAAGCGCCTACACTTCCTTCTAACAGACCAGATTAAAAGCCAAGATAGAGTCACTCATATTAAAGTTTCCAATTAAATTTAAACTGTCACCTGATTTGGGGGGAAGGAGAGAGGGAGAGAGAGAGAGAGATAGGGAGAAAGAGAACAGAGAACAGCCACTTCCCACACAGACTAATTTTATTCAGTTTAAAAATAAAGTTCTTATTGCCTTAATCCTTACCCAAAAAAGTCACCGGAAGTACCATATGTTAACTGGTTATTTTCCCATGATTCTGCCTTCCAAGGAGAGTGACTGGGAAATACCCATTGCTCTCCGTGTTCTGTTTCTACTTTCTTCAGCCCTTCCCTATCTGTATAGCCAAACTCCCGTGCTCAGCTCGTTGGAATACTTTTTCCGTTTAATGCATTAAGGCATCACCCATCTCTAGAATAAAAAATAAAAACATATAATTTCTTTAAATTTGTGAGGGCTTTTGAAAGGAATTATGTTTGGTTCTCCTATGTATTCTTGGTTATAGAACTCCTAAAACCCTTCACTGAAGGTGAAAAGACTTTCCTGTTATTTATGATAAATTCTTTCTACAACCACCCAAAGGAAGTGACATTTATAAAGACTGTAAGGATAGTAAGAGGAGAGGGTTGTTGGATTCACCAACCCTGATTGGAGGATGGGAATCTTGACCCCACCCCTCACTTCCAGGGAGTGAGATCAGCTGAAGACTGACTTAATCACTAGTGGCTGAAGACTATGTCAATCATACCTATGTAATGAACCCTCCCTAAAA
Source organism: Dinomys branickii (assembly GCA_004027595.1). Classification (NCBI taxonomy): domain Eukaryota; kingdom Metazoa; phylum Chordata; class Mammalia; order Rodentia; family Dinomyidae; genus Dinomys; species Dinomys branickii. Next base: position 64,594 of record PVLD010001883.1, on the reverse strand, counting down.
ATCTAAAAGGACCAGGCCGGAAGAGCATCAGAGTCACTGAAACATGGCTGTACCTAGACAGCACCACTCCCAGAGAGAGCATGGAAGCCCTAATGAACCAAAATAAAGTATTTCCTGGGGTTGTGAGAGCCATTCTTGCAATTATGGAACCTCCGGAGAAGGTTGTAGAACCATCCATTCACAGTTATGTTGTCACAGGTCCAGGGATTGTGGCCTAGTGACTGGCATCTATAGTGGGACAGTCTTGTGGACCTAGCTATCCCCAGACAGGCAGTGTCAAAACTGAGTCAAGTTACAGGGCAGTCGCTGGTTCCCAATGAGGAGTGGAGAATTTCTCGGTGTGGGCAACAAAACAAAACAACCAAGGGATGTTGGAAAGAACTGGTAGACCTGAGCCCTGAGTGGAGTGGCTTGGGAGTGAAGAAGCAGGGGTTTTCTTTACATTTTGAGAGCTGCAGAGCCCTACCTGAGCATCTATGGGCGGCGGGGCTGAAATCCATCCCAGGACCTAGGTGCTGGGTCTACTTAGAGAAAGGACACTTTGATTGACTAACTGATTGATTGATTGATTATACAAAGATCTCATCCCTTGCAGAGTGTGAGTCCACAGTGCTGTGTCCACTTTCAGGGGAGGGGCGTTTTCTAATGTGCCCTTGGCATTCCTAAGGCTTGAATGTGGTTTGTCTCCTCTAAAACTCATGCTAGAGTGTAGTCTCCATTGCAAGGTATTAAGAAGGTGAACACTGAATTACTGTGTCCCTTACAGCTGAGGCCATACGGAGGTGGTTAGGGTTTGATAAGGTCATTGGGATGGGGCTCCGTGATTGAGTCTTCATGGCTTTATCAGAGGGAGAGGAGAGCTAGACAGATGCACGCCCTGCCTCTTGCCATGTCGTGGCCTGTGTCACCTTGGACTGTGCCAGCAGTAAGGGCATCTTGGAATGGCCCCTTCTCCTTGGAACTCAAGGACTGTGAGTCCAGATAAACTCTCTTGTCTTTAAAACTTCCCCGGGGCTGGGGATATAGCTCAGTGGAATAAGCGCTTGCCTAGCTAAGCGCAGGGTCCTGAGTTCGATCCCCAGTACAGCCAAAAAAAAAAAAAAGTTGGGCTGGGGATATAGCTCAGTGGAATAAGCACTTGCCTAGCAAGCGCAGGGTCCTGAGTTCGATCCCCAGTACCGAAAAAAAAAATAATAATAATAAAACTTCCCCAGTGTGTGGCACTGTATGGTTAGGCATTGGAATTGAGCCAACACAGGCTCCAGGCAGGCTAGCAGCGGCCCTGACCCACTTTAAAAGTGATCATTCTGGCTGAAAAATAGTCTGGATGTTCAAGAAACATTTCTACTCCTTACTGTGAAGATGACACAACATGCCAGTGCTGACTGAAATTGTAGGGAGTGTTTCAATTTTTGAAATCTTATTATTGTAAAAGCAACATGGCTGAGAAAGATGGCAGAAGTATGCTTGAAGCATTGGGAAGCATTCTGAGTACTTTTCAGAATATTAATATCCATATGTCTTTTACTGCAACAATTTTCTGTTATTTAGATACTCCCCATCTCTTTTCATCACCAGTTGCTGATATGGCAGTTTCTGTTAAATACTGACATCACCATACACCTTCATCTCTTTTCGTCCCCACACCTGGCACAGGATAACTTATGGCTCCTTTCCAAAGTGAAAATGAAATGATGAAAGGTAAATTTCTGAATCAATTCAGTACGCTGAGGTATTGAGACAGCTCAACTAAAGACACTCACAAAAGAGGACTTCCAGACCTGCTTCAGAAAGGGACAAGCATTACGGGATAAGCGTATTGGAAGAGAAGGAAAGCATTTTGAGAAGATTCGTGGTGATGTGTCTTTTACTGAATAATTTTTAAAAATTTAAATAATCACCACATGTACTGACTGCACCCTCTGTTTCTGTGATCAAATATAGGCAAGGCTTTCTCCCCACCGACAAGCAGCTCTCTAAGGGACATCAACTGAGTTCCCCGTAACAACTCAATTCTGACACAGTCTCCTTGGAGAGAGCATCAGACCCCACAGGCTAAGGGTGGAATCCCTTAAAACTGTAACATCACGGATGCCAATAGCAAATCCAGACTCTGGGATGTCTGATGAACAGCCCACACGTTGGGGTCCATATCACCCCCTTATTAATTAATTCACCACTACAGAACAGCGAGGAGGGGGAGCACTCAGCTTAGGTACACTCATTTGCTGAGGAAAATGAAGGAAATGGGTGAACAGGCAAATGGACGGGGACACAGGGCACAGGGCACCCTTGCCTTCCACGCAGCAGGGACACCCTTGTGCTAAGCGAGCTCCCCGGAAGCTCTCCAAATCCCAGAACTCAGAGATCCTTACAGAGGCTGCACATCAACTTGATTAGTTAATCATTAACACTTGGCCCCTCTCTGCTTCCCAGAGACCAAGGCCATCAGGTGGAGGTGACAGTCCCCAGCCTCTAATTATTCCTTGGTCTTTCTGGTGACCACCCCATCCAGGAGCCCACTGCAGAGCTGCCTCCTGGGAACAAAAGGTGCTCCCACCTCCCAGGAAATTCCAGGAGTCAAAGAACTCTGTGTCACATGTTCCTGTCGTGCTGAGAATTACAAATATCGTAGGAGTTCTGTTTTGGAAACTGGGCTCAAGGATCAAATATTAGAACAAAACAATCTTCTAGGACTCCTGTCTGCAAGGGTGTCAGAAGCTCTGTTAGAAACTGGGAACAGAGACCAATATGTATTGTTCTTATTATTTCAAAACTGCAAGTGATCAAGCACAGGGACAAGTTAGGGATCCGGGAGTCACTGGAGCAAGCCAGGTGGCAGCGTGGACCAGGCGACCAGAGTGAGAAGGAAGTACAGGAGCCCACAGGTCTCCCTAGTGGATGTGGGGTGTGAGTAGGAGATTCAGGATGACTTCAAGTTCTGGGACCCAACTGTCACAGTGAAGATCCCCAGGCTGGGGTGGGAGGGGCCCGGGTCTGAGGCAGGTTGTGCGTGACCTGAGCGGTGGTAAAGCCCTGCGTAAGGTAGGTTGAGTGATGCAGAATAGGCACTGGGTAGAAAAGTCCCGTTCTTCTGGGGATTAAACTTGGGAGCTGTCACTGTAGGAAGCAGTTAGAGCCACGGCCTGGCTGAGAGCCTTTGGGAAAGACTAACGATAGTAGCGTAGCTCGGTCCAAGCCACGAGTCTGCAGCACCCAACAGGCAGAGCTCAACAAGAGAAGAAAGCAACACCAGACGGAGGAGACAGACTCACATCTCGGAACCCCAGGAAATGCTCAGATGTGAGGGACACAGCTTCGTGTGTCCAGTCGTTTTGTGTGTGTGTGCCTGGTATGCAGGATGGCAGCCTGGGCCATGTGGATGCCAGGCTACTGGTCTACCACTTTGCTACACCCCCAATCCAATCTCATATTATTTTTTTAACCTCTGGGCCAATGTACCTTACCTTTCCTCCTACCAGTCCAAAAGCATCACTACATTCTGCTTTACCTGGCTGGGAGGGCTGGGAATAGAGCTCAGTGGAATCACGTCTGCCTGCCAAGCATAAGGTCCCAAGTTTGATTCGCGGTACAAAAAAAAAAAAAAAAAAAATTACCTGGCTGGGAAGTGGATGGGCAGGAGCTACAACCATCGTGGCCATCTGGAGCTGTCTCTGTTGTGGCGCCGTTCAGAGGGGCGAGATCTCTGCTGCTCTCCATGTTCAGACTGGCCAGGCGTCCTGCGTGGGAAGGGAACAGCCCTTCTTGTTGGCCTAGGCAGAGCACAGTCAAGTGGATTCAAAGCTTCTCTCTATTGCTGGCCAGTTCTGTAATGTCTAGAAATTTAACCTGCTGCTAAAACATTCTCTGTTTCTGTGAAATAACCAGGAAAGCTGTTACAGTCTCTGTATCTTCACAGTTTCTAAGAGGACAGAACAAGTTTTCTGGAAAGGAAAGCAGTCTGATTGGTTTGCAGGCAAAGGAACTTCTCCCAAGAGAGGCATGTGACAGGGTGATGTTCCTGCCAGGCTTCCTGCATAAGCAGCAGGACAGAGACCCTTCCCAAGCTCACAGGGTGCCCACGTGCCTAGGATTTGAAACCTGCATTTCCCTGAAGACTATTCTTTTTTCTCAACCAGGCACCTGCACCAACCCTTGGGTGCCTCAGCCTTCTAGGGCCCAGCAGCAGCACCCCCTCCCCTACCTGCTGTCTCTCCTCCTCTGGCCCTGAGGGAGAGAAGATCGACCCTCACCTCTGTCTTCACTTCTGGGAGGCTGTGGTGTCTGGACAGTGGCTGCTCAGGGAGTGCAGCCGGAGCAGCTGGGCAGTCTGGGCTCCTGACCAGGGGAAAGGTCGCGGGCCCTGGCAACAGCAGCTGAAATGGACTCTGAAGCTTGGTTCTGGCTGACTGGCAGGAACAGGAAAGCAGGTGGCTTCCAGGAAGTCAGGCTTGCTGAGAAATGGCCGGGCCTTTTACTTTCTGTTTTGCTTCTCTCCAGTAGATGCACAAGGAGGTGGGTGAGCAGAAGCAAAGCTAGAAGCCTTTTGGGCCGAGTGGCGCACACTTGTAAGACTTGAACCAGAGTTCTCTGTGGTCAGAGGGCTTTATTTAGAACTCAGCTGCTAAGGATGATAAGCCTTTTATTGCCATTAGGCAGCCACTACCTTTTCTTCCTTACCAACCAGCAAGGTCATGTGCAAGGTGTCTTGGTTATTTTGTTGTTGTTGTTGAGATAAAATACCCAACACCCAAAATTAAGGGAGCAAAGTTTTATTTAGCTCACAGCTTGTGGAGATTTTAGTCTATAATCAGCTGGCTCTAAGGCAGGGCAGCATGGCCCAGGGGCAACAGTTTAAGATAGCAAGAGACAGCAAGGGCAGAAAAGGGGGAGAACAAGCCTGTTTTTTTTAATATATTGTAAGCAAACTACCATCCCCCAAGGGGGTGGGTATAGTATTTATACAATTCATGTCCTCCTCTTGCACAGGATGAGGATGTTTACAAAGTAAGGCCCCTGCTCCCTGCTGATTGCTTAATTAAACTTCTAAACTTCTCAGATTGACATTAATTCCATTGTTTATCTATAAAGACATGCTTATTTTTAATATTTTATAGTTTCAACATTTTAACGCAGATCTAATAATCTTTAAGAACCAGTATCAGGATTTCTGGGAAGATGGAGACCAGGTAAGGAATATAGCAACATGAGACAGACAAGAAGGAGAGAAGCGGGTCTCCTGGTCCCAGGAAGGATTTGAAATGAGAACTGAAGCCCTCAGAAAGAGCAAACAAGATCCCTCCCTGAGGAACAGCTTGGGCGGCCGCCATGGTGCAGTTAGAGGAAGAGGAGGAGGAGAAAGAGGGAGAGACCACCCCATACACACCCCCGGCCCACTCTCTCATTCCTACACTCACAGCTTTAGCTCTGGAAGCCCGCACTTGCGGGAGCCTCCCAACCTAGCTGGAGGAGAGCGTAATTCTGAGAGCTGGGCCAAAACTGGAGAGGAGAAAGTGCAGCCTGGAAAAGAAGCAGCAGCGGTTGGGAGGTGTTGTCAAACCCCAGCTTGATGATGGAAAGGTACAACAGCCACCAAAGCAGCATGCCCACTCTGCTGTTAGCGGTTCTAATCAGCGCCCTGAGGCAAGGCGGAGACAAAGCAACCAGTACACAGCCCGCCACACCCAGCTCTGCTCCTGCCCAGAGGCTGTGGCCTGCTACGTCTCCCCTGTGAGAGCAGCTGCCAGCAGAGAGCAGCAGACAGCAGTGGCTGTGACCCCTGGGCCATGGCAATTCCCAGGGATCCAACCGACGAACAGACAGGAACTGGAGCACAACAGTAAGAGTGAGGGACAGATGGAGGTGGGCCAGATGGCCCCCTGCCCTTCTCACTCCAACACCAAGCAGGAAACGTGAGCTGAGGTACCAGGATCCTGCTCCCACCCTGAACTCCCTCTGTGAGCACCTTGAGACTCATTGCCCCTCACGCCCCACGTGGCCCCAACAGCAATGGGTTGAGTCCATGGGCTTCAGGACCCACTCTAAACTACTAACATGCACACCAAGAAGGACTTCATACCGCTTGCATATATGAACCTTGCATGAACCCGTAGCAACAAATTACATGAAAAGCAGCAATCCTGGAGACCGAGAGATGACAACATACTCTACACAGAAGACCCAAGAAACTCTTCCAATTGTCTCCTAGAACTAATAACTAAACTTAGTACACACCCTGGACTACCTCAGTGAGCATGGGTGGGGGAGACCTCATGCCATTTGTGCCCAGCATCGTAAGTGCGCCCAATGACCAGCTGTGTAAGGACCAAGAAAAACTAGGAAAACAAACACAGCCTATAGCCTGAGCATGGGTCACCATACCCTACAGAATAAGTGGCAAAAGCTCAATGTTGCATCTAGATTAATACACACTTCTCAGATGAGGAAATGCAAATGGCAAATAAATATATGAAAAAATGTTCAGCAGCATTGGTCATTCAAGAAACGAAAATTAAAACAACACTGAGATTCCATTTCACTCTGGAAAGACTAGCTATCATAAAAAAAAATCAACCAATAACAAATCCTGGAGGGGCTGTAGGGGGAGAGGAACCCTTCTCCACTGTTGGTGGGAGTGTAGACTGGGGCAACCACTGTGGTAAACTATCGGGTTGAATAACCCTTAGTTATTGCAGGCTGATTAGGCCTGCAATCTCCCAAGCAAGTGGACGGTGAAGGCTTAAATAAATGAGACAATGGAAATGATTTCAGGACTCCAGGAGAAACTCTCTTACAGTTTCGATATTCTCTGAGTTTAGCCAGACTTCTCTAGGCAGCCCGTATTTATTGGTTTTCAAACAAAGGAAGAGGAGACTCAAGAAAACGTGGGAATCTTGCAGGACCTTGGGAGAATTTTCCTACGTAGTAAATTATGTCAATCAGGAGAATTAACTACCTTATCTTTAGGTTGGTATTTACTGTAGGAGTGTGGAGCCTGCAGCTGCAGTCTTCTTATAGTTAATTGGGGTTGGAGCCAAATGTCCTCAGCTGTGGCTTTATCTTGTCCTTTGAGAAGTCACAGTTTTACAGTCCAATACAGGCCTCAGGGTGACCACGGACTCAGAGGTTTACTTACTATAAGTCCACTGCCCATCTTCAGACAAGGTGCCTAAGCTTCAGACAACTCACAAGTAAACATGGAAAGCCAATTGGTTAACATTAAATCCTGCCCAGAGCCACTTTGTAGTGGTCCCCAACAGTAACCAGTGTGGAGATTCCTCAAAAAAACTAGGACCAGAGGTTCCATTTGACCCAGTTATTCCCCTTCTGGGTATTTTCCCAGAAGAATTGAAAACCATACCACAGCGATATATGTGTACCTGTGTAGGAAGCAGCTGAAGCTGGAAATCAGTTACATGTGCTGGGCTAAGACAAAGCCAATCCAAGAACATAGGGAGCTCCTCTGGCCATGTAAACAAGCTGTTCCAGCTTGCAAAATGGTTGCTAGGCAGAAAGGTTGAAATTGACATCATTTTCCTGAGTGTATAAATAAACACTCTACAGTTCTTGGGCTGTTCATTTTTCTCCCATCCAGGGTGGTGGGGTCCACCTGACCTCAGCTTTCATCTCTTTTTATTTCTAACCCCTCTCTCCCTTTTTCCATGGGAACATCGAGAGCTTTGTGGGATGCAGCATACCCATGTGTATAGCAGCACAATTTGCTATAGCTAAATCTTGGAAACAAACTAAATGTCCATCATTTGAGTAATGGATAAAAAAGATGTAGTATTTTTATATAATGGATACTGCTCACTATAAAGAAAAACTTACGGCTTAAGCACAGGGTGATGGGTAGCACCTCTTTCAATGAACAGGAACTATAGAAAATGGTTAGATAAGAAATAAGTTAATGAGAAACCAGATTTTCTCTCTACCTAGATGCCTGTGTTTTGACAACTATCCTCAGTAGATGCTATCTTTCTTCGGGAGTGCTGGGTTATCAGCGTTCCACCCACAGCCAGCATGCATATGGCCTCCCATAAACCTCCCTGTTCCTGAGGCAAGGTCACACTGAACTTGGGGCTTCAGGGGGTTTAAGTCACGTAGTCCCAACTTCCATGATCTTCCATAATCTTCACATAGCATGGTCCCCAATAGTTCTTCCTTTTTGTTCTTGTAATTGCGGAAGTTGAAACAGCATGACTTGAGGTTGAATAGCATCTAGATACTGTCTGGATTGGGTTCCACTGCAGCAGACTAAAAGTAAAAATATAAGACAGAAACACATGAACTTAATCAAGCCAGTATAAAATCCAAAATGAGTTTTAAGATAGGTCCGTTATACAATAGCAAGTAATGTTAAAATGACACCAGAGGCCCTGTTGTAACTGCAGACTTTCTATTTGATCTCCCATTCGCCTAACAGGTCTCTAAAGTGCTGACGTGTGACTGTAACTTTGGATCAATAGAATGTTACATATTCCAGTCCTTGTCTGCTGTTCTGGTCCAATTATCTACAAAGCAAGCAGACAATATAGAAAGAATGAGAGCTACAGAAGATACAGAAACTGTAGAAATTAATAGCATCAAAGAGACAACTTTTGTAATAGTCAAGCCTAACATCTTTTCTGTTGAGTTCACAAGGTGATCAGTCAGTGATTGCAGCAGGTAAATAGCAGGAGTATCAGCCCATGGTTCTATAAGATGCGTGGATATCCAGACACCGGGCATATGCCCCAAGACTAGTAAAGTCTTGCTTACTAAGGTGTTAGTTGATACATAATGGTTCAACATATATTCTCTACATGTAAATGACGCAAGATTCTGTTTAATAGTCCCTTTTAAGGAAACATAAGGAGTATATGTACATGTGGAAAACTGTGATTTTGTTTTTCCAAATTTGGATAATGGAAGTATTAGTAATTTGTATAAATGTCCCTCCCATTTTTCACCAGCATACTAGGAAAGGGCCAGTTTCCAACATGTCCTCTGAAGGGGTCCAGGTTTGGTATTAATGATGGCCTGTGACAATGAACAGCTAAAGCCAGACTCATGTTATGGAAATTGCCCCTCATTGATAGAATACATGACAGAAATGTTTCTTCCATAGTAATTGATATAATAATGCCAATGGGCCACATGCCAGACTGACTGATTGGTTTTTTTTTTATTTTAAAAATTAAAAAACTAACAAAGCAACAATGAAGACAAAATCAAAACAATACATGACCTCAAAACAAAATGATATGAATTAACAATGGTTGCTTCATTATATATGGTTATCTTCAATGAAGTTGCTAAGTCCACCAGACATAAGAACGTAAGATGGATCAAACAATTAAAGACAGTAACAAGTAATAAAAAAAAATTGGAAATGATGCAGAGCTTCATCGTACAAGATGGTAGGAATTTGACAATGGTTCTTATACTGCATATTGTTGTTTTGATAAGTCACAAAGCAGCCAGCCCCCCTCGTGGGAAAACTTTAACTCTCAATATTTTTCTCCTTCCCTCACCTGTTCCACTTCAGTTCCCCTTGGCCACAAAAGCCAAACCTACCCTTATCTGCTTTGGTAGGACTCTGACGAACAGCTCACCTCACTTGGGGTGTTGTGGCCCAGCCCACTCTGCTCGGACTGCTCTGACCCACAGACAACACCTCCACCCCCACCACCCCCACTTGGGCTATTCTGGCCTGCCGACACCCACCCTGAAAAAGTTTAAAAGCCCATGCTTTGCTCAGCTCGCTGCTGCGTTGGTCCGCTAGGCACCTGCTACCCCCCTGTGCCGCTCCCCCTAATAAAGACTTCTCTCGTGTCAGAAGGTCTGGTCTTGTTCCATGTGGGGGTCTCGGTTTCTATCAGTTTTCAGATAAGTCATTCTGATTACCACATTCAAGTGTGCAAAAATGGTCAAGAAAGAAGAAAATTTTAAGCATTGACTGTTCCTTTCAATAAACCGCAGACATCAGCAATACACCTATTCCAGATATCCTTATATATTCATATACATTTTGTTTTTCACTTAAAAAAGAACAAAATAACAAAAACAAATACATAAAAAAGCATTGTCTTGGTTACTTTTTTCTCGTTGCTGAGACAAAATACCCAACGCCCCAAAAGAAGGAAGGAAAGGTTTATTTAGCTGACAGTTTGTAGAGGTTTCAGTTCATACTTGGCTGGTTCAGAGGCAGAGTGGCACATGGTAGAGGCCAAATATTCATAGCAGCAGAACACAGCAAAAATCACCAGCAAAAGGGAGGAATGGCGGCAAGCAGCCTTTTTCTACCTCTCTTGCATTGTAAACATGCTACCCCACCCAGGGGACATGTAGCACTCACATAATCTCCATGCCCTCCTCTTCCACAGGCTCAGGATGTGTACAAAGTAAGCACCCTGGCTTCCTGCTGAGTCACTCAGCCAAACCCCTGGACTCCCCAAGTTGACAGGATGTATCAACCATAACAAGCATAGAGAACAATAAAAATGATACAGAATTTCAAAACATGGTGATAAGATATTAACAATGGTTGTTATGTTGCATAATGTCATCTTCAAAATAGTTGCACATATAACCAGATATAGGCATGCAAGATTGATCAAACAATTACACATTAACAGTTCCTTTCAATAAACCAACAGACATCAGCAGTAGAATTATCCTAGCTATCCTGTGTATACAGATACATATTTTTCCCTCTTCTTTCTTTTTCCTCTCCTGTCCTTCATCCCAGCTGCTCCTTCCTAGTTGAGCAGTTTCTTTTCCCTTTCAGAGTATCTGTTGTGCCTTTCAGATTTTATTTACTCTTTCAGGTTCTTATAGTAGGGAGGAAATAGGATGTTTGCACGTATCAATCTGATTTATTTCACTTATGGGTATGATCTCTAGTTGCATGCATTTACCTATAAAAGCCTCTAGCTTATCTTTCTTGATAGTTGAGTTGTACTCTATTGTATAAAAATACTACATCTTTTTTATGCATTCCTCAGTTGATGGACATTTAGATTGTTTCCAATTTAACTATTACAAATTGTGGTACTATAAACATGATTGCACATACTCCACTGTGGTATGATGTTTTCAGTTCTTCAGGAAAAATATACAGGAGGGGAACAGCTGGGTTCATAGGACATCTAATCCTAGTTTACTAAGGAATCTCCAGACTGATTTCCACAGTAGTTGCACCAATCTACACTTCCACCAACAGTGGAGAAGAGTTCCTTTTTCCCACAGCCCCTCCAGCATTTGGTATTGGTTGATTTCTTGATGATGGCCATTCTTTCTGGGGTGAGATGGAATCTCAGAGTTGTTTTAATTTACCTTTCTCAAATGACTAATGATGTTGAACACTTTTTCATGTATTTATTTGCCATTTGTATTTCTTCATGTGAGAAGTATGTATTCATCTCAGATGTCCATTTTTGTATTGGGTCTTTGATTTTGGGGCATCTGATTTTTTAAAATTCTTTATATGTTCTAGACAGGAGTCCTTTGTCTCAGAGACAATTGGCTAAAATTTTTCCCAATTCATGGGTTTTCTTTTTACTCTGTTGGTGATTTCTTTTTTTTTTTTTTTGGTGATTTCTTTAGATGTGCAAAAACTTTTCAGTAAGATGAGATCCAGGTTGTTGATTTTTGAAGTATTTCCTGTGCAGTTTGGTTTTTGTTCATGAGCTCTCTACCTATCCTTATGTCTTCAAGACTTTCACCTACTTTCTCTTCCATTAGATCTAGTGTTTCTGCTTTAATATTCAGATCTTTAAGCCATTTTGACTTTATTTTGGTGCATGGTGATAGGCTTGGATCTGGTTTTAGTCTTCAGCATGTGGAAAGCCAGTTTTTCCAGCACCATTTATTAAAGAGGCTATCTTCTTCTAGTGAATATGTTTGGCCCCTTTGTCAAAGATAAGGTGGCTGAGTGTATTTGTGGTTATGTCTGCATCTTCTAGTCTGTTCCACTGATCTTCAGGTCTGTTTTTTGCCAATACCATGCTGATGTTATCACCGTAGCTTTGTAGTATAATTTCAAAGTGGGGATTTTGATACCTCCTGCCTTGCCTTTGTTGCCTAGTATTGCTTTTGCTATTCTGGATCACTTCTGGTTCCAGATAAATTTTAGGAATGTTTTCTCTAGGTTTGTGAGGTATACCACATCAGAATTGCATTGAATCTGTATAACAATTTTGGGAGTATGGCCATTTTCACAATGTTGGTTCTTCCTATCCATGAGCAAGGAATATCTTTCCATTTTTTGAAATTCTCTTCAATCTCTTTTTTCAGAGTAGTGAAATTTTCACTGTATAGATCTTTTACTTCTTTTGTTAGATTAATTCCTAAGTATTTCAGTTTTTTGGACGCTATTGTGAAAAGTATGGTTTCCCTTATTTCTCTCTCAGTGTGTTTGTTGTTTGTGTATAGGAGTGCTATTGATTTTTGAGTGTTGACTTTGTATCCAGCTATGTTATGGAGTTTGTTGATTAATTAAAGGAGTCTTTTGGTGGAGTTTTGGAGGTCTTCTATGGAGAGTATTTGCAGTCATCTGCAAATAAAAATAATTTCACTTCTTCCTTTCCTATCTTTATTCCTTTTATTCCTCTCTTGTGTAATTGCTCTGGCTAGTGTCTCCAGATCTATGTTGAATATGAATGGTGACAGTGGACATCCTTGTCTTATTCTTGATTTTAAAGTGAAAGCATTCAGTTTTTGTCCATTTAATATGATGTTGGTTGTTGGTTTGTCATATATGGCTTTTATCAGATTGAGGTAAATCTCATCCATGCCAATTTTCTGTAGGGTTTTTTTCATGAATAAGTGTTGGACTTTATCAAAAGCGTTTTCTGCATCTATTGAGATGATCATGTGACTCTTGCCTTAGCTCTGTTGATATGCTGTATTATATTGCTTGATTTGCATATATTGAACCATGCCCACATTCCTGGGATGTATCCCATGTGGTCATGGTGTATTATCTTCTTGATGATTTGCTTCATTCTATTAGCTAGTATTTTATTGAGAAGTTTTGCATTTATGTTCATCAGGGAGATTGGCCTATAGTTCTCTATTTTGGTTAGTTCTTTTTCTGGTTTTGGTATCGGGATAATACTTGCCTCCAGGAGTGAGTTTGAGAGAATGGCTTCCCTTTCTATTTCTTTAGAGTTTGAGAAGGATTGGTATTAAATGTTCTCTAAATTTCTTGTAGAATTCAGCTGTGAATCTATCAGGACCTGCGCTTTGTTGGTAAGTTTTTTATTACATTTTTAATTTCATTGGCTGATATTGGGTTATTCAAGATTTTTATATCTTCTTGATTCAGCTTTGGCAATTCATATGTATCTAGGAATCTGTTCATTTCTTCTGAGTTTTCCATCCAATGAGAGTAAAGATTTTCAGAGTAGGTACTGATGATCTGAATTTCTACAGGATCTGTAGTAATAGTACCCCTTTCATCCCTTACTGCATGGATTTGAGTTTTTTCTTTCCTTTTTTTGATGAGGTTGGCTAGGGGTTTATCACTTTTATTTATTTTTTCAAAGACCGAACACTTTGGTTCATTAATTCTTTGTATTGATTTATTAGTTTCAGTTGTGTTAATTTCTGCTCTGATCTTTATAATTTCCTCCCTTCTTTGGGCTTTGGTATTAGCTTGCTCTTCTTTTTCTAGAAGTTTGAGGCGTAACAAAAGGCTGTTTATTGTATTCATTCTGTTTTCCTAATGTGGGAATCCACTTTTATAAAGTTCCTTCTGAGTTGCTTTCCTTGCATCCCACAGGTTCTGGTAGTTTGTGTCTGCACTCTTGTTTGATTGTAAATATAGTTTAATTTCTACTTTAATTTCTTCTGTGACCCATTGGTTGTTCAGGAGGGTGTTATTTAATTTCCATGTGTTTATGGAGCTTTTGTGATTCTTTTATCATATATTTTCAGTTTCATTGCACTGTGGTCCAATAATATGCGTGGGATAATTTCAATTACTTTGCATTTACTAGAGCAAGTTTTAGGTGCTAGCATGTGGTCTATTTTAGAGGATGCCCCATGCATAGCTGAGAAGAATATGTATTCTAATGTTGTTGGGTGGAATACACTGTAAAAGTCTACTAAATCCATTTGGTCACACTTTTGGTTTAGTTCTGTTATTTCTTTGCTGTTTTTTTGTCTAGTTGATCTACGTCTTTGTGACAATAAGGTATTGATGTCCCCTGTTATGATTGTGTTGCTGCTTATTTCATTTTTCATGTCTCTGTTAAAATTTGTCTTATATACTTGGGTGTTCCTGTGTTTGGTGCATAGATGTTTATGATTGTTATCGCTTCCTCTTGAAGTTTTCCCCTCACAAGTATGTAGTGACCTTCTTTATCTCTTTTAATTGTTCTCAGTTTGAAGTGTCCATTGTCTGCAAACAGAATAGCTACACCCACTTTTTTCTGGGTACCGATTGCATGGAGAATTGTTTTCCATCCTTTAATTTTCAGTCTATGAATTTCCTTTTGAGTTAAATGTATTTCTTGTATACAGCATATTGTTGGATTTTATTTCTTGATCCAATCTGCCAGTCTACTTATTTTGGTTGGTGAATTGAGTGTATTTGCTTTGACAGTTATATGTAATATGTATTGGCTTATCTTTGTCATGTTGTTTTCCTGCTATTGGTTCCTCTTGCTTCCCTCTGTTTAACTGCTTGCTCTGCTTGGTGTTTCCTTTCTGTTGTTGTTCTTAAAGTTGTGGTCTTTTTTGTCTGTTTCTAGAATATCTTTTAGAACTCTTTGTAGGGTTGGTTTGGCACTTATGAACTTCTTTAGTTGATCTTTATCATGGAAATATTTTATTTCTCCATAATTTTTGAAAGATAGCTTTGCCGAGTACAGCAATCTGGGTTGGAAGCTGTTTTCTTTCAGGACCTGAAATACTTCATTCCAAGATCTTCTTGACTTGATGGTCTGTGTTGAGAAGTCTGCCATGATTCTGATGGGCTTTCCTTCATATTTGATCTGTTTCTTTTCTCTAACAGCTTTTAATATACTGTTCTTTTGATCAGTTTGTGGGATCTTTATTATTATGTGTCTGGGTGAAGATTTATTTTTGTTATGGCTACCTGGGGTTCTATATGCTTCACTTATGTATATATGAAGTTCTTGTCCCATGTTTGGGAAGTTTTCTGCTATTACTGCTGCAAATATGTCATTCATATTGCCTCCTGGTCTTTCGTTGACACATATCAGTCTTATATTGTTTTTCTTTGCCTCATCTTGCAGCTGTTGAATTGTTACTTGCTGTTCCTTTGTTATTTTTAAAATATCTTGTCTTTCACAATCACTAGCTGCAATGCTGTCTTGAATGTCTTCCATTTCATTCAAGTGGTTCTTCCAGTTTTCAATTGAAATTTTAATTTCCTGAATGTCTATTTGAATCTGTTTCATGCATTCTATTTATTTTCTGTACTGTTCATTCAAAGTTTCCACCATTTTTCTGTGATCCTCTACTTTTTTAATCTATATTTTCTTTTGATATGCCAAGGAATTCTTTCATTATGGTCATTTCCTTTTTTATCTGAGCAATTATTTTTTATCTGATTTCCTCTATAGCCTGATGTAGTTGGTTTTTTACTTCCGTTGCTATCATTTCAGAGATTTCCGGTGTGTGACTTCCCTGTTCTTCCATTTTAATATTTCCTGGACTTGTTCTGGGTGTAGTATTCTGCCGATAATGCACTGTGCTTCTTCTTTCTGTCATTTTCAAATCTCCTTAGGTTTCTGGGGATTCAGGTTTGTTCCTGAGATGGGGGGGGCAGAACCAGAGGGCCCAGGCACCTAGACAGCTCACTGTGGCCTCCTGAGTGCAAGACCCTCCTGCGGTAGAGGAAGGGGTTGGGGGCTGGAGGATCGGGGCCTCCAGGCCAGGCTGAGTGATTGTTATCTCTTCTAATCTCCAACAAGGGCCCCAAGCTATAAACTCAAATTGAATTATGTATATTTTTCTCCCTTTATTGCCTATGCAGGAGATACAGGGGGCAGAATCATACGTGTCTCCCCAAGATGTATATTGTGCACATGGAGGAATATCACGTGCTCCTGAAACGTTAATAGGTTTCATTCCCCAAAACATTAATTGTTCTTTATAATGGACCATCTAACTGTAGGCAATAATTAGATTGTAAGGACTTATGCTCAATGCATAAGGGTGGATATAAGAAATGTGATGTGTAATTCAGAATAAGGTTAGAATCTACAAATCCAGGGGCCATAAAGGGTCCTGGAACCCAATCTAATTGATCATGATAAATCTCAGGGGGGAAATCAGTCCATGTAAGTAGTCATAATAAAGGAGAATTAGGTACATAAGGCCAACATTCTTTCCCTGAAACTGGGCTTATACATACAATACAGGCGATGATGACCATAATGGCAATGAACATGTTTTCTGGGGTTTGCAGGAGACACTGTCTCATCACCAGCCTTTCAGCCTCCTGGGTCATTTTTTGAACTTGCCCCCCAGTATCATCCTTGCTGCTTGCATGGTTAACAGAGTCTGAGGTGCCTCCTGCAGGGTCATCCTTGAGAAGGCTTGCACTGGTGGGACTGGTGGCAGCCAACTTTAGTATGGGTTTGGAATTCTCCTCTTTCCACAGTTGCACATTCTGGGATGGCAGCCACCCCAGTGTTCCACTGTCTGCCCCCATATTATTAACTATCGCCTTAGTTACTTTTCTCTCAGTGCTGAGACAAAATAACCTGATGCCCCAAATTAAGGAAGGAGGGTTTGTTTAGCTCAGTCTATGGAGGCTTCAGTCTGTAATCTGCTGGCTCCAAGGCAGGGTGGCAGGGCACAGGGGCAACACTTCAAAGTGGCAGAAGATAGCAAAGGGAACATGAATAAAAGGACAAAACAAGTCTCTCTTCCTCCCTTATACTGTATGCAGGCTATCTTCCCACACCATCTCCTTGACCTCCTCCTTCACAAGCTGTTCACAACATGTTTACAAAGTGAAGACCCTAAAAAAAAAACAAAGTGAGGACCCTGACCCCTGCTGAGTCACTGAGTTATACTTCTGAACTTCTCAATTCTCAAGTTAACACAATGTATCAACCATTAAAGATACACTGACCCACCCCACTTTCTTTTTTTTTTCTGTTTTTTTTTTTTAATTTTAAAGACAGAATGGAGATATATGAACCAGAAAAGCCGTAAACAATACAGAAAATACAAAGTTATACAGAATATAGTAGGGAATTAGCACTGGATGTTGTATTACATAGTTATCTTCACATTAGTTAACACAAAAACATTAAAGGAAATACCAAATTATAGAGAAGATAGTAGGGAATTTGCACTGGATGCTGTATAATATAAAGTTATCTTCACTTCT
>PVLD010001883.1:0-47135 GCA_004027595.1 Dinomys branickii | reverse complement strand
TACATAATGTTACCTTCACCTTTGTTACTCAGTTACACAGACGATGGCCCATTTGATCATTCAATTTTTCTCCTCCCCCACCTCCGTTGCCCTACCACTCAACCAGTCATCTTCCCTGTGATAATAACCGTACTCCTGGGTTTATCTATATCCTTGGACTCTCGCCTTGGGAAGAGATATAGCTGCCTCAGACTATACTATAACATACATGGGTGTATACAAATTGCCATTGTTGGAGGTGGGAAAGCACATATGCTCACAGCGGACTGCCCGGCTCCACCCTGTCATCCTGCTATGGGTGGGGGCGGGTCCAGTCCATGAGGTGCCCTGAGCAGGGCCCTCAGCAGAGCAGCCACGGGGCCCACAGCGGAGCAGCCACGGGGCCCACAGTGGAGCAGCTGCGGGACCCACAGTGGGGCAGTCGTGCCACCCCACTTTCTTATTTGGATGTCCTTCCGCATGACCTGAGCCCTAAGCATGCTTGTCAATTTGTCCTTTTACCAGTGAAGTTCTGATGGAGTGTGTTTACTTTCTGCAAATGGGTTTTAAAAATCTAAGGTAAAGGCAGCAAGATCCTCTTGTGTCTGTGGAGGTTTTTTTTTTTTCTGTCCTTTAGAGTATTTCTGTTGATGAATTTAGAATTTTAAATTTTAATTTTATGAATTTTAGTGTATTAAACCATGAGGACCTAACAGGAAAATATAATAAAAAATTAAAGTGTTGAGTTTTTAATATTTACTGAGCATTTATAAAAAATGCATCAAAATTTTCAACATCAACTAGTTTTTGGTGTACAAAGTCTAAAAAAAGAACATCAGAAATAAATTCCCATATGAAATATAATGAAAATACCAATAGCACTCTACAACAAATAACCTTTACTTCAGTTATCATACCTGAGGCACTCTGCACACACGACAGCCTCGGGTTCCATACACCTGCATCACTTATGCTGACAGCACATGTGTTTTGCTTTTCTGGCCTTTTCGCAAGCTGTACTTGATATCCTAGTGGTCTTGCTGTTTTGTCAGGAGTTTCTTATTATATTACACTGTGTGTACTTAACAGGAATATAAAGTATCAATAAAATAAACTATTAAATTCTTATTATGTATTGTGCATTTAGAATAGACTACAATGAACTACAATGTAAACATAAACAGAACTTTCCACCACAAAAATAAGCTTTGGTTCAACTGTCACACTCAAGGCAGTCTTCACACGTGACAACTGCACATTCCACGCACACATCTCACTTACACTGACAGCCCGTGGGCTTAGTTTCCCTCTCTTATGTGGCAGTCTTGTCAGCTCTTTTCTCTTCTGGTATTGTCAGGAGCTTCCTCCTACATTGTACAACATTCACGGAGCTGGGAAATATGATGTCAACAAAATAAAATATCAAATATATAATAAGCGCTTAGAATAGACATCAACATTTTCACATCAGCTGTTTACTTGCTTATAAACTAAACGATAACATCAAAAATAAAAACCTACATGAACCACAATGCAAATACAAACAAAATCTATCACAGAAATAAGCTTTGCTTCAACTGTCCCTTCAACACCCAAGGCAATCTTCACACATGATCACTTCATGTTCCATGCACAAGTGTTGCTTACACTGTTAGCATGTATGTTTTATTTTCCCATACTTTCTTATAGGGCACAGTTGACATCTTTTTTATTTTCCTATTCTCATAGTAGTCTTTGTGATGCTGCATCTCTCTGTTTATCTGTCAGCTTACCAGTGTGCTTCACAATATTTTTATGCATTTCTCTGGGCAGAGACATTTTTTCCTCTGTTGTAAATGATCTCTTAGGGGCTCCGGTCCCAATCGTCTACAAATCGGAAGCTGATGACTGAGTTCCAGAATATATGTCTAAGTTAAACGCATAATAAATCTTCACATCTATAAGTGCATACATCTTTATGCCAGATTTTGACCCATAGCTTTTCCATAAGTCCTTTACATTCCTGCGATCACCATTAAATAATCTGTGCTGGGCTGGGGATATAGCTCAGTGGAATAAGCGCTTGCCTAGCAAGCTCAGGGTCCTGAGTTCGATCCCCAGTACTGAAAAAAAAAAATCTGTGCTAAGTACAGGAGACCTATGAATGCTTTCAGTTCAGCTAGTGAGGTGTCATAATAAATACATTTTTGAATATGGCTACTGATGCATACAGAATGTTTTAGTTGAATTTTAGCCTTTGTGTATTTCACAGCATCTTGCAGTTGTTACAGCTTCATGTGTCACAGTTTCCAACGTTGAATGGCAGTGCTGGCATTCTGATCAATAGGTTTCACCTCTGCCAACAACTTCACTATGTTTTTGAACATAGTTCTAACACTGGATCACTTGATTTGGTTACATGGCCATTTTTTAGCTTTTCAATACTTCAGATATGTACTTATATTGCTGTTTTCTTTGTCATCTGAATCAAGGAGGTCTGCATTCCTTGTGTCTGTATCAGTCGATTCTTGCTCCATTTCACTGTCACAGGAACTTTGGCTCAGTGGCCAACATCAAAGTTATCTTTACGCTCATCACCATACACTCACACCACTCTTTTATGAAAGCAGGTATTTTACCGTGATGGATCATCATCATCCATGCATGAATAATCTGATGATTCACTTTTCACCTCCTCCAAAACTTGCACATCTGGTTCTTCGTGTGCCATTGTACTGAACTGGGCTACTTCTACTAGAAAAATCAGAAGAAACTTTAAAAAAACAAATCCTAAGATATTGTGGGTCTACTGGACCCTCTATAATGCTCAGGTAAATATATGTTAAACCAGTTAGATGGCGCATAAAGGTGTCAAATCCTGTTTTGACACTTTTGCACACATGCACACACACCTTGCTGTTCATCATACCAAGTGCTTAAACACATAGATTATTTCCCATATCCCTCAGGGAAAGGTACTGAGATACACAGCCAACTACTATTATGCTTTAGGACAAATTTACAGTGTAAAGTAAGGGATGGGTCTTCTGGACCCAGGCTTATGCCCTCGTTAAAGAAAGTTGTGCACTCATGACTGCGGCTTGGCTCTGAGGATTATAAGGGATCCCTGTAAGAAGTTTAATATGCCAAAATTGCAATAAAGAGGATAAGGCATTTCTGACATCTGAGGGCCCATTATCACTTTTTGTTGCAGACAGGATTCCTATCACAGCAAAGGCAGATAAACAATGCTGTTGAATGTATACTACCTTTTTGTCCCCATGGCAGGTGGCACGAATCATGTGAGAATAAGTATCTACAGAGACATGAATACATTGTAACTGTCCAGAGGATGGGGTGAGAGTGTCATGGTTTGTTTCTAGATGTTCCCCCAAAGCCTCATGTAGTCATGGTGATGGGCATCTAGAGGTTGTGATTGATTCATGGTCCGGTACTGGGATTTAGGGTGTGAGTTCTACATCTGCCCTAGGGCAGGTAGCCTATGTACAATATAAAGAACAGAAAGCATCTTGTTACTCACTCCCCTCCCTTGTTGCTTTTGCTGTCTTCTGTCACCACAAACTTGCTCCTCTGCCATGTGCCACTCTGCTTTGGAGCCAGCCAATTATGGACTGAAACCTCTACAAATGAGATAGACCTTTTCTCCCTTAATTTTGAGTGTTGAGTATTTTGTCTCAGCAATGACAGAAAAGTAACTATGATAGTGAGTGACATCCATTTGCCAAATTTAAACCACCAATGAATCAGCCTGTTGGTTATCATCTGCTAAAGGTCCCAGTAAATTAGAATTGGGCTTAATGTGTCCAATATAAAATGTAGAAGAGTGACTTTGAATCACCGTTTGCAACTTGAGAAATAGTTAGCATTGTAGTGGGAGCAGTGAGTTCAACTATTATGATTTCATCTAGTTATCTGTGGTGGATTGACAACTGATGGTCAACTTGCAACACCCAGCTGAACTGAACCAGTGTGGCGGTGGTTGTGGGAGGCCCACCTGAGGATTGTTGCCCACAGCATAAGAGGCAGAACTGGAGAAGAAGAGAGGTTGTTGAGAGTTGAGAGAAGCTATCGGGAGGTGGTAGAAGTTGTTTGAGAAGTTGTTGGATGCTGTTAGAAGCTGTAAGGAGCTGTTGGTTCTCCTAGAGGAGCTTGTCATGCTGGCTTTCCTGATCAACTTGGCTATTCTCATTGTCTGAGGAACTCAGGCTCTTGTCATTGAGAAGGGCTTTGGTTCACTTTGTGGAGCTCTGGTCCTCACTTTGAGCATCGCTTCCTGGCTCTGGAGGGGAAGATGTTGCGCTCCTCAGTCTCCTGTTGCATTGGCTGTCCTGATGGGAACCCAGCTTTCTTCATCACCAGAGGAGCTCAGGACCTCAATGCTGAGGAGCATGGCTCTGGTACTTTTTGGGGGAGCTCTGGTTCTTACTTAGAGCATCACTTCTTGGCTCCAGTGCAGTTCCCTCAGCCTGCTAGCACAGATCCTCCTTCATCCCACTGGCACAGACTGTCTAGCTTCCACCACTGACCTTTGGGCCTTCCCAGTGCAGATCCATGAAACAGGCCTGAATGAGATATTGTCATGGGCTCTTGGCCTCCAGCTGGACTCATGGGAGGCATTGTTATGGGCTCGAGGTCTTCATTTGGACTCATACAGGACATTACTGTGAGATCAGGCCCTCAGCTGGATACTTCGGTCTTTTGTGTGTGGACAGATTTCCTGCGCTCTCTTTGTATATATCATTCTTTGGGTGACTACTGTAAATAATCTTTTAAAATATGTGTCCTACATTACCTTGTTTCCCTTGCAAAACCCCAAACTACAACAGTAGCGAAATATAAAATGTGAAGAATGACTTATAGCCAGAGGACTGTTATTTCTTATGAACTATGGTTGTGTTAATAGTTGTATTTCTGCAGAATGTTAACAGACAACAGTTATATACTTTATAGAGAAAACTTGAGATCAAAAGCCATGCATAGTGTTTTAGCATGACAATTATGATGACATTATTTTTGTAACACATTTAGATGCATATCTTGGCATAGAATAGATGTTTTAGTCAATCATCTCTATCCAGTATATAAAGGATCTCTCACTTAATTTGCTATCCTTTTAGTATAACATCACATAAGCCTCTCTTTTTTAACTGTCATCTGACTAGTGGTCTCATACTGGTTTGATATATAACTTTTATCACAATAGCTGGAGCAAAAAGAAAGGCAAATGTCTATGTCTAGAAAAAGGTCATCACCACAAATAATTCTATTTTTACATCTTAGAACCTATACACTTGGAAGGCATGACTACGTTTATTATACCATGAGATTAGCAATAATAAATGTCATAGCTATATAGAAACCTTTGTTGCTTAATTTAGTTTTGTACCGAGATCACCTTTTATTAGAACCTTATTGTTTTACTCACAGAAAACTTAGATGATGACCAAAGTAAACATATAACAATAATATGCTTAGCAATGTTTTCGGGAGTGTGTCTCCCAAAAAGGCTATGGAAATCATGAGGGTCTAGTTAGTAAAGAAAGACTGGAAGAAAATATTTCCAGGCAGCTGCTCCTCATACACCAAGAGGAGTCCTGTCCAACAATTTCCCTAAGCCTAAGAGGTCCCCATTTAATTATCTCAACAAATTCTTGATGACCAATGAGAACCAGATCATAACAACTAACACATTATTTTTGACCAATAAAAGATTCCCACGGTATTGTACACAAACAACAATATGCATTGCATTTGTAAAAACAGTCTTGACATCATTTTGATCAGCCAGCAACCTGGGTAAAAGAATGTCCTCTAACGACATTTATCTATAAGCCAATTTAAATTACGGACAAATATTTTTAAAATCCAAAAAGGCGAAAAGAAGAAAAGATTTGTTGAGCTCAAACAAAACAGCTGTAAGTGTGGTAACCAGTTATAATTGGACAAATAGGCAGACAAACACACATAAGACAATGTTAATAAAACCAGATGCACTCAGACATATTTGGACAAGTTAATTTATAATACTCTTATACAGTTGTTAAGTTTGTGACTATAAATAGACAGTTTCACTCCTTCCTACTCCAGTGGAACTTTCCCTTCAAGTTTCAATCCCTGTTCAGACACCAGTTGCCAGGAGCTGATCCGACCCATGGATACCCAAGCGGGAAAGGGCAAGGAAAAAAGAAAGACAAAAGACAAAATTTAAGGGCCAAGGGGGCCAAGGAAGAACTTGTATCTGGTGGAATAGCACAACAATCTCATGATTGTCCCTGCTTTTATTAGCAAGCAGAAAGCACAGGGTGGTAGCAAGCATTTCATGGAACAGAAACTATACAGAATGGGTAGAAAAGGGATAAGTTAACGAGGAACCATATCTTGTCTATACCAAGATGCCAGTATTTTCACAACTGTCTGCAGCAGATGCTGTCTTGTTCAGGAAATCTGGGCCGTCAGCATTCCACCTACAGCCGGGGTACATGTGGCCTTCTGTATACCTTCCTGTTCCTGAAGCAAGGTCACACTGACTTTCAGACTGTATGGGTTTAAATCACGTAGTCAGTCCCCCGCTCCCATAATCTAGCACATAGCCTAGTCCCCAACAATCTGTTTCAGAAGTTGGAGTTGACAATGCAGTTTGTGAAAGGATTTAGAAAAGAACATGGGCAGCCTTCCCACAGTTGGAAATCCTGTGACAAAGTCAAGAAAGACTGAACATAAGAAACTTTAGAGTTCTTTTTAGACTGTAGTAGATGTAACTTTGGGATGATTTAAGGTACCACTAAAGGTTCAAATCTTTATTTTCCCTTTCTACTCCTCCTCTTCTTTCTCTTTCTCTTCTTCCACCTCCTCCTCCTCCTTCTTGTTTTGGAGATAGGGTCTCATTATGTAGTCCAAGCTAGACTTAAACTCACTGTGTAGTCCCAACTGGCCTCAAACTCACTGCAATCCTCCTGTCTCAGCCTCACAAATGCTGGCATTAGAGGAGTGCACTACTACACCTGGCCCAGGAATAATATTGTACAGGAAAATGAGATTTTTTGGAGAGTTTGAGAGTTAAATTTGGACTAACATTTTATCATTCTTTTTTTTTTTTTTTGAGATGAGGTCTCACTATGTAGTTCAGGCTGGTCCTGAACTCATTATGTTACCCAGACTGGCCTTGAAATTGAGCTATCCTCCTGCCTCAGCCTCTCAAGTGCTGGGATTGCAGGTATGCACTACCATGCTTGGCTTTGGACCAATATTTTAAAAGGTACATCCCAAGGGTTAGTCAGATTTTTTTTTTTTTGGCAGTACTGGGGATCGAACTCAGGACCCTGCGCTTGCTAGGTAGGCGCTTATTCCACTGAGCTATATCCCCAGCCCGGTTAGTCAGATTTGACAGAGAACAAAAGACCCACAGTTGAGTCCTACCAGAGATGCAGTGTCCAGCTGGAAGGCATCATTAAGGGTGATGGATCTGAAAATCCAGGAGGCTAGCTCTAATATAGGGCATCCCTTGAGAAAACAGAGCCTCTGACTCAGTGAAAACCTACTTTTCACTTTGGAGCTAGCACCAGGGGTGTTCTGACAGCACTTTGTCCAATGGATCTGTTCAAACCTAACCCAAGACTTGGGGTTGGCAAGGGACAGGCTCCAGATTTGATCCTGTGCACCAGATGTCCACAGGGGCAAGGGGAAGCTCAAGAAATGGGAAATCGCACCACTCATGAGTCTCCCAGAATAGGAAATTCAGCTGAGAGATGGTAAAGCCAGGTGTTAGTAATAGCTAGGGAAGAGTCCTCACAGTATACACGGATTTGCACTGGTAAGATACTGCTGACAGCTGTGCTATGCAGAGAGCGAGAGAGAGGGTCTTGAAGGAAAATGAGGTATCCACTTACCCTTAGGGAGTAGAGTGGGCCATTCTACTTTATCACCTGCTTTCTTGTCCCACTGAGATGGCCCCAGGCATGGTCCATCAATTACAAAAACGTAGTAAGCCTTAAATAAGAGTCCTTAAAGAAACTCCTTAGCCAGTACTCTGACAGGCCACAGTGTTTAGTTTTACAGCCCAGACACCCACATGTCCCACCAGGGAGCAGTCACAGTGAGGGTCTGTCAATTTTCCACAGGCCAGTCCACCAACTGTGCACAAGCATCTGAGTGGAGACACTCCAAGTGAGGGTCTTCCGTGTCCCTCTAAGATACTGTCCAAGATGGCATACAGAGGACCAGCGAGGCAGGCAGTAAAAAAAAATTACCAAGGAATGTAAAATCAGAAAGGTTTATTTTGGCCAGAGTATGCCACCAAAGGAAAAGCAAGCAAGTTTCCAAGAGAAGAGCGAGAGTGAAAGTTGGAGGTTTGAGGATACGGTAAAAATGTGTAGGCTTCAATGTGATTATCTTAAGAATGCCTTTCTCCTGGAGCACTTGCACCTTGCAGATCTTCCTGGAGAGCCTGCGTTGTTATCAGTTTAATAATAACCCTTAGTTATTGCAGGTTGATCAGGTCCACAATCTCCCAAACAAGTGTGTGGAGAAGGCTAAGTGAAAAGGCAAATGGAATGATTTCAGGACTCCAGGAAGATCAAAACCCTCTCAAAGAATTCAAGATTCTCTCAGGGTTAAGACCAAGACCTTCTCTGTGTTGCCTATATTTATTTAGTTATCAGAAGAAGGGAGCGGAGTACTCAAGAAGGGCAGAACCATTCAAAGACTTTTCCAACTAAGGTATTAAATTAATCGTCCCAGGAGTGAGATGCCTGAAGCTACAGGTTTTATCTAGTTGAGGTTGGACCCGGGTGTCCTTGGCTGTGATCATGTCTCATCCTTTGAGGCTTTCCAGCCTCATCTGCTGTGACAGGCATCAGTAGGGATCCGTGACTCACAGAGCTTTACTTACTAGGAGTCTACTGCCCATCTCTAGACAAGGAGTCTATGCCTTGGACAGATAAACAAGTAAACATGAAAAGCCCATTGGTTTATTTAAATCCTGCTCAGGGCTGCTTCGTAATGGTCTCCATCAATTGTGTTTATGATTATATTTCCAGTCTCAATTTTGACAAGACCATTTCCTCAGGCCTTTAGCTTTAGATCAGAAGGTGACAAAAGGGTGCGTAACTTTTAGATGAAATGCCTAGGGACTCTTTGGGAAAATGAGTGCACATTATATCGAAAGGTTTATTGCTTTTTATGGTCACCTACTGAGAGTGGGGTGTCTTTTACTAGAGTCCTTTATTTACAGATTATTTAAACAGAGTTCAGCTACTAAGGGTGGTAACATTGCCAATGGGAAGCCAGTGCAGGTGGGACTGTGCGTTCCTTAGCACACCCTTCTGCACCTTTCCTAGGATACACCTCCTTTCAAGGGAGCATGGGCTTGGATCTGGTCCTCCAAGGTGTAGGTGCTGTATGACAGCCCTGGGTGTGGTCTTCAGTCATCCAGCAGGAGTGCCTCTGGGAAAGGCCAGTGGTCAGCTACACTGAAGGGATGTGCCTCATCACATTGTTACTGAAAGACTGGCTTGGTGCTTCATGGAGTCAAAGAATGAAATTGCCTTGCTGTTTTTATCTGGTGATCTAAGCAACTTATGTGACAAAAACATTTTGCAGTAGAACAACCATTGGTGAATTCCTACAATCCTGTCTAGTGAAACTAGGTATTGTCTCTAATGTTCTTTTAAATTATTATTTTCTTATTCCCTTTAATGATTTGATCAACCTTCTGTTCTTACATCTGGTAATCTGAGCAATGTCATTGAAGATAGCAGTATGTAATAAAACAACCACTGTTAATCCCTGTCATTTGGTTTAAAACCTTGTGTCATTTTTAATGTCCTTGCATGGTTTTGTTTGTATTTTGCTATTGTTCTTTTCTTTTTTGTACTATTTTCTTTAAAATAAAAAAAAGAATGAAATTGCAGACAAGAGGAAAGTTGCAAATAGGGAAGTTCACTGAGAAAGCAGACAGACAAAGGTAAACCTTCCACTGGGGAAGTGACCTAAAAGCATTTCCAAAGGAGAATCTTTAGGTGCTCTCGTGAGTAAGCTGAGCCCTGGAGTTTGCTCAGCATTAGGCGGGTATCTACCACAAGTGGACCCATTGGGTTAAGCTGACCAATTAGGGCTTGGGGCTTCCTGACACAGAATTTAAAAGTCCAGTTGCTCAACATTCCTACGTAGCTCAAAAACCAGCCCAGATTCAGGGAAAGGTTCTCTGCTCTGTGCAGTTCATTCCACCTGCCTAATTCCTCCCCAACGTTACAGCCCTGACTGCCTGTCCATATCCTAACTCCAGTCACCGTGGAGCTCAGAGAGAAAGAACCTCATTCTCCAACAGTTCTGTTGGTTGTAAAGGAAATATTTTCCTTTCTTCCTGCCTAATTCTTGTATCTGTCTTCAGGTTGTGGCACTGGCCAGAAACTTGGAAAAACATAGAGTCTGATTTAAGAGTCAAAACAATTGTGTTCACTGAGCCTAAATTCAAGTCTTTGGCTTTGGTGGCATAGCTTACATGGAGTTACCAATTTGGTGTTCACAGAGCTGGGTGGCCTGGTACTTCTGTGTAGCTGCTTTAAGTAGAGCCAGAATTATTTGCTTGTTTCTTTGTGAACAAGTGTCAGTCTTGCTTGCTGTCAGCCGCTTTGTCTTTAGTGAGCAGGGGTAGCTGAGGAAATGCGTAATTACAGGGAAGAACAATTCTGTTGATCTTTTAGGTGCATGTAGATTGATTAAGTAGGGATTTTTTTCACCTTTTACAGAGATTTTCTGCCAGGGCTGAAACCTCATAACCTTTAAACTGCAACTGTTGGGAATGTCTTTTACTGGGTGACTCCTTCTAAAAGTGGCTCACCAATTAAATGTCACCAGTTTTTATGGTGCTCTTGTCTATTTCTGGTTTCCAGGTTCTTTTCATCGCAAACAATTGGATGAAGTGAATAAAAAAATAGCAAAGTTTATTTGGAAAATTAAAAGTGAAGAGTGAGGGAGAAACTGGCTCTGCAGAGTTAGCTCGGGCTGAGCTAGAGAGAAAAAAGCAAGATAACAGTACGTGTGTGTGTACCCCGGAGGACACAGGGTGGGCTATTGTTAGGAAAACCGTGATAGGGAGCTCTTTATGGTGTCTGTGTCCTTTTATGCTGTCCAAATCTCAAGGAAACACACGAGAACTTCTACATACAGGTTCTGAGAGGCAATGTTGGGATCCCACATCTCAGGCTGATGTCAGGGCCAGGCCATCCTATTGAAAACTTCCTCAGGTTCTTGTGAGAAGTCCATGCGCAGGGCTTTGGGAAAAGTGCTGTGCATGTGTTCTGGGTTCTTGTAATTAAAAAGTCATAACTACTTCCCCAGCCATTTTTGCCATACCCTAACTTCCTGTCTTGTGTATAGAGACCACCTTTAGTCACTGGTGTCACTTAACAAAGGAAGTGAAAGACTTGCATATGGAAAACTACACGTCACTGAAAGAAATGAAAGATGATACATTCCAATGGAAAGACATTCTGTGCTCACGGATTGCAAGCAATACATGTTTCGAATGATAGCCCTTGTGATGCTTAGGGTGGAGGGGAACTTGATTAGTGTGAGAGCTGTACAGGGACTGATGAAGCACTTTTGTAAGTATTTTATTAATATGTATTTGCAGTACATACAGTTTATAATCACTCTGGGGAGTGATTCCATGTACATAACACATCTAGGTTCTTTTTCTAATCCCCTTCTCCTTCCCTCCCACCTGCGTCCCTCTTCTTCTAGATCCCTTTTTCCCTGTTTTCCTTTTTATGGATGTTGCTAATCTCATGTGCATGACCTACATTTACATTCAATGAGGTTATTAGGTTCCTGTACACAGCATGTCTTTATCCTTATTTCCCCCATCCTTCACATGGTCCCCTCACCCTCAGTCTCCTGGACCACATCCCATTTGGAAGAGATCTCTCCCCTTGCCCTCTGTCTATCTGTTATTGTGCTCTTTGACTATACTTTGCCTTACTCAAATGAGAGATACTCTATGGTACTTATCCTTGTCCGAGACAGAGTCTTGCTATTAGTTCAGGCAAGGCAGCAATCCTCCTGCCTCAGCCTCCTGAGTGCTGGGATTAGAGATGTGTGCCACAATACCCAGGTAACTTTGTCCTTGTTTATAGCTGAGTATGTCTAGATAGCACATTTTCTGGATCCAATCATCTGTTAAGTGGTATACAGGCTGCTTCCAGGATGTAGCTCCTATAAATCGTGCTCCTATAAATGGCATACACGTATCGTGGTACTCTAGTATGATGTCTTTTAGCTCTTTGGAGAAAATACCTAGAAGGGAGATAACTGGGTTATACGGATTTTTAAATTTTAACTCTTTGAGGAATCTCCATACTGATTTCCACAATGGTTGTACTAGTTCGTATTCCCCCAAAATGTAGGAGGGTTCCTTTTTCACTGAAACCATGACAGCATTCATTATTCTTTGACTTCTTGATAATTGCTATTCTTCCTGGTATAAGATGAACTCATAGCATTATTTTAATGTGCACTTCCTAATGGCCAGATATGATGGACATTTTTTCATATATTGGTTTGGCCATCTTGCTACGGCAAAAAATCAGAAATCAGGCTGAACTCCGCAGGAGATCAAAGAACTCATTCAGAACAAATGGAGTTTTAATTAACTTTAATTAAAACAATTGGACCCCATTAACTTTAATTAAAACAATTGCTGCTCCCCATTCCTGATTTGCTGATCAGGGAAGTGGCCTTTCACTGCCTTTGTTCTCAACTTATATACATTTTTGGTTTCCATGGTAATAGATTGGAATGTTTAGGCCTGGCCACAGTTGTTTTCCTTGTGTTGCTGACCAGGCTCCGGCCACAATGATATATACTTTCTGTACTCTATTCTATGTGTCCCCCTTTAGATACAATGTTTACTTAGGGCCAGGGGAAGGGTAAAACAACACAGGCAAGGTTTGTCTTTGGAGAAGCATTTGAGGGCAAAGTCAGGACTCCAAAGTAAACTCTTTACAACCCCTCCGGGATGTTTCTCAAGACACATTTTGAGGCTTGCACTAAGACTAGAATTATTCTATCTTAAAATGATATGTTAAAAGTCGCCACCCCTTACAATTTGTATCTCTTCCTCTCAGAACTCTTGGTTAATTTCTCTTGCCCACTTCTTCATTTGGTCTTTTGTTTTAGGTGGTCTAATATTTTTAGTTCCTTATATATTCTAGATACTAGTCCTTTGTCTGAGGAATAGTTGGCAAAATTTTTTTCCCATTTTGTAAATTGTTTCTTCACTCTACTAATTGATTCCTTTGCTGTGCAGAAGGCTTTTAACTTGATGTAATTATATTCTTTCATTGTTGTTTTATGAGACAGGTCCTCTCTATGTATGTCAGCATGGCCTTGAACTTACTATGTAGTCCAGGCTGGCCTTGAACTCAGGGAAATCCTCCTGCCTCCACCTCCTGAGTGCTGAGATTATGATATATACCACCACACCCAGCCAGTAATCCCATCTGCTGATTTTGCTGTTATTTCTTCTGCTATTGCAGCTCTGTTTAGGAAATCTTTTCCTACACCTATGACTTCAAGAGCTTTAACTATTTTATCTTCCAGTAGGCTCAATGTCTTTATTTTAGTGTTTAGATATTTGATTCTAGCTTAGTACATGGTGGGAGATATGGGTCCAGTTTCAACCTTCTGCCAACAGAAACCCAGTTTTCCCAGCACCATTTGTTGAATAGGCTACTTTTCCTTCAACATATGCTTTTGACACTTTTGTCATCAAAGATCAAACAGCTCAATGTTTCCGGGGTATTTCTCTGTTCTGCTCCAGTGATCCATATGTACACTTTGTTTTGGTACCATGCCATTTTTATTACTGTTGTTTTGTAGTATACATTGAAGTCAGGTATTGTCCAGCACATTTCTATGTGTCTGGGTGAGTCATGGATGGTAGCCCTGGGGTCTCTCTGAGGTCCTTCACCCCTTCCTCTCTGACATTCTTTCCCTGGCCACCAAAAAAATGAAGGAGCTTTGCTTCATCGTGCTCTTCCATCACATCCTGCCTTGGATCTGCTGACCATGTACTGAATTCCTGGAAATTAAGCCAAATTAAACCACTCTTCCTTTAATTTGCAGGTATCAGGTATTGTGTGCCAACACTGGGAAAGCCAATGCAGAAAACCAGTACCAACAATGGGCCATTGATGTGACTGAACCTAACCATGTGGTTCAAAAGCCTTTGTGTCTGGTTTGTGGGTGCGCTTTGGTAAGGTTTGTAGTTGTTGACTAGAAAAGCACTAGAATCAGTTAGTTGGAACCTGATCGGTGATTCTGGGCAGACCCAGAACAGAATGCGAACAGGAGTACAGCCAGTACAGGCATCAGAAAGTTTAAGTTAGGAGCAAGGACTCCACTGGTAGTTAGCTTAGAAGCCACGTTTGTTACACTTTGAAAGAAAATCTGTCTATGTCATGCTCAAATCCTGAGGCTTTGTAGGAGACTGAGATTAAGGGTGGTAGACTAATTAATCTACCAGAAGAAATTACAAGACAGCCCAATATTCAAATGTGATAGGTTACGTCTGTAATCCCAGCACACAGGAGGGTGAGGCAGGAGGATTGCCATGAGTTTGAGGCTAGCCTAGGGTATACAGTGAGCTCAAGATCAGCCTGAACTACATAATGAGACCCTGTCTCAAAAAAACAAACCAAAACAAAACCTTTTCTTTTAAATTGGGCATGTCAGGTGTGGTATTTCAGAGACAGTAAGGCTGTCTAATATATTACCCAAGAGATCTATAGAGTCAGTGTCATCTAAACCCCAATGAGGCTGGGCATCACGGGGCACACCTATCACCCCAAACACGGAGAAAGAGAAGGATCATAAATCTGAGGGCCAGCCTGGGCAACTTTGTGAGATCCTAACCATCTCAAATTTAAAAATAAAACTGTCTGGAAGTGTACATTACTGACAGAGTGCTTGCCTGGCATGTACGAGGCCCTGGGTTCATTCCCCAGTACCACTAAAACAAATAGCAACAGCAGTAGCCACGACAAACCCAATAATTTCTTTTTGCAGAAATAAAAAATTCTCTTAAAATGCATGTTCAAGGGACCCAGAATAGCTAAAACAATCTTGGAACAAAAGAAAAAAAATGAAAAACTCACACTTTCTGATTTCAACTTTTACTCTAAAGATATAGTAAAACAACACAGTGAAACAGTTCACTTTGTATAAGGCCTAGCTCTTTGTCTCACCAAGTTGAGCAATGAAATGTAGACAACAGGAGGAGTTTAGGAGAGTGTTTATTAGAAACAGTAAGAGAAAAGCACTGCTGAATTCCCGTGAAGAGGAGACAGAAGTCCAACATTGTTTCTTCGTCTTGGCCTCATAGAGAGAGGAGGAGTGGGACTTATTTTAAACAGGCAGGTATGTGGGTTTAATGTCTAAAGGAAGTTAGTTGTTTAGCTGGTTTAGGAGAAATTGGTTATTCTGCATGTCTAAGTTTCTAGTCTGGAGCTAGGAAGGAGCTGTTACTATGTCTGGTCTAGAGGGATAAGAGCCTCCTTCCTGGGAGAAATGGTCCTTACCTCTCCACTGTCATCTGAACCTTTTGTCTTTTGTTCTTGTGCTTTATTTTATATCTCTAAGCTTGGGTATTTCCTTTTATCTGACCCTATTTACAGGCTGCTCTGGCTACCTGTTTATAAGCAAACTAACCTACTGTAATGGTACATGCATAAAGACAGATTTATCTATCATAGAATGGAGAGCTCATAAATAAGCACTCATGATGTAGTCAAATAACCTTCAACTAGGGTACCAAGATCATTCAGTGGGGAAAGGGGATTTCTTTTTAGCCAATCATGCTAGAGAAAAAAGATAGCTTCTTATAAAATAATGAAGATAGACCCTTATCAAACTCCATATACAATAATTAACTTAGTGGCCTTACATACCTCAAATCCCAATTACTCATTAGGCTGAAGCAGGAAGATTACAAAGTGGAAGTCAGCCTGTTTCAAAAGAAATTGAAAAGGCTGGTGATATAAGGCACCAGTCTGTAACAAAGCACCCCTGGGTTTGATCCTCAGTATAGAAAAAAAATAATGCAAAATTAATTCAAAAATTTCAAAGATCAAAGACCTAAAAGAGATTACATAATAAAGCTCTTAACAGGGAGCCCAGGGCTGAGTTTGAGTCTTCTTGACTTCTTTCAAAGATGACCTTCTAAGCAGTAGTTCATCTATCAATGATTCCTAGAGGGAGGGAAAATGAGCATAGTACAATTAGTATATTATATTAAAATGAAAATAGTACCCATCCCAGGAAACTCCCAATGCTTAGTGTGCCATTGAGGGACAGATAAACTTCAGCCATGATGTCAGGCCTCTTGGGCCTGGGACAGGAAATTAGGGCATGGTCAAATGGCTGGGCAATTGGGCATGACCTGTCAGTCACAGCTAGAACACATGTGCCCAACAGCTTCTGAGCACTGAATAGAATGGCTCAGATCTGACATCAGCACAGGGGTATAAAAGACCTTAGCTGTTAAGTGCATGGCCTCTGGGACCCTCTGCGTTAGCTTATTCTACACTCTGCACAGCCCACACTCACTCTGAAGAGTATATTCTTTGGCTACCTTCACCTTTGATCCTACCTTCAATACCTTTAACAAATACAAAATCTCTGTGTTCTTCATTTATCTTGTCCAATTCTTTGGCTAGGACAATAAGAAGCTGGGAGGGTCCCCTGGGCAGTTCAGCATTCTGTAACAGTTTTGGCAAGCCGGCCAGGAGATAGGAGCAGACCACCCACAGTCTGGAGAGGCAGCAGGGCAGGCAGTAGGGACGCAGTGTGCCTAGAGCCGCAGCTGCTCTGCTCGGGTCCCACTGCAGAGCCGAGCCAAGTGTGCACCCCCACCCACGCCCCATATTTGCCCCTCGGGCAGGGGGGAGCATCCTCAAGTGCCCCTGGGGCTCTAGCAGGAGGCTCTATGCTTCAGCATTGGCTTTGGCTGACTGGGTGCTCAGCTGAAGTGTCTTACCCAGCACTTCCAGGAAGGTGGTGTGAGGGCAGTGGGATGAGGGTGGTGGGACCAAGTGGGGTGCAGCACCAGATCCCCAAGCCCCACATGCTCTGCATGCCAGCCAGGGTGAGGGGATGCCACAGACTGCCCACAGAAGGCAGAAGGTGATCACCTTAAGGTTTGCTCTGCATGGGAACCTACAGAGCCACCACTGTGCAGCAAGGCTGGCTGGGCGCTTCTGCTGGAGGCTGAAGCAGTGGCAAGTAGGTGGGGCCGTTAGTGTGGGCAGCCCAGGCTTCCTTCCAGTTATGGCCCTTAGAGAGTGGCCAGGCCCTTAGTGCCGATCAGCTGGGTGGGAGCCACAGTGGCTTCCTGCCCAATAGCACTGCTGCTTCCCTTGGGGATTGGGCGGGGCTGTTAGCGTAGGTCGGGCAATTGGGAGGCACAATCACTTCCCGCCCAGCAGCTCTCCTGCTTGCCTTAGGGGTGGATGGCTCTCCTGCCTGCCTCTTGATTCCCCTGACAGCCACCTGAACAAGCTTGCCAAAGGGGGAAGAGGTCCTTGATCCAGGGGAAGGAGGTGCCCACTCACTGTAGACCTCCAGTGGCCACATCAATGAGGAAGAGGATCAGGGGAATGGATGGCCCCCCTGCCTGCTTCTCACTTTCCATTGCCACTGCCCCTGCAGCATGCAGGACACTGCAGTCTGCGCCACAGTGCACCAGAGCCGGGGCGAGGACAGGGCCAGGTCGCCCGGTGAATGTGATCTGCAGCATGTGCCAGGGCAGCAGCCACTAGCCATGAGGCAGGAATGCCCAGACATGGGGCCCCTGGCAGTAACTGGATTGGGGAGGCACAGCTGCTGCGCCTGTGTGCTCCTGGGGACATTCTACCCACCACCAGTTCCTGCCACCTCTTGACCCGCTATTTGTACCGGCAGCCTGGGCGGGGGCGGCAGCACACATGGCACCGTCATGGGTGCTCTGCTGGCCTTCGTGGTTGGCACAGCGCTGGTGTCCTCGGCCTGGGAGGAGCTGCACTCGTGGGGGTATCCTCTATCGCCCTGCAGGTTGGAGGCTTCTGGAGAGCTTTCGATCCCTGCAGCTCTCTGTGAACAGCAGTGGCAACATATTATGTTATAAAACTCTCAATGTTCCTGGAAATGTTTACAATTTTCTGCAAAAATACCAGATGGTTGCTTTTGTCCTATTGTTCAAAGGTGACACCTATGTCATCTGTGTCAGCATGTCTCAGGTGGGCCCTACCAAGTGAGTCTTACTTTGTTAATTTATCCGTTGTCCCCTCTACTCTGCCCTCCCTTCTCATCCCCTTAAGAATTAAACTGAACCTCGTACCTTCTGCAGCCATCATGGTGCAACTTTTCTTTGGGTGCTTCAAATAGTGATAATTCAGACTATGTGTGATTTTCAAATATGTAAATTTTATCCTCCACTTGGTGAAAGTTTTTAAATGTTGGATTGTGCATTTTACATTTGCTTTATTTTTCACTACCTGTAGCTTCAGGACAATAGTAAATTTATGTGTAAAATTGGAGTATTACTACAAAAACATTCAGTCCTATCTACCTAACTGTATCTTCTTTTGGGAGGATTTGACATGAGTCACTAACAAGCCTCAAGAAACCCAAAGATGGTAACAGATTTGGAAAAGTTGCTGCAGATTCTTTGGGTCCTGTATTTGCTAATTTCTTGCAATTTGAAGGCATGAGGTGGGGTTTTAAAGAAGTAGTTTTTGTTTTTGAAAATCCATTTAGACTCTAAACATTTTTCTAAGCCTTTGAAAAGCCTCGCATTAGATGTGACTCCTTGCAGACTGATGTTAACGAGCACATATAATGGCTTTTTTTCAATTGGTATTTTATAAGCACAGGCGATTCCAATGGTAACTTTTGTAGTCTTATGAAGAGATACAAATTGCAATTGGGGAACATGAAACCTTCTGAAGAAATGCTGTGGTGCCTCTCAGCTTTCTCACACTTATAGGCAAGAGCTAAAGCCTCTGCTTTCAGGGACCCCTCCTGATTTCAGAAATCCAGGTAATTTAAAAGCACATGCCTGAGGCCCTGAGCAAAACAAAGGGACAGCCAATAAGGACGAACTCAAACCGCTGTGAGCATGCTTGACCCTTAGAACTTTCTGAGGTTTTTTTTTGTGTTCTCTTAAATGCTTAAAAAAAAAAGTTTCTACCTCTACTGCTTTAAACAAAATAGCAAAGTATTATAGGGATGACTGCAAGGATCTTGTTTCTCAGGAGGCCAAGGGAGACCCTGGGGGAGGGGTCCACCCTGATCTCTTAGGAGTTTCTAAGGGAGGCCCTAGGGGTTCCACTCTTCTAAGGAGTCAGTAGGCCAAAGTATAGCAAATTCGAAGAAAAATAAATTAAAGAAAGAAAAGCGAAAGAAGGCACTGGTGCCGCCTCGGACAGAGATGTGTGTCTAGTGCTTCAGTCTCACAAAGGAGGCTTTGTGAGTCAGAGGTCTCCTCCTTTCGCATGGGACATCAGAGTAAGAACCCCAGACCTAGTCTTCCTTCTCCACGCTCCCCGCATATCCCAGCCACCTCACCATGAATCTGTATCCTTAAAAACTGGGAAGAATTTTACCTGAAGGAGTCATAGTAGGTGGCAGGCTATGGACAGGTCTGAGGAAAGTTGCCCCGTGCTGTGTTAGCTGGAGATGCCCGGCTAGTAGTAACTGAGTCTACAAGGGACGCCTTGGAAACTCAGCAGTTCTCCTGCTTCTGCAGAGGACGTCATTTGAAAGACCCCAGACCTACTTATCTCTTTCCCCACAGGCTCCACGCTTATAGGGGCCCCAGGGATCCACCCTCGTCTCGTAACAGTTTATCTTTATTGCTACATCATTTGGGTCCAGGATGAACTAGGGAATGGTGAGAGATGGGTACGGAATGGCAGTTTAAGTTGTAATAGTATTTTTCAGTTAGATCATTTCTGCACAAGGCATGGATGGTGGTGTGAAATCCCTTACATTCCGGCTCTTATGGTCTTTATTCCTGGAAAAGCCCAGACACTATGGTACTTAAAGAGGCCTCTGAGGAAGACACTGATATTGTTGACAGTCCTGCCCTGAGATGCCCACTCTCAGGAGGATAGGGGTCTCTCCCAGCTGTTTCCACTAGAACCTCTGGCACAGAGAGACCCAGTATTTTCAAAAGATGCTGGGAGGTTTGCCTCCAGACCCCTATGACCCAACTGAGGGACACGCCCTTTTCTGTGCTCAGCAAAAAGGAATTAGAGAAGATGAAAAGAGAAGGGCTGAGGAAAAAAGGGACAGACTGAAGTGACCACTGCCCCAGTTGGTGGCACTTTAACACACTCAAATCACCCAAGGGAAAAACCCATAGCCAGCCAAAGCCTTCTTTAAATTCAGAAAACCCTCCCACTGGGCATGCGGCTGTGCCAAGCCACTGCCTAGGCCCTGCTTTGTGTGTCTGGCAGCTGATGCTCCTGACTCATGGCCCTGGAGGACTGACTGCCCGCACTCCCACAGAGGGGCTAGGCCAACCGAAACCCTCACCTCCCTCTCAGATGAAGAGGACTGATGGGCCCTGGGGGGGGGGCCCATGATGTCCCTCCATCTCTTGTGAAAAACTACAGGTGACCCTGATGTCACGAGCAAGCAAATCTAATTACTCTTATTGACTTCCTTCTCTGGAAAACACTTCTCTAAATCTCAGCATAACTGGGGCCAAGGGGGGACCCGAGTCAGGGCTTCTTTACTTGTCCTGTGATGTATCAACTCAAAGATCTGATGCTACAAGCCCATGCAACAAATGAAAGGAGCTTGTTAATTAATAAGGAACACAACTAGACACAGGCGCTCTTCGAAAGCCAG
Organism: Dinomys branickii; assembly: GCA_004027595.1. Classification (NCBI taxonomy): domain Eukaryota; kingdom Metazoa; phylum Chordata; class Mammalia; order Rodentia; family Dinomyidae; genus Dinomys; species Dinomys branickii. The sequence goes on along the minus strand of PVLD010001883.1, from coordinate 26,264 downwards.
TCACTGTCATTCATTGCCAAGGACACCAAAGGGGCATGTCTAAACTCTCTCTGGGAAACAAAAGGCTGCACAGGAGTTATGGGCAGCTAACCTGCTCCTTCTCGTATTGGGCTCTACCTTCCCAACCTAATAGTAAAGTTCCTCTCCTGCCAAATGTATTAAGCTTTTCCCCATTGAACAGGCTCCACATATAGACGCTAACTCTTTTCTCACTGTCTCCTGACAGAGTTTCCTTCATTCAGCTGGTGAGCCACAACATCCTAAGGTAGTTACAGAGAACACAGTCCCCAGTGGTTACGGCCTAGAACCTTCTTCAGCTGAAGTAGCCGTATAAAGACAGAGACATCCACATCCTCAGCAGCCCACAAAGAATGATGGGATTTATATCTTTCAGGGGGAAGCGAGGCAGGAGATTAGGCATGGCAAATCAGCTGGACAGTTGGGCCTGAGCTGTTAATCACTGAGACCTGTCAATCACAGGCAGGACACATAGGCAGAACAGCTTTCAAACCTTGCATGGAATGGCCCTGATCTGATGTAAGAATCAATATATAAAAGGCTCCAGCCAGACCGGTGTGGTAGTTCTGCCTGTGATCTCAGAAGGCTGAGGCAGGAGGATCACTAGAAGTTTAAGGTCAGCCAGGGCTACATAGTGGGTTCAAGGCCAGAACGAATTATAGAGTGAGACTCTGCCTCAAAAAAGAAAGAACAACAAAAAAACACAACACAACAAAAAAACTGCTGTTAAGTTCATGGCTGCTGTGACACTTTTCACCAACTTGCCCTGCAGTTTTCAGGACGTACTTTTCCTACCTTACCTGGCTCACACTGGCTCTATTGAACACACTTCTTTTCCTACTGCAATATCTTAAATAAAAGTAAAACCTCCACATTCTTCATTTTTCTTTTCCAATTCTTTTTTTTTTCTTTTTGTACCAGGAATCAAACTCAGGACTTGTGATTTCCAGGCAGGCATTTGTGCCACTGAGCTATAACCCTGGCCCTTTTTTTTTCTTTTTTCTTCTGAGACAGGGTGTTTGCACTTTGTTCTGGACCTTAATCCTGTCTGACAAGGATACCACCCTACAACCTCTGCACCCTAATTACCTCCCAAAGGCCTCACCTTCAAACAGTCACACTGGAGCTTAGGGCTTTGAGCCGGGAATTGCAAGGAGGACACATTTCAGGCCAGAATACTGGCAAAGGGGCTTGGTGACATCTCTAAGCTAAGCAACAGCCTCTTCCCAACACAGTCTGAAGGTGACTCAAGGGAGAAACAAAAGGTGTGAGCCGGCCTGACCAGGACAGGCGCCCACATCCCAAGGGGTCTTTCAAACTATTTGGACCTCAAGGGCCACCAAAAGCCGCGGCCTGAAGTGCATTCATGCAAACTTTAGACCAAGTGCACATGAGCTCTCCTCACCCCCCTGGACAGCACTGCCTCCCTCAGGTCCCAGTTAAAGTGCCCCCTCCTGCCCCACTTCCGAAATCCTCTCCTCACCTTTTTCAGCAGTGCATCATAGCATTCGCTGTATTGCTCCAGCACCTCTTCCAGCTCCTGAGCTTGGGCCCTGAGTTCTTCTGCAAGCTCAGCCTTCGATTCATCTCTCAGTTGCTTCCAGTTCTTCCAGAGAGCAGACATACCCTCGTTAAGAGACATGGACGCGAAGGCCCTGACACTCATGCGAGCTATTTTTGCCACAGTCAGTGCTTTACCCGGCCTGGCCTTCTGTACCTGCATTCTCGCAGATGCTGGGACTTTACCAGCCGTCTGAAGATGCTTGGCAGAAGTGCCCGAGCGAGACGGGGCTTTGATAGGCCAAAGGGCCCGGATGCCCTTCTTGATAACCTTCAGGGCTCTCCCACACCTGTACAGAGCCTGGCCAGCTGCTGTGAGATTGGGAGACTGCTTTTCGCCTGTGTCTTTGGGCTCTTGGTCACCCATGGGCACTTGGCTACTGGCCTGAGCACGGAGTTTTTTATTGTGAGATTTTTCTCTGAACTCTGTCACCATAGTGGTAACTACAGCTGCTGCTGACACACCTTTGCTTGCAGTTGAGAGTAGCAAGCTTGCTCCCGCTGTTACGGGAACAAGGGCTAAGCCCACCATGCTCGCAACTTCAGAGGCAACAGTAACGGAGTTGGATACCATTTTGGACTTGGTGAATTTTTTGTGCATTTTGTCAGCATCCTCTGCAAAGGCACGAAGTGTTGTGATATACTGTTCTTGCTCCTTTTTCCACTTGGGAAACTCTTCCAAAAATTTTAGTTCTTCAGCTGTCAGATTTCCATCACAGAACCCTGTATCAGTCTCGGGAACCGTGTCATCCTTCTCCCTGCGGGAATGAGTGAAGGAAAGACCTGGCTTCAGCCTCCTGCTGGAAAAGGCCAGCTCTTCCACCAGCCTGTGGGGCTCCTGATGTTCTCTCAGACCCAACATGAAACCCTGCAGCATCTCCTTAAAATGTCCCTGGAATAGTCCCAGAGGGTCACTGAGAAGTTCAATCTTTGGAGGAAGATACTGGTTCCCTGAATAGAGAAAGGTGTAAGAAGGAGATGTGTGTAGGGAGACCAAGGGAAACAACCTCAGCCCTGGGCAAAGACAGAAAGTAAACAGATTCATCCTGAGGGACGTTGCCAGGGCTGCACCTGAGAAAGACAGCACTGTTGTGGACAGCAGCAGAGAATACTGAGAGGAAACACGGGACCAGTGGAGGGAAACACCTGCAAAACACAGGAGGGACTAGAGGCCAGGAGTTGGGCAGAGGGTGGGAATTCTAAGTGGAGAGGTGAGGCAGAAGGAGGACAGGGTCAGATTACACAGAACATCCTCCACACTGACAACCTTGGCTTTGACTCCTACGGTTGTGCCTTCCCGCCTCTGGGGAGCTGCACACTGAGAAGTCAAGACAAACTCTTAACTGATGTTGTGGACATTCTCTTGGGCACTTGTCCAACTACCTATGGCACCAAAGAAAGTGGGATTGGTTCTTTGTGGAAAGAAGTTTGGGACACAGGGTCCAGCCCTGCTCTCCCTAGCATTTCTCAGGGCAGAGTATTAAGGGGTCTTGCTCAGCTCAGTTGAGTTCTGACCCGTCCAAAGCAGTGTCAGGGAGAAGAGCCACTTTCCCCAGGGTTTTTCTCCTGCCCAGTGCTGTGGGTACATTTATTTCCTTCTGGGACAGAGGGTATTGGTGACACTGATGTGTCCTGGCCCAAAGGATGAGATCACTGCTGCAAGGAGCTGGGAGAGGATCAGAGTCTCCTTCTATATTCAGTGAAGGGATCCTAGAAGTAAAGGTGACCCACTCGGAGGGACACGTGAGTTCACAGTGGATCCCTGATGAAGGAACGGCACCCTGTGAAGCCCAGTGCTGTCTGCGGCTCCTCTCCTCTGCCTGCCGATATCAGGTCTCCTCACCAAAACCTAGTGGTGCCTCTGTAGCCACAGATACTGAGTTCCAGGATGCACGGGAAATGCAAAATATGAGGATGCTCTGATTCCTTACCTAAAATGGCATATTTTTGCATATAACCCATGCACATTCTCCCACACCAATCCTCTCTAGACAACTATAATACCTAAAACAATGAAAATGTCAGGTAAATAGTTATTCTGTATTGCTTGGGGACTCATGATAAGAAAAAGAAAGTCAGGACATGTTAGTACAGGTGTAGCCTTATGGGCCAGAATACGGAGTCTGAACTGTGGCGGGCCGAGGTACAGAGGTGGGATCCAAAGTATTGAGTGCTGACTGTATATGACTGTCTGTGTATGTGCACACATAGTTTTCAACAACCCTCTCTCTCTGTCTCTCTGTGTGTTTCTCTCTCTCTCTCTCTCTCTCCACACCCACGCACACACACACACACACACACACACACACACAGATTCCTCAGGGGAAAAGGTTAAAAAATCAAATACACAATCACAAAAATCCTTCAGTTTAACAAATGTGGGCCCCGTTATCAGTTCATGAGCAGATGTAAATCAGCTCTTAGAGAAGAAGGAATGAAGGGTATGAAGGTGGCAGGAATGTGGGCCCTACGAGGAGCCCTAAACTGGGCAGATGTTACAGTCCACACCACCATGATCTTGTGTTGCCACCTGGAATATAAGGCTGGAGAGAAAGCACAAGTAGCGTATCATGGTAGACATCAGCCGTGGCCCTGTGTATTAGACCTAGCACTGTATTATGGTGTGGTTCAAAGATACTACAAGCTTGGCTGCATATTTTTTTAATTAAACAAAATATCTCAAATGTACGCTTGGCTGCAAAATTTCCTGTGTCAGGCAGTCACATCTCCCTGCTTAGGCTAAACCTCAATCCAGTTCTGTGAAATAGTGCCCATGTAGTTCCCTAATTCACCATGTTAACAGTCCTTTATTGTGTCTTCACATTGTGCCAGATGAGAGTGATAGTCCATCTCCTGGTTAATGGACTAATGGCATTAAATTTATTAATTTGCTTATACTAAAGAACTGAATTGTATATAAGCTAAGACATCTTTGTCTTCCTGAGTCTTACAGGGAGAGGTATCAGAGTGGGCAGTTTCTGTCCCTGGGGTCCTCTGCATGCAATGCCACTCACCTGACTAACTCTTTTACTTGTATTTTAAAATATTTAGTTGAGTTTCATGGAATATTTGTTCCCTACAATGACCAATATGTATGTACAGAATAGGGACCAGTTAGAAGACAAAGCCTGCTGCACATCTACTGGTACAAGAGCACATTTATGCTTAGTTAATAGGACGTCTGCAGCTCTTTCCCCAGTGCCAGAGCTCTGAGTTTATCTTTGCAAACTAACATCAGCTTCACATTCTTACCCAGCTTGGTCGTCTGGCTGTCTCTTGAGCACCAAATCCATGTTCCCAGGAATCATGCGTTTTTCTGGTTGGAAATGTGGAAATCAAGGTTACTGTACAGATCATAAAACCTTATGAAGCCTAAATGTAGAGGAGCTTTTAGCTTACGCAGAAACCATAATGAAACACGTAATACACTAATTATTTGCAAGTCATTGTTTTAAAATTTCACCTTGAGGACCCTGTCTGTACCATGGGCTTCAAACTCTAAACATCCAATTCCTAGCATGCTCTGTTCACGCTGGTTGCCCTCAGCACAAAGCCACACAGGGGACTCTCAAAATAACCTGATCAATGAAGAGGCCAGCCCTCTGGAGAAGAGGTAGGCCTGCCCACAGGAATTAGCTGCTTGAGGGAGAAATAATGGATGGACCAACAGCACTAGCCCTAAGAAAAGCCCATAGCTGATATAAACTAAAAAAAGGAAAAAAGTAGTGTGAGACTTTACACAGAGAATGACTTCTTCACAGTGGGATAGGACCGGAGAAGAAATCTAGTACAGCATCGACCATGTTACCAGAGAGAGCTTCATCAGGCGCCCTTCTGTGCAGGGGCTGACCATGTGGGACAGAGTTATAAAATACCTGCTCTACAGCTTAACTCTAGGGCTAAAGTGTTGTCCTGCCACAGTGACCGGATGAGAGAGAACCACAGGAGACAGACAGGGAAAGGATGAGGGCTGGACATCTTTCTCCTTAGAGTCCCTGAGAAGTTCAAGCTCAGGCTAGGAAAGACACGGGGCCTGCACTCTGCGGTGGAGGACAGGTTCAGTGGGTCTGGCTTTTAGAGGTAGCTGGATCTGAAGACGATGGCCTTGAGTCCTGTGGTCTGCTTGAGAATCTTCCCTGCTGCCTATATCCAAAGAAGACCTGTGGTCTGATTGCTTCTCCAAGTACGGATGTGAGTCTCAGCTCGTATAGATGCCATAGCCTGGGGTTTATAGATAGGGAGACCGCTTGAGCAGAGAGGTTATCTCACAAACCCACAGGCTATTAAGTGCTAACAGAGAGGACCAGGATTTGCTAGATTTTAAAGACTGTAGGTCCTGGAAGTAACCACTCATCTGGACATGCCCAGGAATTTTTTTTCTTCTTTTGATCCAATTCTTTTTTTCTCCTATTGTGCTTCTGTTGTTGTTGTGATTATTATTTCCTTTCTTATTATGTTTTGTGGAGTTCTAGCTCCCATGTTCTTTCCTCCTTGTAAAGATAATATTATCTTTGTTTATTTGATTTACTGTCCCTTTTCTCACTCTCTTTTCTTTCCCTGCTCTCTTTTAATTTGTTCTATAATTATGAATTTTTGTCCTTTAATTCACTATTTTTATTATTCTTTTTTTTTTGTCGGCTTTTTTCTGTTACTTTTATCTCCTTTGTTTACTCTTTTTCTACTCCTTTTTTCAGGTTGCCATTCTATGTTTCTTCATAGGCAGAGCCAATATAGTCAAAATGGCAATACTTCCAAAACTGATATAGAGATTTAATGTAACCCTAATAAAAATACTAACAGCATTCCTCACAGATCTTGAGAAAAAAATCCAGAAATTCTTATGGAACCAGAGGAGACCCAGAATACCAAAAGCAATTCTGAGTAATAATTCCAAGCAGGAGGCATCACAATCCCAGGTGAAGTTATATTATAAAGCTCCAGTGATAAAAACATCATGGTACTGGCACAAAAACAGAAATGTAAATCAGTGGAACAGAATAGATAATAATCAACCCCAGACACATTCAATTATTTGATCTTTGACCAAGGAGCCAAAAACATACACTGGAGGAAAGATAGCCTCTTATTAAATGGTGCTGGGCCAACTGGATATCTACATATGGAAGACAGGGTCTAGATCCATACATCTCACCAATTAAAATAAAAATGTAGCCAATAAAAATAAAAATGGATCAAAAATCTGAATATTAAAACAGAAACAATCTGCTGGAAGATAAAAGTCAGTAAAACCCTTGAAGACATACACATAAGCAAGGACTTTCTGATTAGAACCCTAATTGTACAACAATACCAAGGATCAACACATAGGATCATCTCAAATTAAAAATCTGATGCTCAGTGAAGGAGACAACCAACAGAGGAAAGAGACAACCTAAAGAATAGGAAAAACTTTTGTCAGTTATTCTTCAGACAGAGGACCAACACCTAGAATATATACAAATCTCAAAACAATTAGACCCCTCCCCAAAACAAAAGACCCAATCAAAAAATGGGCCATCAAAGTAAAAAGACACTTCTCACAGTAAGTACAGCTGGGCAATAACTACAAGAAAGAATGTTCCGCATCTCTGGCCATTAGAGAAATGCAATTAAAATGACACTGAGATTCCTTCTCATTCTAAAGAGTGGCTACCAATGATCAGGAAATCAAGTTATAACAAATAGTGGGAAACTGGTTGAAAAAGAAACCCTTCTGTATTGTTGGTTGGAATGTAAACTAGTTCAACCACTGTGGAGATCACTATTGTGATTCCTCAGAAAACTATAATTAGAAATACCATTCAACCTAGCTATTCCCCTTCTAGGAACCTTCCCGAAAGAGTTTAAAATTATCATATTATGGTGATACGTACACACACATGTTTATAGCAGTGCAATTTATAATAGCTAAACCTTGGGAACAGCCAATATGCCCACGAACAGATCAATGGACAAAGAAAATGTAGGTTTTTTTTTTTTCTGGTACTGGGAATTGAACTCAGGATCTTGATGCTTGCCAGGCAGGCACTTGTGTCACTGAGCTACATCCCCGGCAAGAAAATGTAGTCTTTATACACAATGGAATACAACTCTGTCACCTGGAAGGATGGATCCACATTGTGACCATATGTTAAGTGAAATAAATCAGACACACAAGTTTAAATATTACATGATTCTCCTTATATGAGAAACCCAAAATATAAATAGCAAACTAAAGCTTAGATAACAAAAACTAGGGAGGTCTTTTTCAAATGGGAGGTAAACAAGAGATGGGGTGGGGGAGGGGAGGGGGGAAAGGCTTCGAGAAGGATAGAAGAAAAATGGAAAGAGAGCTCTTTCAAAGGGAGGGGGAAAAAAAGGGAGGGGAACACATGGGAGGGGAGACGATAGTTGAAGGGAACAGGTGGGGATGGGAGGAGAGGGGATAAAAAGAACTAAAATGTGTTATGTACACATACAAACCCCACATGATAAATATAGTCATTATATGCCGCAAGCATTTTCTTTATGTCCTCCAGCACTTCTGTGCGCATTCTGTGGGTGCTAGTGTCCCGGGCCCGCCCCCTTTCTCCTGTGCTGAGACTCTCCTGTCCTGGTTCTTTTGGGTTTCCATGGAGGAATCATTGCTAGGCCTGACTGAGGTAGTTGTCAGCCTCCAGTGATTAAGTCAGTCTTTGCCGCTCTCCAGTTCTTGAAAGTGATGGGTGGGTATGACAGTCCAACCCTCTAATCTGGGTTGTTTACCCAGGGAACAAGCCCTCTGTCTACCATCCATAGGGACTTTGCAAAAGTCACTTCATTAACACAAACGGGGTGTGGTAGAGAGGAGCTTCTTGGGAGTGAGGAGGACAGTCCTTCCCTGTTGGAGCCCTTATCGATGAGGAAATTTCAAGTGCTTTGGGAGCACTTTGTTGTGAACAGGAAGGAGGGTGAAATATATCTCTCTCCCTCTCAAAACACAAATAAAACACATGTAAAATTTAATTTTAAGGAATTATTTATCTATGTTTTCCTCTAGCATTGGGTGACACCCAGCCCATAAATTAGAGCCCTGTCCCAGTGAGCTGAGATGGTTTGCACAGACAGAGCAGGCCGAAGGAAGTGGAAACACAGAGACCAGTGGGGGCATTTCCCAGTCACCTTCCTTGGAAGGCCGGACAGGAAGACAGGCAACAGGAAGAGAACCAGTTACCACGTGGTTACTGCAGGTGGCTTTTTAGGGCGAGAATTAAAGCAGCAGAAGCTGCACTATCAGGTTAACTGAAACTGGCCTGTTTAGGAAACTTGGCTGTGACCTCTGTCTCCTGACGTCCCTGAAGGTCAGGTGACAGCTTGGGTTGGGTTGGAAACTTTAGTATGAGTGATGCCACACTGCCTTTGAGTGGGATCTGTCGGAGCCCAGTGCAGGAGATTAGTGTTAAACTATGGCCTCCCATAATTTTTCTTTACATTATGCATCACAAAATCAGAAATAATGTATTTCTGGGAATAAAATTTGTCCAAATAGTACTCCTGAATATTGCCTTGTCCTGTGAAAAATGAACTTTAGCCACTATAGTCTGTTCACAATAGCCAGTGATTGGAAAAAACCTAAATATTATAAGAGATAGAAGAATATAAAACATCTACAATATATTAATTAAATGCTGCACAGAAATAGTTTTAAAGCCATGAACACTCTCAACAACATAGGTAAATTTCAAGGACATTATCTTGAAATGAAAATGCCTAGCAAATGACTCCATTTTTACTAAATTCAAAATTAAACAACTTAATCAAAACTTCCAGAAGTCAGAGCTATGGTTGCCTGTGGGGTAGAATGAGTATTACAGGGAGGGAGGAAGTAAATGCTGATGTGGAAACAACTGTCCTCTTTTATCTCCCTGTTTTGGTCTTGTTGCTTCAACTACCCATGGTCAATTTTGTCTCCAAAATATTAAATGGAAATTTCCAGAAATAATTAAAATGTTTTAAAGTCTTCACTTCTCTGAGTAATCTGATGAAATCCTGTACTGTCTTGTTCCCACATACTGGGGACATGATTCATCACTTGGTCCAGCATTTTCAACACTGTATGTCTTACCGGCCTTTTGATCACCGAGTATGCAAGGGTTTACATAGGGTTTGGTGCTGTGTGTGTCTGAAGTGTGTCTGAGCATCCACTTGGGATCTTACGGCTGGAGAAAGTGGTATCTGCCTCTTGTCATTTGCATTCAACTCAAAATAATCCTTCTGACTAAGTAGCTCATTTGGAGGTGGCATGTTATGTTATCATCTAATATAGATGTCAAAATCTTTGAGCTAAGGACTTCACGGTATACACTGACTATATATAAGTGATACCACAACATGAAAATCCTAAAGAACCAGCACAGGAGAGTCTCTGAGTAGGAGAAAGGGGGCGGGACCTGGACACTAGAAATGTGCACAGAAATACCAGAAGACATAAAGAAAGTGTTTCCTGGAGTTGAAAGAGCCACTCTTGCAACTATAGGAGCCAAGCAGGAGGTTGTGGGACTATTAGTTTGTAGGTTGTCTGTCACATGTCCAGCAAGTGCACAGATGTGACTGGCGTGTGGAGAGGGACAGTGGTGTGCAAAGAGGCGGGAAGTCTGAGAACTGAGTTATGCTGCAGGCACACACTTGGTTCTCACTGAGAAGTGTGTCTGAAGTGCGGGTGGGCCTTCCAGGGGGTTCATTGTCTTTTACTATAATAATTGTTCTAAATTTAAATATTCACCCTATGCTGTGATCACACCTTGCGTTTCTGTGACTAAAATATTCAGAAGGATTTTTCTCCGCTGACAACCAATTCAGCAAACACCAACTGATTGTCCTCTCAGAACTCAATTCTGAAGGAATCTACTTGGAGAGAACATCAAGTCTCACTGGTACAGGGTTCAGTCCCATATGATTGCCCCCCTTCAAAGGCCAGTTGCACATCCAGGAACATCTGACCAGCAGCACACACATTTGGAATTCCTGTCCCCGCCCTTTAGTTTTGATTCAGTTGCTACAACAGGGCACAGAAGTAAAGGAAGCGTGCTATTTAGGCACAGTCATTTGCTATGAGGGAAATGAGAAGGGATACAGATTAATAGCCGGATGGAGGGGTGCGCCAGGGCACAGTGCACCCTTGTGTTCCACCCTGCAGGGACTTCCCTGTGCTCAGCTATCTGTGCAGAAGCTCTCCAAATCCCAGACTTCAGAGATTTTGGTGGAGGCTGCTGCATCACACTGACACAATCACTCATCGGTTCACTTTCTGGCTCCTCTCCAACTCCCAAAGAATGAAAAGAGGACTGAAAGTTTCAAGATTCAAATCCTAGCTTGGTCCTTCAGGGTGACGAGCACCCATCCAGGAGCCTGCCACAGAGCTCCTTCATTGGAGCAAAAGACACTCCCACCTCCTAGGAAATCACAAGAGACAAAGAATTCTTTGGCAGAGGTTTCTATTACACAGAAAATTACAAACATCCCAGGAATTCTGTTTTGAAAATCTGGACTCAGAGATCAAATATTAGAACAAAACAACTTTCTAGGGTCCTTGTCTGCAGGGATGTCAGAAGACCCATGGCAGGAACTGGGGACAGAGACCAATACATAGTTATTATTACTTCATAATTGCAAGGGAGGAATCCACGAGCTACATTAGGAATATCACAGTCATTGGAGCAAATGGGGTAGCTGCTTAGACCAGAGACCAAAGTGACAGACAGCATATGAAGCAACTCACATATTTTCCCAGTGGATGTGGGATGTGAGAGGGAAATTCCAGGATCATTTCAAGTTCTGTGACCCTCACAGTGAGGACCCTTGTATTGGGATAAGAAGGAGCGAGGGTCTTTCAGGCAGGTTGCGTGTGTTATGGGGTATCATAAAGCTCAGTATGTGTTTGTAGATACCCAAAACAGGTAGCTAGATAATGAGGAGGTGAGCCCATTTTTCTGGGGATTGAACTTTGTACTTATCAGCGTAGGAAGTAGTTAAAGCCATGTACTGTTTGAGAGCCCTTGGAGAAGGGGAGTACTAGCAACAAAGAGGACTAAGGACTGAGCGCTGTGCCCCCCACTCAATAGTTAAGAGTCCGGCATGAGGAAAAAGCAGCGAGAGACGGAGGAGAGGGACAGCTATGGATCAACCAAGAATCACATCTTGGAGTCTAAGGGAAATGATAAAATATGATGGACAGACCTCCTTGTGTACCCTTCTTCTTCTCTCTGTCTCTCTGTCTCTCTCTCTCTCTGTTTCCTAGGACTGTGGATGGAACCCTGGACTTGGGTGTGGCCAGCTAGTGCTGTACCATGAGCCACAGCTCCCCCAATCCAGTCGTTGTATGTTTCAACATCTGGGTCATCTTGCTTTCCTCTTTTCTCCTAGACCTATAAAGGCATTGCTGCCTTCTACTTTACCTGGCTGTGATTTGAGCGAGGAACGAAGAAAATCATAGCGGACAGGAAATCTCTCCCTTGTTGCAGTGTTCAGGGGGGCAGCGGTGCAGCTGGTTTCCATGTTCAGAGTAGCCATGTGTCCTGGTTGCCCAGGGAGGCTGTCAGACCTCCTAGCAGGGAAAAACAGACATAATTATTAACAGGACAAAAATACTCTAATTAAATAAGGGTGGTCTCTGATCTGATCTGAAAGCAAACCCCACCCATGAGCTTCTTGCAAGAGATGCATCTGATATTGGCAAATTTGCTGCCCAGTTTTACACATAAAGAGTAGAGTTTGAGTCCTTTCCAAGCTCACAAAATCCCCAACTGCCTGGGATTTGAACCGCAGCTACCCTGAGACCTGTCTTCTACCTGAAGCAGGTGCCTGCAACCAACTCTTGGCCACTTCGTCCCTCTGGGACCAGCAGCAGTCCCCCTCCCTCTCTGCTCTTCCTCCTGCTGGCCCCAGTGGTCTCTGACCTCACTTCTCCGAAGGCCTGTCGTCCGGCAGGGAGCTTCGAACAGCTGAGTTGCTCAAGGACTGAGGCAAGAGCAGTAGGCAGTCTGGGTCACTGACGGGGGAAAGGCCAGAGGCTCTGGAGGTGGGGACAGAGTATGATTTCGAAACTGGGTTGAGACTGACTGCTGCAGGCCCTGCAGAACAATTGTCATGGCTTCCAGAAATGGACATGCTCTTCCCTCGCTGCTGTGCTTTTTCTCCAATAGGTGCACAGGGACGTAGGAGAGCAGAATCAAAGCCTGAGGGCTGCTAGGCACAGGAATGCATACCTCTGACCACAGCTCGGAGGCTGAGGCACGGGGACGACAAGTTGGAGGCCAGCCTGGGCAACTTGGGAAGGCCCGATCTCAAAACTTAAGACAAGTTTTTAAAAATTGCAGGCATGGGCTGGGGATATAGCTCAGTGGAATAAGCACTTGACTAGCAAGCGCAGGGTCCTGAGTTCGATCCCCAGTACCGCAAAAAAAAAAAATAAATAAAAAAAAAAATAAAAATAAAAATTGCAGGCATGTAACTCAATGACGGGGCACCCCTGGGTTTGCGCCTCACTATCACAAACAGGACAAAATGGCAGGCGCCTCATCCCCTTCCTCCTTCCCAGCTATGTGGCGGGGCACATAACGGGTGGTGACTACCAGTCCAGGACAGGGAAGCCCTGCAGGCCACTGAGAGCTGCAGTGGGATGAGAAGCCCCTCCTCCTCTCCAGGTCTGTAAACTTGGGGGGAAGGGCCAGGGTTGTGCGCACCTCAGCTCTTTCTTCTCAACCTTCCCTAGTATACTTTATGGTGATTACTTCCAGTTGGTGACATCTAGAAGTGATTTTAATCAGTCTGGTACGTTTCTCCGTTTCTCCATTTTCTACAGTTCAGTGTGTCATTTAAAATTAAAAACATTATCGGAAAACTTTTAATTCCATGCTGAGGTGGGAGGACTGTGGCAAATTCAAGGCCAGCCTGGGCTACAAAGTGAGTTTAAAACCAGCCTGAACTGAGGTAGTGAGACCCTGTCTCAAAAAGACAAAACAAAACAAAACCAAAACACCCTTTAATTCCTTGCTGCCAATTTAAAATTGACTATGCTTTTTCTCACTGTGAGGGAAGGCACTAGGATACAAGTCCTAATTACTAGTAAAGAACAAACTTTGCCTAGATTTTAATCTTATTAAGTGAATAAATTACCAGTTTTCTATGATTAGCTAAGATCCAAATGTATTCTCTACCATATGTTATTTCCACATGTTGAGGCTTTATTTGCACACATAGAACTGACTCTCAGAATTAATCAAGAAGCTGGCTCCATGATCTAGGCACAACTTTCCAATGAGAAGACACAAAAGACTTAGGTATGCTTCCTAAACTTCCTTACTTTTCCACGTGTCTATGAGAGTAAATGTATTTTCCTGCTGCTAGAGACAAAATATTTTTCTCCACAGTTTTATTCAACACTAGAGGAAACTATTTCAGCAAGGTAGAGAATCATAAACATTCTCAATTAACAAACCTATAGTTTCTAAATAGTTTACTTCATTTGCTTCCCTTCTCCCTGAAAGAATTTTTGTTGTTTTTTGTTTCTGTTATTTTTCTCTTTCGGTACTGGGAATCAAACTCAGGGCCTCAAGCTTGCTGGGCCAGCAAGCTGCACCACTGAACTGCATCCCTAGCCCTTTGGAGGACTTCTTTTTTGAATGAGTTTTTGCATCTTCAAAGGATCTTCTGCACTATGTAACCTCAAAGGAGAAGACTGAGAAATTGGTCTCTCCCCAGGTTACCAACCAAATATCAAGAAGCTAAATTTATATAAGCCCAAAAGGAAAACCTTAATTATGCCAGTGATTTTTAGAGAAGCATAAAATCTAGAAGACAACCCAAAAACAACATTCACACGCACTTACGTTCACCACTATCCGGGTTCATCACTTCACTTGGAAGCTGGAATCACCCCCACACCCCTTTTTATTCCCCTGCCCTTTTTTAAAAAAAAAATCCTTTCATTTTTTAAATTTTGAGGCAGGGTTTTGTTAAGTCACTAAGCTTCCCAGCCTGGCATCAATCTTGTGATTCTCCTGACTCAGGTTTCTCGAGTGCTGGGAATACGCCCAACTAAAACTCATTTCTTTTTGAATTGCTTAAAATGCACCCATTGGTGTCACAAGAAGATGGGTTACCAACAGGCTCTGTAATGAAGATGATATTTCTGCTTCTTTACACCCTTCCACCATGTAAGTCAAAGCATGTTCAACCAATAGTCCTCCTTAATCTGGCAAGAATGTTCTTGTCTCCTAAATAGGGAACCTAAGAGTAAGATATGATAGTGACCCACACAATTGTTCTTTCTTCTTCCTTACTAACTGAACTCCAAATATCATTGGGGTAGCAATGGATTCAACCTAAAGCTTACATTTCCCAGTGCTATATTTAGAAATGTGCCACTCAGACACACACACACACCATCACCCCCGACCCCCACCCTCCCATTTAAGGAAAGGACTTGCTACCTGCTGCAAAGTGTGTGGTTGTAGTGGATTGACAACTGGTGGTCAACTTATAACCCCCAGCTGAACTGAGTAAGCGTGGTGCTGGGTGTGGGAGGCCCACCTGAGGATTGTTGCCAGCAGCGTAAGAGGCAGTACTGGAGAAAAAGAAGTGAGGTTGTAGGGAGCTGAGAGAGGCTGTTGGGAGCTGGTAGAAACTGTAAGGATCTGTTCTGTTGGAGGAGCTTGTCATGCTGGCTTTCCTGATGAACTTGGCTGTTTTCATCCTCTTAGGAGCTTGGGACCTCGTTGGCACTGAGAATGGCTTCGGTTCACTTTGGGGGAGCTCTGGTCTTCACTTTGAGCATCGCTTCCTGGCTCAGAGGGGAAGAAGGTGCGCTGCTGGTCTCCAGGAGAAGCTTGCTGCATTGGCTTTCCTGATGGGAACTCAGCCATCTTGATCACTGGAGGAGCTCGGGACCTCACTGTTGCTGAGGATGGCTGTGGTATCTCTCGGGGTAGCTCTGGTTCTTCTGAGCGTTGCTTCCTGGCTCCAGTGCAGATCCCTCAGCCTGGTAGTGCAGATCCTTCATTCTGCTGGCACAGACTTTCTAGATTCCACCACTGACCTTTGGGCCTTCCCGGCACAGATACATGAAACAGGCCTGCATGGATACTGTTATGGGCTCTGGGCCTCCAGTTGGATTTCTGGGAGGCATTCTTATGAGCTCCAGGTCTTCAGCTGGACTCATGCAGGACATTTCCATGGTATCCAGGCCCTCAGTTAGTTTCTTTGGTCTTGGTGTGTGGACATATTTCCTGCACTCTTTTATATAGCATTCTTTGGGTGACTATTATAAATAATCTTATAAAATATGTGTCCTGTATTATATTGTTCCCCTTACAAAATAAGCCCCAAACCATAATAGTGGCTAAGTGACAGCCTCCAGTTATGAATTCCTACAACTTTCCAGCCAAGGTCATGCTCTTCTGAGAGCCAAGTCCCCAGCCAAGAACTAAGTAAGACGCTAGTGCAAAGCCTGGCTGTTTTCATCCCAGACAGGGTTCCTGCGGTGGGCAATCTTGCTTTGCAGCCTGTGCCCTCAGCTGTTATAGATGTTGTAAGGTTTACATCAGGCAATGATAGCTAACCCCGCCCAATTCAACTCCTCCCTCTTTTACAAGTGTTATTCACTGTTAGACCTTTTGCATGCATAACTCCATTTCAACATCTGCTTCCTAAAAAAAACACACAGTCAGCAACACCCAGCTTCTTTCATGGCTTTGGGCACCCATATGAAATTTTGAGGCAGGGCGAGACACAGCAGAAGCTGTGGAATAGGATTCTAGGACAGCTCTCGTATCAGAAGTCTCACCTGACATGCACCTTTCTCTCCATTTCCCTTTCTTTCCACCTGCACGTGGGGTGTGGAGCAGCCACCTTGTGCCATTGAGGTAATAAGGACAATGTCCAAAACCACTTGCTAAAGATGGCAACAATACCTGGAAGAAAACTGGGTTCTGCAGGCATTGTGAAGTGATCCCACCAGCCTTGACTGTTGTGGAACATATAACTCCCTTACTTAACCAGGTTTGGAGTGGAATGAAGCATAACTAATTCATAGCAATAGGGAAATATTCATGGTGTGTTGTTAGGCAGCGAAACCAGGTTATAGAGTTTTGTGCACAGCAGTGTCCCAGTTATTTATGTGCACATATATAAAAATGCAAATATATCTATCTGTACACCTTTGATGTATACTTTTCCACATATATTTATCTATCTAAATATAAAAGATATGTTTAAAAAGAGGGGATTGTGGTGATGTCTACCTATCCATCCAAACTACCTCCTGCAGTGAGGGGACAAAATGAAATCGAGTTCATTTCTGTTATGGTTTGCGTCTAGATATCTTTCCAAAGCCCCATGCGGTCATGGGGTGGGCTTCTAGAGTTCATGATTGATCCATGGTCCAATGGTGGGATTATGAGTGTGGGTGCTGCACCCGCCCTAGGGTGGGTAACTTGCACACAGCATAAGGAAGGTAAAGAGGCTTGCTCTCTCTGCTCCTCCCCGTTTGCTCTTGTTGCTTCTGCTTTCTTCCACCAGCACAAACTGTTGCCTTTGTGCCATGCCACCCCGCCATGGAGCCAGCTGACTATAGACTGAAACCTCCACAAACTGCGAGCTAAATAAACCTCTCCTTTCTTAATTTTGGGCATTGGGTTTTGTCTCAGCAATGAGAGAAAAGAAACCAAGACAACTTCCTCTCCCTTCCATAATGGTTTGACTCTTTTGGAATAAACCAATCAGCATGTGAAAATTTCATTATGTAAGGCAGAGAGCAAATATCTCTCAACTATGCAAGATACATATTGATTTGTCTAGGAAGCTACAAAGCCAGTTACTATATATAATCCAAGCCAAGAAATTATTTTGCTAGTAGAGTAGGAGAAATTTCTACTTTGTCATCATTTGAGAGTTTCTAATGAGAAGGTAACACATCTAACTTTTAAATTAACTGAATGAAAGAAATCGAGCAGCCACCCATGTATGTGATAGTAGCAAGGGTTTTGAACTAGAAATCAGAAAATCTGAAATGCACACCTGGTACATGAACAACTTCATTCATAAAGGAGATGTTACAGTTTATATCTGGATAGCTTGCCCCCCACCCCCGCAAAATTTCGTGCATTCAAAGGCGGGGCTTGTAGATGTGACGGGATTATAGGGGTGCTACATAGCTGGCTTATTGTTAGGAGCTGGCGCCTGGTTAGAGGATAGGTGTCACTGGAGACATACCCTGGAAGAGTATTTCTTTCCATCTGGCTCCTCCCTTGACTCCCTCTGCTTCCTGTCTGCCATTCCATGAGCAGGTCTCCTCTGCTCTGCCCCTCTGCCATGCCTTCCTGCCTTGGAACGGAAACCTGAGCCAAAATAAATCTCTCTTTTCTTAAATTATAGGCATTGGGTGTTTTGGTCCAGCAATGAGGAAAATAACTAAGACAGATTTTGGTACCAGAGAAGTGGGGTCATTGCTGTGACACTACCTCAATCATGTGATTCAGAAGTTTTGAGGAGTGGTTCACCAGAGGAGTTTGGAAAGGTTTGGAGATGTCAACTAGAGAAGCCCTACAGCGCTCTAAACTGAGTTTGATGGGAAATGGTAGGAGCTCAGAAGATCACAGTTCTGGTAGAAATGCACATAGTAAAGACCAATTTCAGGAGGTTTCAGTTGGGAACAAGGACTCCATCAGCAGTTGGACTCCAGCCTGTGTGTATTATATCTGTGAAAAATTTATCTACATTTTATCTGAGGCTTTGTAGGAGACCAAGGCTAAGGACAGCAGACAAGTTGGCAAAGGAAACTTCCAGGCAGCCTAGTGTTGAGGCTGTGGTTTGGGTGCTGTTTGGGGCTTTTTGCCAGCTCTACTTTGAGAATCAAGAACAAATGGCACAGCTGAATGACTTTAAAAGTTTTGAGTTTAGCTGGAAATAAAGATCTGGTAAAGCTGTGGCCTGCAAAGTTGGAACAAAGAGCTTGGTTGCTAAAAAAGTTAGTACTAAAAAGATGCTTATACAGTAAAATATTTTTAAACAATGGAATAAGTAATTTGAGGAATTATTCAAACTTTCATGCTTCATTTATACTACTAGTTTCTTTTAGTTCATTGAAAATAAAGTTTTGTGCTATTATCTGCTTCTACTTTGTAAGAATCTTTTTTGCCTATGTGTTGTACTTTGAGTAACTACTTTTAGGATGATACATAATGCATTTACTATTGTTATTCTTATTATTTTGTTATGAAATTTATTTTTTCATAAAATAAAATTATTTTTTAAAAATGTCTAAATGGGAGCTGGGGAAAAGTTGAGTAGTTTACATCAGATAATACAAACGTGAAAGACTCCACACTTTGTAAGACTCAAGAGTAGCAAAGTGGAAGGATTTGCTTTGAGAAGACACTGCCAAGTACCCCGCTTGAGAAAGGCTGCCTACAGTACACAGTTCTCACAGTCCTCAGCCATTTAGGCACACAGATACCCCTGAAGCATGATGCAAAATGGGCTGGATACTGTTGGAACACGCAGCAAGCCCTGGCATCATCCATGTGTGCTGGTTTTACAGGCATTCAGAATGAAAGAGTTGTAGGGTCATGGAGACTTCTACTCATATTTCAGAAGAAGGACGGGGAGGCTTTATCGTGTTCCCTTGGAGGGAAGTATGTGAAACTGTGAGGGTAAAACCAAGAGTGAAATGGAAAATGCAGAAATCTGGAGAAGCCAGGAATGTAGAATGCCTAAAGAAAGCCACAAGGATTAAGCAGAGTCAGCACAAGGCAGAAGGCATGGGGGCTATTACCACCAGCAATGCCTCAGGGGCAAGGTTGCCCAAGTCCTTTAGGAGTTTACAACTCCTTGCCACAACTTGCCCCATGTGCTAGACATGGAGCTACAGGATTTAAAGTTTGCCTTGTTTTTATCCCATTATTTTCTACACTCCTATTTTTCCTTATTGGAACGAGAATGTTTATTTTTCACCATTGTGTGTCACTAGTGCTTAACTTTTTCTTGACATTTATAGGTGCTTACTGCAAGGATTCCATCAGCAGTTGGACTCCAGCGTACATGTACTATGTCTGTCAAAATATTTATATTTTATCTTGAGGCTTTGTGGGAGACCAAGACTAAGGAGAGCAGACTAGTTAATTTGGCAGGGGAAGTTTCCAGGCAGCCTAGTGTTGAGGCTGTGACATGGGTGCTGTTTGGGGCTTTTTGCCAGCTCTGCTTTGAGAATCAAGAGCAAATGGCACAGTTGAATGAATTTAAAAGTTTTGAGTTTAGCCAGAAATGAAGATCTGGTAAAGTTGTGGCTTACAGAGTTGGCCGTAAGTCTCAGAGGAGACTTCGGACTTGGACTTTTCAGGAATGCTGAAACTTAGGAATTTGGCAACAGAGATGAACTAAATGCAGTTTTCATAAAGAGATATGCCTAAGTCTTTGGGGGCCTGGGGCAGAATGTTGTGGTTTATATCTAGATGTCACCCTAAAGCCTCCTTTGATCATTGGCAAGATCTTTGGAGGGTGATTGGATTATAGGGTCAATATAGCTGACTTGCAGCTAGAAAGTGGGGCCTGGTCAGAAGAGACAGGTCATTGTGGGTATATCTTCCGTCCTAGCTCCTCCCTTACTTACTGGTTTCCATGTGAGAAATTTTCCTTCATCCAGTTCCATCTACCATGCCACTGACCATACAAGGACTGAAAATTCTAACATGTGGGCCAAAATAAACCTCTCTTCCTTTAAGTTGCAGGTATCTGCCATTTTATCCCAACAAAGAAAGTAACTAAGATAAAGGTATAATATGACTTGTCTTACTTCCTTTACAGGATATTGAAAAGATAAAGAGAGATAATTTCTGTAATACATTTCATAAATGTAAACTAACAATAACAAAGACCAAGGCTCTGCATGCAGGCATTGTTTTACACACTTTGTAGATTTTTAACTAAATCAGTACCCTTAACAATCCAATGAGATTATGGGATATAATTATGGGGCCCATTTTGGGCCCAGAATACTGGGCCCCAGAAATATCCTAAGGTCAATTCTCCCTGATATATGCATTTCATGTTCAGTGGCATATTGATGTTTAACAAATGTATTTCCTTAGTATTTTCATATGGTAATGATGTGCACGAAGTGTGCTTAGTTATGATCCAGTTGGAACAGTGTGCCACCTCTAAGTCTTGTGCTTCTAATTATTTTTAAGAAAAGAAGAAAAATTCCTGAGATGGGAAAATTGGAGATGGAAGATCTCATTTAACATTTTCCTCTTGGATTTAGTTAGAAGAAGGGAACGCCACTGTACGTTTGCCTTCTCCCCTTGTATTAGTCACTTTCCCCTTGCTGTGCACAAGCACCTGACACACGTGACTTAAAGGATGAAAGGCTCATTTTGGCTCACAGTTTTCAGAGGGTTCAGTCCATGGTCTCCTGGCTCCAAGGCAGAAACAGCATGGGGGGTCTGGGAGAGGAAAGCTGCTCACATCACGGTGACCAGAAATCAGAGAGAGAAGAGAGTAGCCAGAGACATGTATGCACCATTCCAAGTCACACCTACAGTTAACCTCCTTCTTCTCACCACGGTTCACTTCTGAACACAAGAGAAGCTTAGAGGACATTTTAGATTTTAACCATAGTATCCCTTATATGTTCTACCTCAAAGGAATAACTGAGATGCTTGTTCAGAGTTGGGGACATTCACTGGACTAACTTCACTGGTGAGCTAGACTTGTGCTGAAGGTTAAATAAAGCTCGATGCTCATGACTATGCTGTCCTCTTGTCTTTTTCTGAGCATAGGTCCATGCACTTCTCTTCCTGTACGAATGACGAGGTTCAGTGGGTGGCACCTGAGCACCATGATTTGGAAGGAGGCCTACGATGGTTCCCTTTTGCCCACTCTTTGGCTACGAAGGCTCTGCTTGAGTCTTCTAAACAGCAAGCCCAAATCTGCAAGTTAACAAAATCCGCTAGCCACAGTATAAAGTACGAAATCACAGGCTAGTCTTAGATTTCAAATTCAGTCTCAATTCCATAGTTTATCATGGCCTTCAGTTGAGTGTGTGTGTGTGTGTGTGTGTGTGTGTACTGCTTGCATTAAGACAGTAACCACGTACTTTCAATTGCCTCATGAAAATTTAGCAGGAAAATTTGGTAGTGTTTTCATGTACATTCCAAGAAGAGAAGACAGTGACATCCTCATCCACCAAAGGAAATTCAAACCAATTTATGGCGCACTATCTCCTCTGCTAGAGTAGAATAATGTATTCTTTTGTTTATCCAAGTTGTGGTAAAAGATTTGACTCATAGTAGCGACTTAAAAATGCTTACTGTATGAATTAATAAAATATAGTTTTAAAGTAAAGTTTAAAAGAAAATTTAGAAAGGAGAATAGGTTTCCAGGAAGATGAGAAAGTAAGCTTGGGTTTGATTGAGTAAGGAAGGATAAAGGCTTTCACAGAGCCAAGGCAAAGTACCCTGGACTAAAGAAAGCACTAGAGTTTGGAGTGAACTAAAGTATCCAGACAGAATGGCCTGAGTCAGAACTGAAGGGCAAACTTCCCCAAACTGGAACAAAGGAAAATGAGTTATTGAAAATGGGTGCTGTACTCTCCTCTCCTCACAGGTAGGTCTAGAAATATCCACTATGTGACTTCTGGTGGCTGAAATATATCCAGAAGTTCATTCAAGATTGACGTCAGTGTCATGTATTTGACATGTCAAAGGGAAGCAAACATTTAATTAATTAATTAATCAATTAATTATTTAAGAAGGGCAAACTTCAAACTTCTTAAAGCATGGGTGAAAGATGTAGGCACCCCTACCTTTAAAAATGTTATTGTATAATGAGTTCATTGAATTTGTGTTGGAGCATGTGTACCATTATAGGAATCAAATCATGAGAAAAAGGCTTATCGTGAGAAACAGGAGGTCCTTCTTCACCGTTCACCGTTCCCCAAACATGACAGCCAGCTCTGCATTTTTTTTTATCTATTCCTTTTGACACATTTCTAGTAACATGATTTTGCTGGTATTTCTTGATTTCTCAAGTTTAAAAAACCTGTTGAGTTCTTTTTACGGAAGAATTAACTTTGCAGTTTCACGTACTCCACAGAATTAGGCAATAATTTGGAGGTAAATTCATAGTATCCATAGTATAATTATGTAAATATTGTTTATCAGTGAAATAAGTCCTGTATTAGGATGATGGAGGTTTTTTAATTTGCTTTACCTCTTTTTATTTTTCCTAGTTGTGGATTGACAACTGGTGGTCAACTTGTAACGCCCAGCAGAACTGAATCAGCGTGGTGCTGGGTGTGGAAGGCCCACCTGAGGGTTGTTGCCAACAGCATAAAAAGGAGAACTGGAGGGGAGGTGGGAGCCACTGTTGCTTCCGGGGCTGTTGATTCTCCCGGGGGAGTTTGTCCTGCTGGCTTCCCTGATATGAACTCAGCTGTTCCCATCATCAGAGGAGCGCAGGACCTTGTCGCTGAGGGTGGCTGTCGTACTTTTTGGGGGAGCTCCGGTCCTTACTTTGAGTGTTGCTTCCCGGCTCCAGAGCAGTTTCCTCAGCCTGCCGGCACAGATCCTTCATCACACTGGTGCAGACTTTCCAGCTTCCACCACTGACCTTCCCGGCACAGATCAACAAGACAGACTTGCATGAGACATTGTCGTGGGCTCTAGGCCTCTGGTTGGACTCATGGGGGGCATTGTGATGGGCTCTAGGTCTTCAGCTGGACTCATGCAGGAGATTGCCATGGGGTCGAGGCCCTCAGCTGGATTCTTTGGGTCTTTAGTGTGTGGACGGATTTCTGCACTCTTTTATAACTGACTCTTCGGGTAACTACTATAAAATAATCCTGCAAATTATGTATCCTGTATTCAATTGTTTCCCTTGAAAACCCTGACTACAATACTAGTTAACCACTGCCTTATGTTTCTGGCTGGTTTAATTTTCACTGTTCATGATTTTTAGCGTTTTTCTATTAATTATTTGATGAATCTTGCATGCTTATATTTGTTTTCCTGAGTAACCACTTTGAAGAAATCAATATGTAATACAACAATCATTGTTAATTTCCTATCATTTTCTCTGAATTTCAGTATTACTTGTATTGTTCTTGTGTTATTTTGTAAATGTGTGTTTGTTAATATGTTTCTGTTTTTTTTAATTAAAAAAATAGTTTTTTTCTAAATGCCAGGCTACACGAAATCCATTTTTCTCTAAAAATTTCCATTCTGGATCCTCCATAATCCCACCCCTCACTGTGTGTGTGTGTGTGTGTGTGTGTGTGTGCGTGTGTGTGAAACCCCAGGCCTCCCACATGCCAGGCAAGTGCTCTGCCACTGAGCTTTGCCCTCAGCCCCCGCTCCCATCTTGACTGGCCGGTAGAGCCATGTTGACAACAGAGATTTCATCTCACCATTCCCTGATGTTGGATCCTATATCTCCTAGACTTAGTTCTGAATTATATCAACTGGATGAATCTGTGATTTTATGAGAGGCATCAGCACCTCCATTTTACTGCTTTTTACTCATTTTGATCAAGTAATAGGGCAAGATACAATTAAAATGTTCAAAAGTGAGACAAACTACTATTTAGCAGAATGAGTGGTGCCATAGAACTAATCAGGGGGTGGCACATATTGTTCTTCAGCCCTGTTCACTGTGCTGGAGCCAAAGAACAGCAGGAACATGCAGGACGTGGAAAGCGAGGTGTGGCTGTATCAAGGTCTTTGAGTTTTAGCAAAACTACCTATTCCGGATAATATATTAGAGTTATTTCTGTAACGGTTAAACTGATTTCCGTATAATTAAAATTGTATATTTTATTTCTTCTTGCTTCTCCTATCACTCCCTCTTTATGCCTCTCCAAAACAAAATGTAATGTAACAATAACATTAGTGATTCTAATAGATTTTTGTCTGAGGATTCCACTGGGCCATAACACACAGCTTTTCACAGAGAGAAGGAAGCGGAAGAGGGGAAGTGGGGGAGGGATGGGGAGCTGGGAACAGAAAAGGGGGAAAGAGAGAAAGAAACAAGGAATGTTGGTTCGCTGTATCTCTTCCTTCAAAATCTCTGTTGTGGGACTGTGCACCACCTTCCTCAAGCAGTGAGCTGTCCTGGCACCCGTCCCTGCCTCCACAATCTCTCCCTCCCGCCACCCGAACTCCCTCTTGTG
Source organism: Dinomys branickii (assembly GCA_004027595.1). Taxonomy (NCBI): domain Eukaryota; kingdom Metazoa; phylum Chordata; class Mammalia; order Rodentia; family Dinomyidae; genus Dinomys; species Dinomys branickii. The sequence goes on along the minus strand of PVLD010001883.1, from coordinate 1,507 downwards.
CAAAACACTGTGGCTCTGCCCAGACTCAGGTCCTGAGCTGGTGGGCTCCGCATTTATCGCTAGTTACACTACTATGGCATCAGCTCTTAGGTTGAGCTTGTGATGAATTCGGATCAATTTTGCTTAGAATTTGGTGAAGGGATTACTAATATAAAACTCTCCTCTTAAATGTTCAAATTTAAAATTATGGGTTATTATAGACACTAAAATAGCAGGTGGGCTACTTTCCATGCCTCCACTTATAGAAGGAGATACGTGTAAAGATCTAGGCTTACCAGGCTCAATGTCCAGTTTTTTTCAGTTATGTTTTGTCCCCCTCGCAGATTTACACCTAAGTGATCAATTCACTGAAGAGAGGGACAACTGAAGGTACAAGCGCCAGCAAGGACCATTATGGAGTCTTCTGGAGAAAGACAAGTTGGAATAGAGAACAGTTCGGCATGAGGTTTGTGGGTGGGAGGCAAGGTAGCGTCCAGCATTTGACTTTTTTCTCGACTGCAAAGAACTATTGGACTTCTAGGCTACAGAATTATGTGGGGTCTAGATTTGGGAGAGTTTGGGGGCTAAATGAAAAAAAAAATAAGGGAATAGCAGAGGTTCTAGTAGGAAGTCTAAGACTTCTCTTGGTATGTCAAAAATAGAAGGAGCTGTTAAAAAAAAGGAAGAATAAAGGAGGAGAGAAAGAACCAAGAAAAAAGAAATGAAAGGATTTTAGGAGTTGAAAGAAATCTTAGCATTTAGCCCCCACTTTCTACTCCGTACTAGAATCCTTTCTTCAGATAAGCTCGAGACATTTCTAGCTAAATGGATGCACCTTAAGACCATACTCTTTACGTTAAAGAAATCAGACCCACATGTTCAAATACTGCATGGTTTCTCTGACGTGAGAAACCAAAAGTGTGAATAAGGGACGAAATGTATAAGAGATATTGAGAAACTGGAAGAAAATATTCAAATGTGAAAGGGAACAAGGGGAGATGAAAGAAGGGACAAGAAAAAAATAGAAGAAAAAATGGAAACCAAGCTTTTATAAATGAAGGAGGGAGAGTGGTTGAAGGGAGGGAAGGGGAATGAGGAAAAAGAAGAAGCAAGATTGATCACATACAGGTACAGATTCCCTACGATGAATGTGATCATTATGTATACCTAGAATCTTACCTTTAAATTCAGTACTCAGGGTTCTATAAAGTCACCTAGAATTTATTACCAGACTTCCTGTAAATTTGTAGAAGTTTTGTCACAGTGCACTACAAGGTGGCGGTTCACAGCTAAGAGGCAGCATGGCACAGGATTAAAAACAAAATCAACATTTCTTTTTTTTTTTTTTATTTTAGAAACATAAAAGTACAAAAACATATTGACAAACAGACACCCATTATCATAGAAAATAGTACAATCACAACTAATCTATAGACAAGGTGATATGGTCTCAACAGTAGTTGTTGCTTTATCCATTGATATCTTCGAATTGTAGATGTATGGACCCATATACAGACATGCAAATTTA
>PVLD010001882.1:0-184442 GCA_004027595.1 Dinomys branickii | reverse complement strand
CCATACATCTACAATTCGAAGATATCAATGGATTAAACAACAACTACTGTTGAGACCATATCACCTTGTCTATAGATTAGTTGTGATTGTACTATTTTCTATCATAATGGGTGTCTGTTTGTCAATATGTTTTTGTACTTTTATGTTTCTAAAATTAAAAAATAAATAAATAAATAAATAAATAAAATAAAAAAAAAAAAGAGTCTGTCATGCACGGCATTCCCTTCGGTCCCCTACGTGTTGCTGTCTCCTGTAGCATTATTCACATTCGAAAGAGGCAGAGAACTTGCCAGAATCTTTATCTCCCTGCTTTTTCCCAAGGTCCGGGTTCCTACTAAGTCAACTCTAAAAACTTTGTGTTTATGACGTTGTTTTGCCTTTCTAGCAAGCTACAAAAAAAGATCTCAACAATTTGCAATTTTAATAAGTTGCTGCTATTAAATTATGTTTCCTTACCTTCTTCCATAATAAAGGGAAGATGGATCACAAAAGATGTTTTAATTATTTTTCTTATCTTGAAGGTTCTTTGTTTTGAAGAATAAAAAACTGCATCTAAGTATAAATGTTTCACGGATACCAAGAAGGAGGCCTGGGAAGTAATGAAAACAGCGTGACATTTTCTGTTAGATTTTAAGAAAACGCTCCTCCCTTAAAGAAAGACTACGTGTGCTCAAGTTTTATCAGGGTGGTAGTGAAAACTATCAAAGGGGCTCAGAGAGATGGGATTTGTGTTTGGTGAACCAAGCAGAAAAATTTCCTGGGCAGGCCCCTGGTTGAGGAGTTCAGCATCACAGATGTTGAAGGCGTGGAAGATAAGGTGAGAATCCACACTTAGGAAAACAGTGATAGGATACGAAGAATCAGCTTCCAGTGAATACTAGAGGCAGATTCAAGGCAAAGGAATCAGCTTCCTTATTAAAGAAAGGAACATGCTCCTGGCAAGGTATTAGTCAGCTTTGCCTACATTAGGACACCGCACCTGAAATCCACAACTCAAAGGAAACGATTAGTTTGGATCACAATTTCAGAACACTCGGTCCCTGGGCAGCTGGTGCCAAGACAGGAACAGCATGGTAGAAGAGGGTGCTACAGCAAAGCTGCTTAGCACAGGGTGGTCAGAAAAACAAAGCCAGGGAGCAGAGCCAGAGGGAATGGGGATATATATATATATATATATATCTCCCAGGACCACACCTCTGTGGTTCACTTAGGCCCACCCAGAAGTATGCTTTACCCTAAGCAGCTCCCAAGCCCATCAAGTTGACAGTTAAGCTTAACTGTGACAGTAAGTTAGGATGAGTGCTCGATGGACCCAGGATAAGAAGCATATGGTTCCTCCATCCAGTTAGAGGTCAAAGGTGCTCAGTAAAAGAAATGTCCTGTGGGAAGAAGTAAGAAATTTTCTTTCAAAAGTTAAACTGGAAATATCAAATATCGAACCCCAAGAGTATCTATCTTTGAAGACACAATAAGAGAAATTATCTCCAAAAGAAGCAAAAACAAAAATCAAGAATTTCTGGTCTTTGGAAGAGCTGGGTTCTGGGGCAAAATATTTTGGTATGGCTATGACCCAGTGAAGGTAATGTGCATGAGTACGCGAACTGTTGTTTCCAGGTGACAGAGAAGTGGGGTATTCTGAGATATGACTCGTGTCATTTTATAAGGACCAAAGGGCACAGTACTAAACCTTTTGTCTGCCTGGTCAACTGAATAATCATTAAGTGCAAGGATAATTTAATGTGCCTTTCCTGGACAGGAGGAAGTGTGCTTGAACTCCTTCATCTTCCTAGCTCTGATTTCACCTGAAGTTAAGGTCTTTACTCTAGCTTACCATTTTTCTGGAAGAGGGTATCTGGATCTCTGATGACAGTGTCTATCAATTTACAAAGCTTCCCACCGGAAATACAAAATGTGAATTCAGGAGTCTTTATTAGTATGCCACAGTGGCATTACCATCACTCCCAAGAGGCCGATTCAATGTTTGGGATGCACAAAATTCAAGATGTGTGTGCCACTGGGATCTTTGTTTGTACCCCAGCTTGTCTGGGTTACCAGCCCACTTCAGGCTCTGCAATCTCTGCAATACCCTAAGCAACTGCTTTAAAGGTAACAACATGTAAAGAATTAACTATTGTTACTTTCCTATTATTTTGTTATGAAAATTTGTTGTATCTTTTTTCCATAAAATAAAAAAATATTATTATTCATCCGTTCCTTTTTTTTTTTTTTTCCCCAGGACCGGGGATCGAACTCAGGGCCTTAGTGCTTAGCGGCAAGCACTTACCCCACTGAGCTGTACCTCCCGCCCAAAAAATATTATTATTAAACTCCAACAGAGGTTTGATGCTGAGAAGCAAAATCTATGAATGGTGTGTGTGTGTGTGTGTCTGTGTTTGTGTAGTAAGTAGGAAAATGTTTCCTACCCCCAATAATGCTCCCAAAGATGTCCACCCTCCATTCTATAGAACCTTTGAGATTTTTTCGCAACTTCAGAAAGAACCAATGTTGCTAAGGAAATAATCTTAAAGCAGGAAGGATATCCCAGATCTTCTGGGCAGCCAAAATATCACAAGAACCCTCAAACATACAGTAGGGAGGCACGTGGGGGTTACAGAGAGAATATAATGAAGAAAGGGACTGAGAGAGATGCCCCTTGCTAACACCAAAGGTAGAAGAACTGAAGAATGAGGATTGCCTAGAAGCTAAATAAGCGAAGAAACAAGTTCTCCCTAAGAGACCTCAGAAGAAATGTGGCCCTTCCTATACCTAAACTCATGCTGGCCTTTGCCCCTATTGGAAAGTAAGAAAGAGGCATTGTTTCAGGCCACTATCTGTATGATCATTTGCTACAAAGGAATAAGCCCATAGAACGTATTTCCAGGTAAAACCGAACCATGATTCAGTGAATTTAAGCTTTTAAAAAAGTGACTACATAACACAGAATCTGAAGAAATCACTATGTCTTCTTTAGTGATTAAGGTCAGGGACTTTGAAAGTAGACAAATCCAGTCCCAATTGGGGCCATTTAACAGTACTAAGTATGAGTTATTCAACCTTTCTAGGTCTCAGTTTCATCATTCATTAAATGAAGTGAACACATACCTCATGGGTTAGAGTGACAATTTAATAAGATAAAGTTGCCGAGTCCAGTAAAAGTGTCTGCAAGGCACTCATACATGGTAAAATGTGTGATGGTGAGAAATTATGCAACAGTTTCAAACATGTGTGTGAGCTCCTGTTAGGTGCTGGGACTGTCATAATGCATGCGACAGATACGCAAAAGCGATACTGCCGTGTTAACACCCATGGCACGCCACTGAAGAGAGGGTGGGAGCCCTGGCTGGATCTATGGTGAGAGAATATTTCTTATAGGAAGTAAATTCTAAATGAGAGCTTTCAGTATAAGTAGAAATCAGATTGGAAAGGTAAGAGGAAGAAGAGTGGAAGTGTTTCAGGCAGAGGGGAGACAATGGCCTAAGAGCCTGGCACGGACTGGGCAACTGGGGAGCTGGAAACGGCCATGAGGGAGTCCACTTCTGGGTGAAGTAGAGATGATGAAGGTGAGCTCCCTTTTACTCAGACTGCAACATGGGTTTCTAGCAATGTTTCAAGTGGAGAAGAGAAATCGATCACGTTTCTTTTCTAGATAGGTCATTCTGTAGAATCCGCAGTTATACAGAGAATCTTTTTTTTAAAAAAGTGACACAAAAGCGGTAGGAACCAGATCAACTCCTATTGTTACTTTTATAATCGAGCGTATGAGGCCCAGGAATAAACAGGAGCAAACCAGGAGGCGTACGTTGCTGTGCTTTAGGTCTAAAATGCTCCCCGAGTCTTGCGTGCTCAGAGCCGGACCTGTTGGGAGGTGGGAATCCCGGGGGTGCCATGTGCATCGGCGGGTTCACCCTCTGATGGTTCCCAGCTGACTGTGTTGTTAGGAAGCTAAAGCTGGTGGAAGGAGATCCCTGAGAGCATGACTCAGAAGGGTCTTTTCTCTTCCCCAGACCCCTCCATCTCTCTCTGCTTCCTGATTCTCACGGGTTGAACACCCTTCCTCTACCTTTCTACCATGCGGTTCCTGTGCTGGAACCAGTCAACCGTAGACTGAGCCCACCGAAAACTGTAAGCCAAATAAACTTCTTTTTTAATAGTTAAGTAGCAGATAGTCTGTCCCAGCACCAGAAAAGTGACTAAAAATCAGACAAAAATAAAAGCAATTTTATCTAAATGTGTCTTATCCCAATGAGTCACTGTGAGCAACACAGAATTGTAATTGTCCAGAGGCAAATTACCAGCCATTTATGAACAAAGGCATCTCAGCAGGGCAGAGGCCAGGATACGATGTCCAGACAAAAAAACTCAGACACAAGAAAACACACTACCCCATGGCTCACCACCACTCCGTTCTCCCAGGAGAATTCTCAGTGGAACACAGACAACTGCACTTCAAGATGTGACCTACCACAAGAGCATTCCTATGTAAATTTGAGCCTCACTGGAAAGAAAGCCATCCTAGAAACTATCACTTACTCAAAACCACAAATACCTCAAAGCCCTGTTTTATGACCAGGCAGTGTGGAAGCCTGGGAGCTCTGCCACTCTGGACTTTGCTTCATCAGGAAAAGGAGTGACGCAGAGGAAGGGCCCAGGAGAGGCAGCAGAAACCGAGTACACCCCGGAGCCCAGAGCTAAGGAGGCACATCCTTCGGGTGATGACACGGTGGTGCAGGGGTAGAGAAAGGCAGGGCCACTCCACCCTGCCGGCCCAGGCAGGCTTCCTTAGCAAGGCGGCCCAGCAGGAAATGTCCCACAGTTCCAGCCAGAAGTCCTGTCTATGTCATTGCAACTTTTTCTACACGTGGAAATAAATCCCATCCCGAACAGAAACTGGGAAGGAATAAGTCATGAAAGCCAAACAGTACTTATAGAAAGTATAATTTTCATCAAAGGTATAAAATTGTGTCTCAGGAAGATATAAAAAATGACGGCATAATAAAGATCTTACTGAGATAATGAAGAAAATAGTGAGGGATAACCACCACAAAAACTGACATAAAAGGACAAAGCGAAGCAAAGTGGTACCTTTCGCAGCAGGAAGGGAAAGCCGCAACATCTTTCATCCTGCCTACTCTCTCCAGCCCCTCACAACTACCATTCTACTCTCTACTTAAACAATTTTAGATCCCACCTATGAGTGAAAACAGGCAATATTTCTGCTTCTGTGCTTTCTCTGTTTCACTTAACATAATGTTCCCTAAGTTCACCTACATTGTACCAAAAGATGTGTTTCATCTTTTGATGGCTGGGTAGTATTCCACTTGCAGGTGTACCACATTTCCGCATTCATTCATCCATCGATGGACATCTGCTGCTGCACATCCTGGCTACTGTCAACAGTGCTGCAGTAAACAGGAGAGAGCAGGTATCTCTGCGGCACGCTGGTGTCATTTCCCTTGGCTATACACCCAGAAGTTGGAGCACTGGATCATTTACTAGATTTACTTTTATATTTTTGAAGGACATTCATATTGGTTTCTGTAAGGGTTGTAGTAATTTATATTCCCACTAATAGTATGAAAGGGTCCATAATCACAGGGTTTAAAAAGAGAAGCATGTGTACAGCCTGTTATTTTGTGCTGAGGGTAGCAAAGATACCCAAGAAAGTGCAGCTGTGTAGTCACAGAGCACCATACTGGTTCATGTAACAGGTATCTTGCTTCCATGTTGTTTATAGAGGTCTGCCCCTTAGTATACAATCACAGAGCCAGCCTAGTTTCCCTGCTTGTTCCCCCTTCAGGCAGGCTCTGACCATGAAGAGCTCTCTCTGCCAAGACTTTTTTTGGTACTGGAAATCAATCTCAGGACCTTGTACTTCAGGGCCCAGGCAGAAGCTGGGCCATGAAGCTATAGCCCCAGCCCAAAGAGCTCTCTCTGATCCTGCCCTGAGTCTAACACCACCCAAACACTAAGCCTGAGCCTTAGAGGCTTCCAAACACTGATATGAAATATGAAAAATCCAACTCACCACTTGCTTGTTTATAATGCCCAGTGCCGGATCAATGTGGCATTCCAGGAACAAAGCCCAAACCACCTAATCTAACTGAGGTTACAGATGTTAGCAGGATTAGAGCTGGAAGAAGTCTGGCCACAGAGCAATAGACAACGATGAGAACTGCTTACAGGCAGAGTAACTGGAGAGCTTGCAGCAATAAGTGGGGAATTTGTTCTGAAACACAAAGCAAGAAGCATGTGGGAGAGATGTAAATGAACAGTAACTTCCACATGAGGCTTATGAGAAAAAGTACATTTTAAAACTCCAGAGAACTCCCAGAACTTCAGATAGAGATCAACAATCTGCCAATATGTTGTTTTGAAAGCGGAGGATTAAAAAAAAAAAAAGTTAAGTTTAGGTTGAGAGGCAAATGTTGCCTCTAGATGCCAAAAGTCACTGTAACACAATATGGGATACACATTGGGAAGCTCCCAGAAGCAATTTTACATACGGATGGTGGTCATTTCAAGTCCAGGAGATGGGACAACGAGGAACATTGCTGCAAGAAATGAGAATATGAAGGATCTCGACCCAGAGGTGTTTGTGCCTCAGATGTCCATGATTACACATAAGTTATTTTTTAAAGTGTTTCTCTTATTTATGTTCTAACTATCTTTAGCCAAAGACAAACAAAATAAAGACAAAAGAAATAAATTTTATGAAACCTTTCAACAAAGGAATAGCTACTGGCCCTCTTGGTTGGAATCTGAAAGCCCTGTTTGTTAATGTAAAAATCATTATGGCATTTGGAGATAATGTACTTCGTTAAAACAAATGAGAACTCTTCCCATCTCCTTGACATCACCCTCTCACAGTGAGTTCAGATATTTTACGGGTATCACTAGTGGCACATTAAACTCTTATGCCATTAAGTCATAAAGAGGGGAAGGTGAAACGTATTTACTACCGTTATACAGTGAGGCATGGAGCTGAGCATTCTCTTATTAAATTGAGTGAACTGCACTACCAGACACAATCCTAGGTCTAAACAAAAGAATATGAAAAGATATAAAACTTAGAACAGAACCTAAATAATCATGCCAAACAGGCCAAACCATGAAGCCACAGTATTAGGATGCAGACCTTGTCCATCAGACCTGAGAGACACTTACTGCTTTACATGATAGATTGAATGCAGTTGGGTTATTTTGTAAGATTTCTTAAAAAGATACTCTTCCAGTGCTAAATAGAGATTATATTCCAAAACATTTCTCGTTATGTTTGCTCAAAACTATTTCTCAGCACCTAATATGTAGCACACAGACATTGTTCTAAGTTCTGGAAACACAACAATAAACCAAACAAGAAATAGGGAAGGGCAGGGGAAGGAAGAGAAGTTCAATCCTTGTAGATTTATGTTATATTAGATATAAATGTACTGCTGTCTTAGGGGATAGATAAAAACACTTCAACTCGCTTTTTAGTTTCCTTAAGTATTCCAAAGGAAAGAAATGAGAGGCAGCCAAAATATAATTAAATCAGTCATCATACAGTCAAACCCTCCAGCACAGTAAGATGTCCCCACACTTGGGAGCATCGTTGTCCTGGTACAGCAGCTGGCGGTCCATGGCTGCAGAGTGTGCGCAAGGGGCCCTGGCACCCTGAGATCGCCCTGCGGTCCTACTAGACTCACCCCAGTCCCAGCTGCACCACTCCCAGCCCTAGGGGGCTCACCCCAGCCCCGCAGCCCAGCTCCTCAGCTACGAGCTGGGAGCATACCGCCTTCTCTGGACGTAGGTGAGAGCACTAAGGGAACTCCGAGGGAGAGCTATTTTCTCAGATATGTTTTTCTTGCTAGTGGCACGTGGTCATCATATTTATGGAGTCCAGTGACACATTTCAGTATGTGTTTGTGATGTGTAACTGGCAGAATAACCGGCACACCTATCGCCTCAGATGTTAACCATCTCTTGGTGCTGGGAAACCTTTCTCTTTTATTCCACTTTATTTATTTGTTTTTTTTTTTAATTTGGAGACAGGGTCTCACTAAATTCCTCAGGCTGGATTTGAACTCGCAATCTTCCTGCCTCAGTTTCTAGACTGAAGGTATCACAGGCATTTGCCACTCTGCCCAGGCAGTACAAATCTCTTAGGAGCTAACTTGAGCTACTGCTGCTAACTAGTTTAGTTGTCTTCAATGTTTAACCCCAATGTTTCAGAAGACTAAAGGCTGGTAATCTCTGTCAGCTACCCTGGAGAGTGGAAACAGAACATGAACTGCAGGGTACACACACACACACACACGCACGCATGCACGCACGCACGCACGCACACATGAAGAACAAAACAACATGTACTGCACATCTCTGACTCTCACAGTTATTGTGCTTGGTCTTTGTTCTTGCTGCCAGCATGGCAGTTAAATGTGCGCCCCAGTTCTTGTCTTTTGGACACTAATGGTTAGGAGCTCGGAGCCCCACTGCATTTCTCTCCCATAGAAGAGTTAATAATATTTAGTCCAGCAGTACTCCTCCATATTCTAAACTTTTTAGTTCTTTGAAACTGCCCCATGTCTCATTCTAAAAGCACTAAGCCACTCCATAAAAACTGTTCATGCTCACCAATAGTCCTCAGCTTAGGGTCTGAAGTCCTTGGTCCAGTTTGGTCCCACCACCCCTGAGACTGACACAAGCTTAGAGGTGCTGCGCTTCTTTGCTACGCCCTCTAGTGGTGCACCCTCTCTGAACTCATCTGTGATGCCGAGACCAGCCTGAGGGTGGAGAAGGGACTGGACGCATGGATACATGGTTGACTAGTGTCGAAATTGGTGATGGGGATTCCTTCCTATCTGCACACCTCACTCAGCTCCACGCCCCTTCTCCACACCTGGGTCATTGCTAGGACTTGGGACCAACCAAACATAGTTTTCAAACATAATAAGGGCATGATGACTATGTGCAATTTCAAATATGTTATGACTTCAGTGACTAACGGAAATACAGGTAAACAAATATTTTGTACATAAAGTGATAATTCCAGACAAGTTTGTATGCTGAGCATCGCACGATTCCTTTGACAACCAGCGTATCAAGCTTCATGTGTGGTCTTTACAGAGCATTCCCCACACTGCACGCATGGAGTGTATGCTTGAGATTCACGTTCTCTCCTAGAAAGACGACGAACAGACACACCAGGCATGGGAACCTTAGTACAAGTGACCACCATCACACTCAAGTCTTGAGACTCTGTTATTTTACCCACTCTGTTTATAATAAATTTCACTATTTAATATGATCTTGAAGTTGCAGTTAATCAAAAGATATTTTCCTTTTAGTACCACATTCTCATTTCCGTCCAACAAACACTGCAATAACTGGAATTTCAGCAACTTATTCCTCATTAAATGCCTATTAGAAACACCTTCCCCTCTGTATGTTTTGGATGATAGCTTGTGTTTCAGATCACCTTTCCATAGCACTTACACTTTCTCACTGATAATCGTACTTCGGTTCCTTTTCATATGCAAGTTGCAGTTTTACTTTTCTTATTTTGTTTTCATTGTCCGCATTCCAGGCTGAGTTTCATGTAAATGCTTCTTGGAAAATATATAAATATTACATCAATATCCAAAAGTAGGAAAAAATTTATCCCAATAAAGTAGTACTAATACATATAACATTCCAATTCACTTTTACTAGGCCTCTAGGCATGTTAGAAATAAAAGAAAATTCTGGCTCCAAAATTGTCATAATCTATATTTTTTAAAAATATGAATAATTAATTTAGTCTAAAGGTCAACTTTTTAATTGAAAATACTTGATTATTCTTTATAAAATATTTAAGGAGTAAAACATACCTGGAAGAAAGCATCTTTAAAGAATTTGTGATAAGTTTAAAGTAACCAGCATGCACTTTTCCTTGGGGGCCAATATTCAGAGAAAGGAGTTCATTTGACTTTACTGGCAATATAGTGATATTTGGCAAGTTGGGTAGTTTTCCCCTTTTTAAAATTTAGAAAATTTACTACTAAAAGTTTTCCAGATTGGCAGCCCTGGAAATCTGTTATTTCATGGAATCGGCTCCCCGTGAAACTCTGTCCTTCAGGCTAGAGATGTCGGTTTTCAATCTGTGAGTTTTTCGACCTGAATTGCCTTCCTCCTATAGCACAGCCATAATGAATCAGAGATACACCTGGAAAAGCGATTGACCCACTTTGTGCCTGATGGGACATAACACTGACTTTTTAGGGGAAAAGAATTTCAACTAAGAAAAAGGAGAATTGAGCAGAGGGAAAGGGAGAAGATATTTCTCTCTTTAGGAATGGTTATAGATCATGTAGCCCTGGTTGTTAATATCATTTAATAGACTGTCTATATGGTTTCTAACCTCATCTGAGTAGGATACAGGAAATACCTGAGCTTCACAAAGGCTCTGAGTGTCCCCATGTGTAGAATCACAGAGACTTGACTGTAATGCTTGAAAGAACCCTCGAGCTGCAATATATTTGCAGTTATTTTAACATAAGCTTCCCAGGTGATCAAATATTCTTCCAGGGACAAGAAGCTTTATACTCTCCAAGGAAGCTCATTGCAAAGATAAATATTCTTGCTGTCGAGTTGAAATGTCCATCTCTTCTTCCAAACATGTGCCCTAAATGGCATGGTAGTCAGTGGACCTACTTCTATCCCTTGGGCCCAGTTCTGTAGAAATGTTTTGGGTCTCCCTCTTACTAATCAAATCAAAGTCAGTAAAACAATAATCATTCTCATAAATTACTGTTATTTCTGTCTCTAGACCTGTCTCAAAGTGATCCCAAATTCTAAGACAGTTTTTCATTTTGCTCTTTGCACCAGGGACCTGGCTGTGCTCTGAAGCTAAGGAGTCTGTTTCTGTTTGCCTTTCTTCTGCTTAGAAAATCCATGTCACTATGGTTTTAAGTACTGAAGAACATTTTATAGACCATTCATTTAATGAACAAAGTGTTTCTATGCATTTTGTTGTTAAGGAGACAATGTTAATGAATGCAAAATCCTGGGTTTTGCAAGAAAATCAGAGAACCTCAAGTACAAGTTTCTAAATGTATACTATGCCAAAATCTCTCTGGCATAACTACTGACCATAAACCACTAAATTCCTTGGTCCAAACAGAAAAGCCTGTTGTACTAAAACTCAGGTACACATGTCACACACAGGCCACCTCCGATGACTTTGTTTTTTTCTAGACATACGATCAAACAAACACAGTCACATACACATAGAAATTAAGAGAAACCATTAAAAACAGGCTTTTCTTTGCTCCCGGGGGAGTTCTCTGAAGGAGAACCAATTGAGTGAACAACCAATTAAGGATTTATTTTCTGGTGTCTAAACTGTTAACTTTTCCACTCTTCATAAAAATTGTCACAATCGGCAAACTACTGCAAAATGAGACACATGACAGTTGCATCTTTTGCCCTGTAATACATGTTGGTACCGAATTTAAAATTTCAGAGTAGTGAGAAGTGTTAATGAATTCTGAATAAACAGTAAAGGGGAATCTCCATAGAAAGAGCATCTGAAGTATTTAGAGAAGGTATTTAAAGAATATATGTAACTGGCAATTCTATCAACTAACTCACAGACTGATAAACAGCAACTGCTTAAATACAAATATCCTAAGATATCACCCCTAAAATTCCTATTACCCCCTAAGGAAACCTGTTATTACAGATTTCATTTCTCTACATCACAGAATGGCCTGCCCTCTTCAAAAACAAAGCAAGGTAGGAAGGAGGCAGTCTAAAGGGAAGAAGCAGTTCATGAATCTTCTTCAGATAAACGGTGCCTCATTTTTATTTTATTCTACCTGAGGATATTTGCAAACATCAATGAGTCTCATTCTCATGAAAGAGCAGGACTCCTGCTCTACAAGGCAGCACTGCCAAAGGGCTCGCACAACCCGTTGATCTCAAACACCATGTTGAGCTCAACTGCATTTAAGAGGTGAGCTTTAAGTGCCGGTCTGAGCAATCTGGCACTTCACTAAAGCACGTAGCTGGAATGAATTTACATCTAACAATGCTCACTTTTACAAAACAGCATGTCAAGTTCACTTAGCTGACAGTTACATTCCTGGCTAAATGTGAAGATGTAGTTTTCTTGAAGTTCTAAGATCATTGGATCTGTTTGCTTCCAAAAGTGCTAAAGTGCTAAAATACACACATACACACACACACACACACACACACACACACACACACATTGTACTGAGTTCAACAGTTTCCACTTGTAACATTATGCACAAGAGAAGTTAATGTGAAAGTAAATTCTGTATTTGGGAGATTTTTAAATTATGAGAATAATGCAGTTATTTTTCAAAATAGTTTCCCTCTTGGAAATACTCAAACCCTTACTCATCTATAAGGAGATATCCTTTAAAGTTTAGTTTAATCTAGGTGTAGGAGTTCCACTCTGCAGGGGAAGTGAAGAACCACAGTTAGAAATGTGATCAATGTGCTGCTCTACAAACATTTCCTTTTCTCTCAGTGAGGGAGTTAATTCAAATTTACAGACAAGAATAAGTAAAAATAGGTTCCCATCTCCTGAAGACCTCTATGAGAAAACCACTTCAATTGCTCTTTTTATGAGCTATATTTTAACCAAAATAAACCGAGTAGTTGTATTTCCTTGCTTTATTCACATACTCTGTTTTTCTAACTGCCAAGAAACTGTCATAAATATAAGTCATGGAGAAAACTGAACTACTGATGGCAGATCAGAAGCATTTTAATATGACCCTAGTACAGATGATTTACTAAAAGCTGATCAAAATCTTGTCTGGAGAAGGGAAAAGAAGACCAAATGAATGTTTAGAAATAAAATAAAAGCAAACATGGCAAAAGTAAAGAGATGTGTTTCCACAAAAATCCAATAATCCCCCAAATGCATATAAACCATTTCCTTGCTTTGTCTGAAAGTCATGCTTGCTCGATCCGTGGAAGCTGCGTATGAAGGAAAGAACATTGACCATTGCTCCAATATGCCAAGTATTTTTTTCCCAAATTGTAACTGCCAGGTTTCCAGCACAAATAAAATAAGCACAGTAAATGTTAAAATTTACTTCTAAAAGGAAGTTGAGTTTAATATTCCATTTTAGTGACTGTGTAAATCATGCAGAATACAATGTCTTGTAAACAAAGCAAGTTTATTCTCAAGGAAGAGATTGTAAAATATGACACTATCCTTGGGAAAGCCACTTACCTGATTCAGACAAATGTACCATAATTTTTACATCGCTGTACCTTAAATTCTTTCCCTAAGCTCCCTAGTTTATGTGCAAATAACCATCTGTTTTTCAAGTAACCAAGTGAACATAGCCTATTCATGTAAAAGCGATTGACTTCTAGAGCTAATACTGGACAAACCAAGCAGCAATGGCAAGGTTATGACAAGTGGGGCTGGGGATATAGCTCAGTGGAATAAGCGCCTGCCTAGCAAGCGCAGGGTCCTGAGTTTGATCCCCAGTACCGCCAAAAAAAAAAACAAAAAAAAACAAAAAAAAAAGGTTATGACAAGTAGATTCTGTTTCTCTTTGGATGTGTTATAATACATCAAACTGATTGCCAAAGCCGTACTTTAAACACACAACTGTTGAGAATTTCCAAACATGATTTCTGACTATACATATTTATTTGCACCAAAAATGCATCCTGTGGTCCATTGGTATTATTTTATAAGTGATTGCTCCTGAAAAACTAGAGTAAGAGAAAAGCATTAAAGAAGGAAAAATAAAAACTTGGAAGATGCATTTGAATCAGTGGTCTTTAAAAGAAAAACAATGTCCAGTTTATATGTCCAAGTTGAATTTAGAAATTTGTTCTGAAAGACTATCTGGATGATCTTAGATGCCTGAACCATAACTAGGAAGTTTACAGATTGGATCAATTATGAGTAATTGATTCTTTCAGTTGCATTGGCCAAGCTGGAAGTGAGCTCATTATCCATGACATAAATAACATGGCCGAGGTCTCTAATGCACACAGAAAGCAGCTCCTTTCACTGGGTCACTAGAATGACTATGCATGCATGTACAAGTGGGAGAAGTGTGTCACCAAGATATCCAGCATTTTACCAGGCTGGGCTTCCGTTCAAACGTGGGGGGAGGGGTATCAGGGCAGAGCACTGGCCGGATGTGTACTGTGGTGGTGACCATATGTCTTGGGCAAAGCATCACATTCTATTTTCTCAGCCTTTTCCAAATTTATGTCTATCTCTCCCACGGGAACTCATTGAGCAGCTAAAGATCATGCTTAATAGCCCTCTGATATAAGGAAAAGATTATATTTAATGTATTTGAATATCCTTTTCCCTATCATGCTTAGCATTTCACAATTCAGGAACTTAATTGGTCTGTGAAGACGCACTGGGTGGGAGGAAAAAAAAAAAAAAAAAGTTCTGGATTTTATATGCGGTACTTTCTTGCCCCCTACTGGAAAATGTGAGCATAGCAGTCTAGAAATTGTAATTTATTTTCTGAGTAGTCATTCCTGTAAATCAATTCACAAACCTATATTTACTTCAAATAAAATAAAAGGCAGTAGGTGTAGAAAAACTTAATACTATTAGCTATACATTTTATTGAAAAATAATGAATTTGAGAAATCCAATTTATTTTTTAAAAAGTACCCTCAGGAGTAAGAAGTCAATTTTCCAATTGCACAGTAGAAGCAAATCCACCATATCGTGTTGAAAACGGGTACAATTCTTTGTAAACAGAGCTTAAGGGGAGCTTAACATTCAACTGGATTTGCAAAGATTATAAAGGGAGTATTTTTCTGCTTTTCAAATATTATTCATGACTTCTTGGGCATCAAACATAATTCCATTACATAAAGTATTTCAATAATATCTTTATTTTAGAAGGCATGCATGCAGTTTTTCCTCAGAAATACTTTCAGCCTGGAGTGTGTGGGCCCCAGGATGGCTTCGTGATCTTTTTTTTCTTCCAGCACTAAGTTGTTAGCAGCCTCTGCTATTAAGATGATGACCATCATTATTTCTTGAGCATGCATTTTAATTTTTTTCTTTTCAAGAGCTCCAAGCACTTCCCTACAAATACAGCTAATCACAAATTACAAGCCATGAGAGGGCTTGGGCTCCCTTACGAGCAATGGTCTTTTGTCATCAAACTCCAGGTATTGTGCAGCTACTATTGAGCACAGCCAGTTCTCAAAGAAGAGCTCACTCTATGTGGGCTCACTGTCTCTCTGACTTTTGTGCCTGTTTCAGCCTTTCAGCCTAGCAGCTGTCCCCTCCTGTGTGTCAGAGTCCTTGGCAGAGAACTTCTTGGTTGGAGTATTTTACTCTGTGACCTACACATCTCATATGACAGGTCACATCCCTGGAAAGGTGGGAATGTCTCACTAGGAAAAGCAAGTGTTCCCAGTGCCCTGCATGAAGAAAAGAGACCTATCTTCCTCACGCTGAACGTCTTCCACAGACAGTTCTTAGCTTTATGTCAACACAGGTGCTGCTCCTGAAAGCCACTAAGCCAATTTAAGCATGACCAGCCCTTCCTTTCTGTTCCTTGGCCTGAGCTGCAGGACATCAAGGGCTCCACATCTCAGGAGTAAGAATTGCGTGGGTCCCTCCCATGCTTGTCACTGCTCCCCAGTCCAGACTTTTCCATGCAGATACAGCTCTTGAGGTAAAACCCGTCGCCATTATCATCTCTGAAACCCAAGTTGCTAACATCTGCTATCACATGGCAATGTCTGCGGGTTAATGGCATGCCTGTGGGGGCAGAGAAGGAACAGAAATGTGGGTTTTCGCTCCATGGAGTGCTTCAGAAGGATCGTGAACCTTTTAGGGCAGAGTCATTCACTCAGTAATGGAGAACACGGGGCTGGGGACATAGCTCAGTGGAATAAGTGCTTGCCTAGCAAGCGCAGGGTCCTGAGTTCAATCCCCAGTACCGCAAAAAAAAAAAAAAAAAAAAAAGTAATGGAGAACACGGATTCTGGCAAAGGAAAATGACTCGCTCTATAAATAGCAAGTTCCAAGCTCGGGGCTGACCTTTACATGACCTGTTCAGAATGAGCATGTTCTAAGGAGTTTCCTAGCAAATAAGAATGTGTATTTCCATTCTAGGTAACAGATCTACCCCTGTAGAAAGAGCTGGGTATCAGAGAAACTCAGAAAAGTCTCATGTTGAACTGAAAGATAAATAAACTCAGTTCATAAAGACTCTGCCCTAAGTCCTGCACAGAAGAAGTAAGGTGCAATTGTGTGCCAATTTCAAAAGCACCAAACATCAGGGTTTTCATCTCAAAACTGTATCTCAAGGTCTCACTCCATCCCATAGGGAGTTGACTGCCAGGACAACTTCTGAAAACAAAATCAATAGCAGTGCAAGGTCACGTAAGCCCCCTGAATCCTCTTCCTCTTGATTTGTCTGCCTGTGCATCTCTTCCATACTCACTGTTTCTATTTTAAGAGAACAGAAACTAACAGAGTATGATGCTATTAAATCAAATCATTTACATACCCCTGAGTGTGGCTGAAATAAACATGTTAGTACATCTGCAGTCAATTGTCACAATATCTCTATCTAGGTCAACTGACTTAGTTATCTGTAATTGGAAAGAAATTTTATAGTTTACTGTGTATGCCATCAGAATCTTCCAGACCTATTTCTTAATATTTAAGGCACTGAAATATTAAGTCCTCAAGCAAGAATTTTCTCAAGCCATGAACTATTTTCTGAGAAACATTTTAGCACCTTGCCAATGGATGGAGAAGAAATTGCCACACAGAAAAGAAAAAGTGCTCACTGATGATCACAAGAACATATTGAAAAAGTGTCTGCATTCCTGATCCTTATCACCTGGAAGAGCAAAAGGATAACTGTGGCTGCTCCCAGCAAGGCACCGGGGAAGTAAAATAGAGCCAAGGCTCTGTTACTTACTGGGGAATCAGGCAATTCTAAGCATCACCCCTTTACTTTTGGGGGTATCTCATACAGGAAACCCACAAGCGTGAGAAGCCTTTTAGGGCCTCCACCTTGCTGCCCTACTGGAAAGTGGGGTCATCGCAAAGGACACAGGCTCCTCTCAGGTCTCCCCTAAGAGCTTTAACCCAAAGGCCCAGCTCTTCCTTCATGCCAAAGAGCTGAAATGGTTGGTGTTTGAAAAGTCTGTGACCTACCACCACACACCAGTCCTCCTGATAAGACAGCTTCCAGCTTCCAGGTTCCAGTGACGCATTCTGCGACAGGAATTCCACCTGAATGCTGGCTTAATTGGCGCATATGGAGAAGTTCAGTCAACTCCTATTTACTCCTTCAATTTGTACTTTTCATAGAAGGTAAACTTGCAGAAGGGACGTAACTGATTTCCCTTCATCTTTATGAAAAGGCTGCCTTTTTAAGTGAAATAATTACTTCAACATGTCATTATATTCTCTCTTGTTTGCTTGTTGTTGCCTTCCTGTAATTTAGTGCAAAAATAATAATTGTCTTAAATTGTGACTAACTGTTCTTGTGCAAGTATTCTGGAGCCAAGGCTCTTTGTTACTCACTGAACAAGTCTTGTGCAGTGCCAGGAAAATAGCAATTGCTCAATAAAATCGGTTTCCTACTTTGCTTCATTATATACTCTGAGTAAGCTAAGTGGCTTAAGTATCAGTTCCCTCATATATTAATTAGAAATAACAGTGCTGTCTATCATAAAGCCTTGCTGGACAGAATGATTGTGTTAAGGAATGGAAGGTACCTGCATTTTTTTTAAAACAAAAGTAAAGTTTAGGTGGTATAATTGCTGCTTGTATTATTCTTTTTTATTAATTATTCTTTTGTATTAATTTCTTTTTTCTAGTGATGGTATTATGTTCATCTTTTTGTAATCCACTGCTAATCCATGCAATAGAGTTAATACCAAGAGTAATCAGAAATCACGTGCATACATCTGTATTAAAAATCAAAAGGAATATTCAGTGATGTGCAATAGTCATAGAGAAGAAAGAAGGGCAGACTGAAGGGTGCTGAGGTGCTCTCTGAGGCTGGGGAGAAACATGGAAAAGCCTGGCTCAGATTACAGAGGTGGCCATCAAAAGCTCTTAAGATCACAAGGAGGCCTATTGCACAGACTGAAGACATCTGAGGAAATCTCTGCAGATGACTCCCTGGAGAGAAGACCTGAGCCTCTTGGCCATGGCTGGTCACGTCCAAATACCTATGGGGAAGAGGGGATTTCTGCCCACTGCTTTGGGATTCCTGGTGCAGGAATCACACGGGTCCCGGAAGGAGCCTGAGTGCCAGGCTGTGGTACGACTGCTTCCCTTGTCTCATCTTCTGAGTCAATAAATGGATAAATAAGTGAATTAAAGGCCAATTTCCTGGCATCTCCTTCGCCCATTTCTTTTCCTGTGGTTTCATTCATTTCTTGTTCTTTCCATTACACAAAACACAGTGGCAACTGAATGGGTATGTCCTTAAAAATACACATGATCCCTGTTAATAAACAAGAAATGAACAGTAGCTATCCTATTGTAAGTCTAAATAATTAAGGGGTTGCTCTTATCTTCCTCAAACTGCTTCTGACTCCGTGGAGGACAAGAGAGACGAGGCCCTCAGGGGGGCCCACAGGACCGTCAGAGGGTGACCATAGTCCTGGGAGGAACTGGTTAAAGTGAGTCTCAAGTTTTGATTTTCATCTGAAATGCAAGTCTCTTCCGCAGGTCTCTGGAGCTCTGCCATCTGTCTCTCATGTTACCCTCTAACGCAGAAAATAAAAAGAAGCAGCTAATTAGTTGAAAGACAAATAACTGCTTCTTCATTTACTGAAGAAAGGCACTACCTTACCATAACTTGTAGATGGTTCTTCCTCCTTGGGAGAAGCAGTGTTGTGGCTAAGCCATTCCTTTAAAAAGAAAAATAAAATAATGACAGCTTATTTCAAAAATAAAATATGAATAACTGAAATGAATTTTGATTTCTTTTGACTGCACAAATTATTTTGAAAGCTAACAGCTCTGCACATTTTTAAAATAGATCCAATCATTCAAACTCAATGACAAATTTTCTACCCCATAATAATTTCTGATCATTCCACAGTGCACACATACGCATCTAAATGCCTGCTTCCACATGTCAAAATGAAATTTATATCTATTACCACACCTCTGAACCATCAAATCCCTCAAAATGAGGATCATAAAGTGAAGATCTAGGGAAATGAGGTGTAATGCCACAGTAGGATGTGTTCTGCAGAGGTGAGCTTGCCAAACCCCAATATCACACATCCAAAACGAAACAGCATTTTACCCTGGCAATCATTTATTTTTAACTTTCTAAATGCTTTGTAGTACTATAACTTCAACCAAACTTTGCTTTCAAAAAATCTCAGCTTCTACTGAAAATACTATCATTCTGGAGTCACCTACAGGATAAACACTCTTTATGTTATGTCAGTATTACTATCCCTCAGCCCATTTGTAAAAACACTGCAATCATTCATGCAAAAGCTCAGATTATAAAAAAAAAATTATCCACCACAAATAAGAAGCAATTAGACTACTGAAAATCTAGGATTGAATCATATATAGACACTTCCCTCCCGCCAGTAAATTACAAAAAAAAAGATGAAGGGAATGATTTCCTTCACTTCTCTTGTAACCCTCATTGCCACTTAGTCTTAATCTTCAATTTGACTGAATTAAAAGGATCCTGGAGCCGTGACTGGATCACGGGACTGCCACACTCACTAATGGATTAACTCACTTGTGTTCATAGGTGATGTGCAGGTAAGCGCAGGGGCCCAGCTACAGGAGGTGTATCACTGGAGGAATGACTCAGAGGGTCTAACGAGCGCTGACCCTCTCCTCCTATGTTCTGCTTCTGGCTCCCTGAAGTGAGCAGTTTTCTCTCATCATTCCCTCCACCATGATTTTTTTGCTCTAGAACCAGCTTACCAGGGACTAAAACCTCCAAAACTGGAAGCTAATTAAACTCTTCCTTCTGTGAATGTCAGGAATTTTGTCCCAGCACGGGAAGGCTGACCAGTACACTCAGACTTGCACACATGAGGACACATGCATGTGCCCATGTATACAACAAACCAACAAATGCCTATCCATGCACACACCAAGACTCTTTTACATACACACACACACAACTAAGCACCCACGTGCATATCAACAGCCCGGATATAGTAGGACTTTTTTTTTTTTTTTAAGAGTAGGAAAATCTATTGGGGAAAAGGAATAGTGACTAGAAATAGGGAATAGGAAGTAGGAACAGCTCTTGAGAGAGAGGAGGGTCCCGAGTGGGTTGCTAGGACTCTTTTTGATACATCTTCCTTTCTTCTGGGCCCCAACCTAATAGAAGAGAATCATAGCTGACTCCTACACATACCTGCAATAATCTGCCAGGCAGCAAAAGGCCTCAGGTCCCAAATCATGCCTGAAGCAGGGAAGAGTTACGGGCGGCAGGCACGGACTCTGGGGTGATCACCAGAGCTCTCTTAGCAGTTGCAACAGCTGGCAGCAAGACAGGCTTCTCTACCAGAAGACCAGCTTTCCCAGACACGACACTCTGTCTTCTCAAATAACCAAGCCCCAATTTTCTCTCTTCAGCTGAGCTTCCCCCCCACACACACACAGCAAAGCATGATGGAAGCCAATGCTTCCTCAGCCACTGGCCTGCACTAAGCTCCACAACACAGTCCAGTGGAGGAGTGGATTCATCCTGGGTCACCAGCTCAAGCCCATGGGCCACACAGGAGGACAAGTCTCATTGGACAAGGAACACCCGAGGGACACATCTATTCATTCCTTCTCTTTCTGTCCACCCTGAGATTCCTCTTCCTTTGGTTTATGCTGTCCCCTTCCTCAGCATGGGCTGCCTAGAGCTTCTCTCTGACAGAAGTGCCCCCTCTCTAGTCTGTCTCTATGCATTTTATAAACTTAGGCACATCTCTGTTCTGGGAGAGATGGTGCTATTCTCAGCTGCTCTGTTTAATTTGGAGCAGTTTTCTCAAGGGAGGAACTGAGACCAACTGCCTTTACCAGAACAGGCCTCCCTTAGCTCTTTGCTATAGTTTAACCCATTTTCTCAGTTAGATTTTTCCATCTAGTCTCTTCAGAATGCCCTTGAACTTCCACACATTCTTTTAACCAGTATTTCTTAACTTAATACAGGTTCCCAGAGCTTCCTACTTAAGAACCAACTGTGAAATGCTCTTTTTTCACATCAACATGATGTGATTTGAGGAATCTTGTATGTGCTGTGACTGGTTAAATGAGGTATTGTTTTTCATTCATCAATGAAAAGAACTTTGCTTTCATCTAGAATTCATCCTTCCCTCTTCAAGCTCTTCCAAATGCCTAATCCCAGAAGCCACATGAGGAGACTTATATCGTGCTGCTTGCTCCTCTCAGAATCACTGAGCAGCCAAAACCCGATCACATTTGTGAGGAAATGAGGTGGAATTCTAAGCTCTCATGGAGCTGTGACGCCATCAAGGAAATTGCAAAGTCTACTTAAAGAATACCTCTTTTTCTGAGAAAAATTTAGAGTCTTTATTTAGCAATTAAGGAAGGTCACTTTTCTGATGAACTGTAAGTGGATAAGTAAAAACAACAGGAAGCAGTACTGAGTGAACGCATGGCCTATGCAACCAGAGGCAGAATGTGTGTGCAGGCTAAACCCTCTGAAATAGTGCTTCCAAAATAACAACCTCCAGAGCCTGCATTAATCTTCAGGATAACTCATCATGTTATTCTTTACCATCCCCAAAGGTATTTTAGCAAATAATTTCCTTTTCAATCAAACTATCAAGAAGCATAGATTTACCTTTCTTTTCACTTCTTTCTGAATCTGACTCTGATAGTCTACATTTCCATCTGCATCTTTCATAGTCCTATAAAACTCCTACTCATGAGCAACATGAGTAGTTGGACTGTGAGCACATGCATTTTAGGAATATGTGTCCTTTGTTTAATTTATCCATTAGTTCATCCAACTGCTATTTCTTCTATATCATCTACTGTAAAAGTGCTATGCAAAGAGCTGGGCTGCTACAAAACTGAACAAAATACAGTTTTAGTTTACTAAACTATCAGCCCTATAATGGGTAGTGAAAGAAGTACACAACCAAAAAATAAACTAAGAGATTAAGAAATAAAATTCTTTGGAGTTTGGAGAAAATAGAGATCAATTTCATCCTAATGAGTAAGGTGAGGGCTGTATCTTAGTTATTCTCATTGCTGAGACAAAATATCCAGCACCCAAAGTTGAAGGAGGAAACATTTATTTAGCTCACAGTTCGTAGAGGTTTTAGTCTGCAGTAAGCTGGCTCCAAGGCAGAGAGCATGACAGAGGGGCCCCACGCAGAAGTGACAGTCCGTGGCAGGCAGGCAGAAAGCAGCAACATTCAGCCTTCCCTTCCCTTTTTATTCCACTCATGTTACAAGCCTGTAGATTGATTGGTGCCACCCACACCCCAGATGGCTCATTTGTCTTCAGTAAATCCATTTAGCCAAATCTAGAATTATGCTAAACCACTTAGTGGACTGACCCAGTATCACACCCTTAATCCAGTATCGCACACCCTAGATCAGGCCACCACTGAAAACCCCAATTTACAAATGCATGAGGCTTTGGGGAACATCAAGATACAAGCTGTCATAACAAGTTGCTTCACATAAAGTGTCACATTTTAACTGGACAATTGGTAGGATTTGTTTATTTAAATCAGTGGTGGCACTAAGAGAAGATCATGGTAAAAAAAAAAAAAAGAGGACCAAAATGTCTAGGCAACAAAATGTGAGGTATAGAAACACTGACTAGAACTCTGCTTAGTTTTCCTTCTATAACAGTTCATAAACAAGGAGTGACAAGGAGCACATTTGTTAGAAAACGTTTACACTAGGTCAAAGAGAGCCTCACATGCCACCTGAGCAGCTGCTCTTTATTCTAAAGAGAAAGAAAACCACTGAAAGCTTTGGGGCATCTCAGTAAATAATCAATAGTTACATCAAGAAAATTGCCAACTGTAAGAACTACAACAGGGTGCAGCTAGAAATAAGACCCTTGGGAGACTACTGCCTCAGTGTAGGCAAGAGAAGGGAAAAATTAAGGTCTGTGAAAGTTTCCCCCAAGACAGAGGGCTTAGCAAATGAATAGAGGGATAAGCAAATGTGATAGGATCCTGAAGTTCTGAGTAACTGGAGAGCCATGACCCATTTAGTGGCAACACAATATAAGAAAAAAGAAGCATAAACACGTTTCCAAAAATACAAATTTGTCTGAAATTTCTGCTAAATTTAGATGCATCCCAACCCCGGCAAAGTGTGCCAAGCCATCTCCAGAGGCCTGCACCTTGAATAACTGTTGCTCAAGTTAATCCTAGCGTCATCAGTGCCTTATCAATACCTCAGTGTGGTCTCTGTCCAACCTGTCTCCAGTATTCCTCTCTCCGGCTTTCCAACAGCTCACCTTTCCATATTGGGGTTTCCTTGCCACCACACCCACTTGCTCATGGCTTCTGCCCTGTGTTGGCCACCCACTGACCTCAAACACTCACGGGCTTTGGATTTTCTCTGCTCAGATGCACCAGTGTCTGGTGAGGACTTTTCTAGCAGATTCATTGACTAAGCAGAGAAGATCTAAGAACCCAAACCAACCCAAGTCCTAGATGGCAGGGCCCAGATAGAATCTGAGATATTAAAGGGATGACCAAATGGAGACGGTTATGATCAGCTGAAAATTCAAGATGGGAGCTAAGAGTTCAGAAAACTTGGGAAATTTCTGACAACTGTCTGCAGTTGCCACCATATTGAGCATGCTAATGAAGTGTGCATGCCCCTCAGTGGGATAGCTTTGTGTCCAGAGAGGAAGGGGTGCTCGGAAGGCAGCCCTAAAACAGTGGGCAGTGAGGAGGTTAAATGGGGGGAGACACCATCTCATGACCTTGGTCTTGGAGTGCACCTTGGCAGCTCATGGATTCTGAGCAGGTGCTGGTGTCCTTACACACAGCCAGCACCCCTGGTGATGCACCACAGCCACCAGCAGTGGGCTGCCCCTCCCACCTGGAGTTCTGGGAGGCTTGGAGGAGCTGAGGTGGAATGCACAAAGGTTAAATGCTCTTCACTTAAGTGATAGGTTTTAATTAAACATAATTCACGCCTCAACTGATGCTATCATCTCCCTGTGCTGTCAGACCTGGAGGCTGTGAAGGGAGAAACTGTGCGGAAAGGAGAGCCAAGTGTGCTGTTCAGGAGGAGGGCTGCACTTGTGTGTGCTCATCAACGTGAAGCAGAGACAGAAAACACGAGAGAGGAGTTTGCTCTGGTGTTCAGGGCGGCAATTATAATTTTTCCACCCCCTTAAAAATTCACTGACTACCTTGGCTGTGTGAAAAAGTGCCTTGCATTCCAAAGTCACTCTTCACCTGTTTCCAAACAATATAAAAAGATATTATTTATATCATAACACTAAACATAGGGTCGACGCACAAGTGGTCTCATTATACTGATTCGGAAACTGACTCTGAGAGAACAAGACATGGACCATCACATGAGTGGACAGTGCAGGGTGACCCACAGGGGCTCCAGTTCTTCCAAACAAGAACCCACCTTTTCGTGGAAGGGGACCTGACAGCACCAGTGGTTTTTTGCAGTTCAAGCAATTCCTCTTTTGTTTACCAAAGCTAAAAACATAAAGAATATCAAAAAATTATTCTCACTAAAATTTCTATTTCTGGGGTCACAGCTGCAGGAGCAGGATTAACATACGCTTAGGCTGGAGCTCCTCCGAAAGGTTGATTGTGCGCTTCTCTTCAAGCGCAGCTTAATCGCCCAAGAATGCAGAAGCGAATTTCAGATGTATTTAAAGCACGGGAAATATTTATATAATAGTTGTCTCCCCTGATAAATATTAAAACCCTGAACCCCTCTACTGAAGGTCCTTGAATCCTGGTATTAAATTTCATCTCTGTATGAGGCAGTTCTTCATTGCTTAGCAAAATCATACCCTTCCGCACAGGTCTTGTTCAAATGCTGTGTCCTTCAGCAAGCACCCCCCAATGTCCCAGTGTGAATTTCCTCTCCTCTCTGTAACACACTGCAGCCTGCTGTCCCCCTTGTGTGCCACGCATGTGCCCAGGGCTGGGGAGGATGGTTACATGGACATTCACACATTTTATTTCCTCTGCTTCTCTCTTGCACTGCACAATTCCCAAGGGAAGGAACTCTAAATTACACATCAGCATATCTACTCAGCCTAGTGAAACACATCCTGCTTCGGAGGTGGTAAGCATATTTTCTAAGTGACTGATGAGTGCATGAGAATTCTCCTGGGTGCCCCAGCTTTCCTTTTAAAGCTTTGTTTTGAATATAGGGGGGGAAAAGACTCTGCTGCTTGCACCTAGCCTGTGGCTACTGCTTCCAGATGAACACCATCTGGTATTCCTCTCTCCTGTGTCCCCTGGAGAGGCCCTCCAGGTTAATTGGCCCAGCTCCCTTCTAGTCTTAGATTGCTATGAATTGTTCTGTTCTTACTCCCAGGGAAACTCAGCTGGGCCCCGGGCTTAGGATGCTGGTTTTTAAGTTACATGTTCAATACCATATGCTTTTCCTCTTTAAGCTCCTAATCATTACTTTCTTTTGCATTGTCTTCAAACTGTTCCTGTGAGAGCTCTCTTAAAATCACCTCCTTTGAGCCGTCTAAGGAACATAAGGCAAGCAGATGGCACTGCAGTGACACTGGCCATTACCCCTGAGAAAGCACTCTTATTCCCAAAGCAGGTGATTTGGTCTGAAAAGAACTTTCACCAGCCTTGCCGCAGTCAGTAGGGTGCAGTGCTGTATACGCCTAAGAGTGCATCCTCTGTGATAGGAACCATCATCATTTGTTTTTGACAAAACTGGGCCCTGTGCCCTCATAATCAAGAGTGGCTAATACCTGAAACCCAACACTAGCTGCTTTCCAGGCTGCGCCGTTCCCACTCCCAGCTCTACGCCGCCCATGAGCTTTGGAGCATCTAAACGGCAGCAGAATTACCCTTGCTAGCTATTATATACACTATTGATAGCTAGTTTGTAAGTAAAGTGTTCTCCTTTTTTGCATCATATCGATTTTCAAGGACTTTCCTGAAAGGGAGTAGCCATCAGAATAAATTTTCTCGCTTTCTGGCAAAGTCAGTATCAAATTCTGAAACCCAGGCTTGGAGCACAGTGTGAATTTTCTCTCCTGAGAGAGTACAACATTTTGCCCACATTTTCTGGGCTCTGTGAGCCAGGATCCACTGAAACCCTTCTCTGACAGTATGACTGACTGGAGGGCTTTCAGGCAAAGAGCAGGGCACGCTGTGTCATCAGGCAAGAAGGGCAAAGTTTCGTCCAAATGAGCTGCACAGGCGAAGCAGTGCGAGACTGTCCTTGTGATCTCTGCTGGAGACCAACTCCAGTGACCATCTGCTCTTTGTGGGTATTTTCCCTTCTTTTATTAAAATCCAGTATAATAGTGTGATAACAACCCAAAGGTTGCATTTGTCACAGGGTTCGTTAAGAAGGAGGCTTGAATTTTAATACATGCCCATGACACAAAAGCTAGATAGTACGTGCTTGACACGAGACCAAGGTGTCTGTATCTCTCATTCATTTCTCTTTTACAGGTGCAGAGTAAAATAGGGGGTAGAATATACAGGGACAAAATAACTCATTCCAAACACGTCAGCCTGGCCTATGTCACGGATAGGTAACAACCAATTTTTAAATGAAGGGCCTGTGTATTTTGATTCTGCCTTCAGGTTCCTACAAGTTGTTCCACCCTGGCATTCTCTTCCTCCTCCGTACTGACATTACAAACTGTCCGGACTGTTTGTGCTTTCCAAACTCTCATCTATTTTATAATAACTGTGATAGGAAAATAAAATTCAGAAGAGTGAGATGCTTTATTTTTTATTAGTCTACATCAAGAAATCTCTTAAAAGAATTCTTCTGCTGCTTAAAAGTCGCTTACCTAAATTCAAATGACATAAAATGCATGTCCCACTATAGCATGCAACAATGTCAGAACCTTACAGTTATTAGTATTTCAAATAAGGCATGATTTTCTAAGTACTATAATGGGGGGGCGGAAATAACCCTGATAGTTATTTGTAAGAGTAAGCTTAAGTCAAATAATTCTGATTAGTATCAGACAAACTGATTTATATAGTAGTGAGAATAGCATCAAAATTCCTTGTCGGAAATAAGCCAGAGATAGAGCAATATTATGGCCAATATACAATCAGTGATTACTATCCAACGCAGTCTCTGCCAGTATACACAACTGTTTCAACACATCTGATAACTGATAGCTGCTTCTCATATCAGTGTAATCGGTACCTCAAAACCACTTGAGAGGTAGTGTAAAGCCGTGAACTGTATCTCCTGTTCTAGAAAATGTGACACTGTGTATTAAAACAGTAGTATGTTAGGGTTACTTTAGATAGACTGTATCAACATGGGTACAGTCCGGACATCAGACTCTTGAGCCTGGTCTCTAACATCTGTGCTGTGAGAATCAGCAATTTGGTTCGTGAGAGTCCATTTTGAAGTTCTGTCTTGAACAATCATAAGTTATTACATAAAAAGGATCCTAGGTCTTGTATGAACTATATTTGGACAGTCTATGTACTAGACCCACCCGTTCCGGTCCTGTTCACTGAATGAGGAATGTGGTATGTGATTTTTACTGATCTGACTCTTTTCTAACCAACAGGCAGCCACCAGTGGAACATGCAGGAGCAGTGGCTCTCAAAGTGGGGTCCCTGAAGAGTACCATGTACATCACCCCAAGCTCTCACCCCCACCCCAGATGCCACAAATCTGAACCTGGGCAGTGGAAGACAAGAGTTGCATTCAGCAAAACCTAGGTGGTTTTGACGTACACCCATGTTTGAAAGCCACTGTCATGGAAAGGCATTTCTCAAAATGGGGCCTGAGAGCCATCAGCAGAGGAATCACCCAGGTGCTAATTACTGAAGCTTGCCTTGACCTACTCAATTACAGTATCGGGAAAACTGCCTTAAAGTTTGAAAACCATTCAATCAGATTTGAATGAAAAGAAGTTTCTTCCATTAAAATGCAAAGCAAGTACAAACCCACATAAAGGACTTATTGAACATGATACCTAATTGAAATCATCAGCCTAAGCCTCTCCTCAAACACAGGCACTGGTAGCTCCCCACAGGTAGACTCTAAGCATTGGTTTACGTAAAAGCTAAAGCATGTCTCTTCCACCACTTTAAAAATAACTTTGTCAACAAAAAGAGCTATTATTTTCTAACTGGAAAGAAAAACTGAAATAGAACTTACATTCGAGTGTCCCTGGATCATTCTATAATTAACATTAGGCTGTGAACAGCCCAAGGACTCAGCATTTTTGTAAATCAGCTATTTAATTTTGGTCTAGAGATGTTGTTGTTGACACCACAGATGTTCCCATACAGCCTATCAGACCAGCGCAATATCGATCCACAGATAGACTCTCCCCTTCCATCCACACCAAGCCAGAATTAGTCAGAAAGGCCTCACCAGCACCAACAAAATAACTTCATGTCTGAGAAGGGCTACTGCTTTTGAAATGGAGAAAAGAGAACAAGGGGAGGGGAAAGTGAAGAATGTAAAAGAGAGGTTAAAAGAAAAAAAACGGGAACCAATTTCACCTGAATGAAAAACCAACCATCTCCTCTTTATCATGTTGACTGAAAATAAAAATATCTACAAGGACATTAACATTCCCAGAACACCGGTTATCTTTGTGGAAGTAGCCTCAACATCCCACCCTCTTCCTCTAAGGTGTAAGAAAATAAAATTCACAGAAACAAAGAATTGCCTAATTTAAAATCTGCACAGTGTAACTGGCAGACTTACCAAGATTTCCCAGCATCTTCATACATCACAGACCCCTTATCAAGGTAGAACTTGTGTTTGACCAAATGAGTTCTTCTTAGCTGTGTCATAGCAGGTGGCTGTGCCTTCTCACCCACGTTACAAATAGGAGCAAGAAACAGATTCATCTTTCAGATACTGTGGGAAGCTGCTTTTTCACGAAGTCAGTGCAGTATTTTGGAAAAAAGCAATATGTTTACAAAGAAGCTCTGAGTGCAAATGTCTCCCATTTAATGTCTGTGTTAAGGAGAGTAAGTCTGTAAATAAAACCTGAGTTTCAACTTTTCCGTATAAAATGAGACACCTAGAGTGTTGTATAAGAGATAACGTCCATGAAAATCCCTGCCCGGTACAGACTTTTACACATCTCACTAGACTCTAAGTTTGCTCAGGTTCTACACTGAGCTTGCCATTCTTTTTCCCCTTAATGAGATGCTGTCTGATCCTGCGCTAGAGAGTAGAGTAGACCCACGGCACATCAACCAAGCCCTCAGGTGGATGTGAGCTCCAGGACCCAGACCCAAACTGAGAAAGACAACTGTACAGAATACAGCTGGTACAAGCCCGTGTCCCAGGCCAGTGGGGAGGGTCCAAGAGCAGATAGTAAATCTGTTACCTGACCCCATGGTGGTTGCAAAACCCAAAAATATAAGGCCTTGTCAAAATATAGAGGAGTGAGAAAATTCAGGGATGAAGAAGAGAATAATAAGGTAAAAAGACCAGGAGTGTCACAAAACGGCAGGATCAAGATGCTCAGAAGACCTAATACAGGGTGCTGCACACCCCCCCCCCGCAGGAACTGTAACAGTAAGTTACGAATTGTGAGATCAGAGCAGATAGCACCACTGCTGTTTAATTTTTATATGTTGTTATTTGAAGGAATCAACATTATATACAGATGGATGTTCCTTGACTTGCAAAAGGATGACATTCCAATAAACCTACCGGAAGTGGAAAATGTATTCACTACCCCAATCTATCACCTCTCACAGCTTCACAACACTGCAGGTTTCAGCTGCTTCCCCTCACGGTCATGTGGCTGTCTGGGGGATATGGCTCCCTGTCATACCCCAGCATCTCAAGAAACTATTGGCTCTGTACTGCTAACCTGGGAAAAGTTCAAATTCAAACTGTAAAGCATGATTTCTACTAAATGTATGTTACTTTGCTCCATCATAAAGTGAGAAAATCATTCATCTAACTGTTGTAAGTTGGAGATCATCTGTATTTGAAAGGAAATTAACAGGTTTTATGCCAGGTAGACTCAAGTTCAAATCCCGTTCTGCAATTTACTAGCTATGGACTTCCATGTTATCTAACCCATTGAAGAAGCAATGTTCCCAACTTATAAATACAGTTAATAATGTCTTCCTCCTGGTCCTTCCATGAAATCAGGAGGCACAAAGGGCCTGAGACAATGTCTAGGGCCTACAAACCACTCCACAAATGTCAGCTTCTGCTTAATTTCTAATCTCTTCTCTTCACTACCTTCCTTTCCTCTTATCATCTCCATTTAGAAAGGAAGTGCTTTTTGAGAGAAAATGTCTAAATCCTTTGTAGACTTATTTTGCTACCAGATTCTAGATTTAACTATATTTTCCAAGACCAAGAGGCTCCAGATTCTAATCATAGAAGCTGGCAGCAGGGTGTTGGGGACACATTTTCTGGAATCTTCAGCAGTAGACTCTCCCATGAAGTAGATATTTTCCCCTGCATTTATATTTTTTTACTGAAACATAATTGCACAACTTTGTAGGGTATAAACTGTGGTAATCTAATGCACGCATACAAGTGTAATAATCAAGCAAGGGTTTCCATCTCTTTATATATTAATAATTTTATGTGTTGGATATTTTGTGCTTTTCTGGTCATTTTGAAATATATCATAAACTGTTTAAACTGATAGTCACACTTTCATACTGAAAAACTAGAAGTTTGGGTGCCTATGTTTGGTGATCCTTACTGAACTTCTTTCCATGCACCAACCATGGCCATCACCCATCTTCAGTGACCATGATTCCATCCCATTCTTCTACAAGACTGACTTCATATTTTTGACAAGGGTATGGAACACATTATAGTTTTCTCTCTGTGGCTAGCTTTATTTTACTTAGTATAAGTTCCAACCACATTGGCACAAATGAAAGGATTTCATCCCTTTTTATAGCTAGATAATTTTCCACTTTGTAAATATGCCACATTTTCTTTATCCATTGACCCACTAAAGAGTGATTCCATATTTTAACTATTGTAAATAGTACCGCAATATACAACCCATGAATTTGTGTTCCTTTTTTTAAATTAGAATCTAAAAACCTAAGGTCAACCTTCACAGGTGAAATACAAAGAGATTATGCCAAGTGACAAATATTTGATTATTCACATATTTGACACAGGTTTACTGAGGTCATATTATGCTCTACACATAAGGTTCCATGCTAAGGTTGTAACACTGGAAGAAACAGACTTTGTCCCTACTGTCTGGAATCTTAAAGACTATTTGTCATCATAGTTTGGTGAAGGATGTATGATAAATAACACCTTAAATATAATAAATTGAACAAAGATATATGCTTTATTTTTGCCATGTCTGATGAGCCCCTGGACTCTAAGTCTTCTTCCAGCACTAGCATACGAATCAATCTCTCTTCCTTCATCTCCTAATGCTGCCATCTTACACTTGTGGTCTTTAAGAAAGGGAAAGATTGTTGGTGGTCAGTACCCCAGGCTGGAAATGGTTTACAACCTTTTACCTACATCCCATTGACCAAAATCCAACTATAGGGCTGCCAGGGAGGCTGGAAATGTTATTTTCCCATACGCCAAGAAAGAAATTGCAATGGATCTAGTGAACACACAAATGACATCTGACATGCGCACTGCCACCTTGGAGAATGGGGGAAACAAAAGCATTCTTTCCTCCTGAACAGCTTCTCTGGAATTTTCCATCTAGTGAATGGGTACCAAGTAACCCACATATGTAACTGACTAGGTATAGATTTGATGTGTAGAATCAAAGAGGGTCCAAGCTCTGGAAATACTGAGCTAGGGGAGCTTACTGAGTAGGAAAAGAAATCAACAGGAAAGTAATTTGAAGAATGTGGTATTTGAGCTGCTGCTTAAAGAAAGAAGTGAATTTTTATAAGTAAATGGGAAGGGAAAGACTTCTCATTTGGAGGAGACCAGAAGAAAAGGGAATATTCAATGGCAGGGAGCCCACAGCGGCGAGCCAATAGTTCATATGACACGCAATAAGCTCTGCAAGGAAGAACTCGGGTCAAATTGCACTTGGCTTTGAATATCACTGCTTTAGTTTTGAAATTGCCCACATGTGCAGCAGAAAGAAGTATCAGAAGTTTACTACAAGACTGCAGCAAGACATAATGGGGTTCCAAACTAGGAAGGACCTATGTCACCTCTCCATTCCCAACTCCTGTAAAGTAGAATATGGACACAATCAAAGACCACTGTGGGGAGAGTGGATAAATGAACTCCTGAGCCCTTAACCTGCTCTTCATTAAAACTTTGATTTGTGTTTGCTTCTGAGGCAGTCGGTGATTACAATTTATTTTTTGCTACAAACAACAAAACAAAATGAAAACAAAACAGTGACTTATCATATGGGGCTACAAATGCCTGATGGGGACTTAAATGCAGAATAAAGTTTGATCTTCATTTGTTACCTGTCTGCTTATTACCTTAAACATTGGGTCAGATTCTTGGTCAGTTCTGTGTATAGGCGTCTTAATTTTCTAGGGAGTATCTATCTAGAAGCTAGTGGTACAAAGCTGTTTAGCCCTAAATTTGCATAATTTTTCTCTACCTCCTTTGATATTAAGGACACTGATATAAGAGATTTTCAGGAACCTGCTCTGAAAAATCATCAGGTGCCTGGATACCTCTCTAGCCAGTGCTCTCACTTACAATCACTGTGACTTCCAGCAGAGCCATCAAAAAAGACTGCACCAACAGTCATCTCATGGAGACCAAATTGCCCCCTGGAGCCATAGACTTGTCCAGAACCATTTTGCAAAACCAGAACTGAGATGATCAACCAGACCCCATCAAGCCCCAACTGCTCTCTTCCGTTGGTTACCAGGGCAGTGTGATCCTCGCCAGCAGGGCTCATCAAACTGAAGTCCCTTCCTATGCCTCTCACTGAACCGTCTTCTCCTTCTCTGCCATAATGACTCAAGAAATGGCCCAGACTGAGTAGTGGTTCCCATGTTCTCTTTCAGAGGACTTCCACAGACTCCACCCAGGGACAGTATCTTTCTGCTACCTCCCATGTGTGCCTAGGGCATAGAGCACTCACTTGCAGTCAGTTGACTGCATGGTTACTCCAGTAAAGGTGTGACTACAACCCTTCTCATCACAACATGTGCCACAAGTACACTGATAACATACCAATATGTCCAGGATACTTAAATGTGTGGGTTATTTTGAAGGCAAGAGGCAAGTACCAAAGGACCTATAGCATGTTCTTATTTTGAGTAGGAGAACATTTCACTTGTTCAGTCATGAAAGTAAGATTTTGAATCCCAAGGTTTAAGAAATAAGAATAGAAATTCAGTTCTTCAATTTTATTAATTGAAGGCATCCTCTGTGATGGCCAGGCCTGCCTCCACTGGTCTCCAGCTCACTGTCTTTGGTGGGGCCAGGTGACCTACTGGGTTCTTCAGCCAAAAGCACTGAGGCTGGATCCAGCAGGGGTGAAAGAGGATACCTGCAGAAACACATTGGAAAGACTCAAGTCCCGAATAAGACTGTTCTGGTGAACAGTCTGGCCTTCAAGTGGAGAAGGAAGGGCATTATTTAAAAGAG
This sequence comes from Dinomys branickii, assembly GCA_004027595.1. Taxonomy (NCBI): domain Eukaryota; kingdom Metazoa; phylum Chordata; class Mammalia; order Rodentia; family Dinomyidae; genus Dinomys; species Dinomys branickii. The sequence goes on along the minus strand of PVLD010001882.1, from coordinate 150,712 downwards.
TGAATTCTATGTTCTCAGCAGCCTAAGGAAAACATCTGTGGTATGAGACCTTAGACTGTGATGCAGGCTTCAAACTCCAGCCAATTCTGATAGGCGGCATTCACATTCCAAAACAACCAATTTCCCACCCAACAGATTCCTGCATTGGGCTTTGTGGTTGTGATTAGCGTCCCTTATTCAGCACCCAGTGGGACTGACTGCAGCCTGATATAGGGCACCTTCATTAAGGAATTAGATAAGCAAAGCAATGCCTCCCTCTCTGAATCAAACCAAAGTGTCATGAAAATGAAACAATTAAGCAGAAACAAAGCCTCCCATAAAGTATTCAAGCAGAATAAGTTGATTCAGAATCATAATGAAGGTTCATTATTCCAAGTCAAAAGGCTGAGAAGCAGCACACAGAGCTCTCCATGGCTTCCTCTATCAGCCCCACTGAGAAAAGGAAAATGCAGAGCTGAAGCAGGAAAGTGCACAGCCTTGCAGCGGCAGCACGCGCTCCTGTGTGCCCTGCTGAGTGCTGTGGGTGCTTTGATGGGCAGCCTTTCCTTGAATCCTTCCAGCAACCTCTCTGAAATGGGTATCAGCTTCATTTTACAGAGAAATGAACAGACTCAGAGAGTTTATGTGACTTGCCCAAGCTCATAGAACTGTGAAATAACAGAACCAGAACTCCCTCCTAGACAACTGAACTGAAAGCTGGTGTGTACCATTAGGTGACAATTTAATCCAAAACTAATCTGCATTTATTCACTGGGTCTTGTGCAAGATAGCTGTTTTCTCTCACAATGATGGAAAACAATACAAATACTCTGTACATAGTTCAAGGAGATGGGATGCCCAACTAGTAATTGATCTGTGGAGCACACACTTCTTTTTAGGAAAATGCAAGGGTTTAACAGCTTTTGCCTCTAAAGCAATTTTAAAAATCATATCTGGAAATATTAAATCTGAGAAATTAAACTGCACATGCAAGATTTTTTTAAATTTTTAGTTGTACATCACTGGCCAATGTAATAAAGGTGCCATAAACATAGCATAGGGTGGCATGGCGGTCACTCACTGAAAAGGCCCTGTAGTGTCCCTCTCAGAGACCAAACTTCCTACACCCTCCTTCCTGACTCCAGCTCCTCGGTTCCCTTTACTTAGAGAATTCATCCTGGAAAATTTGTAATTGTGATTGTAATTCTTTCTTTGCTCTTTGAGATGTAAATCTCCCTCAGCCCTGCAGTGCCTTTCCTGAGAACCTGTGAGACATTTTTTTGGAATTTCATCACCAAGAAGCGTAGGTAGCCTGCCTTCCGATCTCTGCAGGAGACAACAGCACCAACTGCCAGTATGTTCCGCTGGCTACTCCAGCACTTCAAAGCTCTCCCAGCGCTTGACTGTGGGTTTGGTTCAACCCATCTCCCTGATGGCAGGAGTCCTGGGTAAAGTCTTCCTCCCCTGTTTAATTGACCTGCACCAATTTCCTTGTTGATTAGCACATGCCAAGTAGTAAGTTAGGCACCAGCCACATGGCTGGGAGCAGGCCCACCTCTCAGCGACATGTTCCGCTGTGAATTCATTGGTGGATCAGGACAGTGATGAGTACAGTGTCCCATGGCCCAGCTGCCTTCCACCCCACCTCTGCACATGAGGCTTTGGGGGACACTTCTTAACCCATAGCAAGGGTTAAAAACCACTGGATCCCAACCTCAATGGCAAGAAAATGTGTGAAGTTAGACAGTGCTCTAGGATGCTGGATTACAGGATTTGGTTTTCTTCTCGTTCTTCCTCTTCCCCTTCTTCATCCTCCTCTTTCTCTTCCTCTTCTTCTTCATTAAGTGGGAAAGAAAAAAATGCCAAAACTAAGACACCGAACTTGAAGAAAAGCAGAAGGTAGAATGTAAAGATGGGGGCGGCTTGTGGTGAAAATAAAATCCTTTGGGTGTGTGCACTTAGGTCAGCCAGGACGCAAACCTTGAGATGGAACAAGGGCATCGAAGGACACCCATAACTGTGAGTCTTGAAATGTCTGTGGTTACTGTAATGACAGAGAAGTTAAAGGTGGAGTCAGAAAAATAAAGAAGAACCAAGTACACACTCACAGGAAAACACTTTTCTACGAGCAAGCAGAAAAACAGCCAGCAAAGGGTAACAGGTTAAAACAACTAGAGAAATGAGAAAATAAAACCTGGAAGATAAAGACCCTAAAATCTGTGTGGTTCAGAACCCCACAGAAGCCAAGGGCACATTTGCACTAATGGGACCCAAGGTGAGTTTAATGCAAGGCCTATTGCACAAATGGGGGCAGCACACTGGGAAACCACTGGAGAGGGGAGATGCCCAGGGCCAGTTAGAGCCAGGAGCTGCTCCACGCCAAGGTCTGCAGCCACGTGAGTGGAGAAAGATGAGCAGATCTTTGCAAGGTGAGACTTACACAAATAGGCCCGCTGTGAGTGGACCTGTGACCTTGTTAAGGGGACATAGCTTGAGGTTCCCCTGCCACGAAAACTTCTGGGCACTAAACATTCCAACCGTACTTCTTTCTTCCTCTCCCGTGTCTTCCTAGAGCTTGTCATTAGCCAAATCCAACCAGAGGCAAGAGGGCAAGGGGGCTCTCGGTGCAATGCACGCAGGTCAGCCTCCTCTGGCTGAGGCAAGAGGAGAGACTCAGAAGGGCACAACTGGTTGAGGCCCATCTGAGAAGCCAGGGGAGCAAAACTCAGTGCTCCAACCTGGGTCTAAACCTGACTCAGGTACTCTCTAGCTATGCTATCTGAGTTGGAAGGAGAGCCCCAACGTCCAAAGTAAATTCTGAAGCTCCATGTGGTAGAGTACAAAATTGTTTTCATTTAGAAATTATCCACTTGTCGAAACAAGTACTTTCAGATCAGTTATAAAGACTATTAGTGCCAAGAATGGAGTTCACAGTACAGAATCTGGGGAGAATGACTGCGTATCACCGGGTAGAAAGCTTTCTCCTGAATAAGGACTCACAGAAATGGCCATAATGTGTTTTTTCCACCATGAGCACGAAAGATTTCCTCCGACTCTTACAAATTACCAAGTCAGGCTCTTGCTGCCAGTCCCCGCCCCAGGGCTCAGCTGCTCTGTGGGTGACCTGCCTCTGCCCGCTGCACTGACTCATTAGGAAACCATCTCTCTGCATGCTGAGCTTCCCCAGACCAGCTCCTTTAGTCAATTGAGACTTCTCTTTGGAACATAGCATGCTGAGGTTTAGAAAATAAACACCAGCACTTTTTTATGTGCCCAAGAATTATGGATGCTGTTATTGCTGCCCCACATGGCCACCATTAGATTCCAATGACTGTGGACCTCTCATGTATTAAATACTATTTGATGTAGGACACCATAATGAAAAAAGTATTTTTCTACCTATGGCATCAATTATGTGGATTGGCTTTTCTGGAGGTGGGGGAGTGAGGAGACATCATCAGTATTTGCTGAATTTCTAACTTAATTCACACAGTTGCCATGATAGTGTAACTTATCATTTGGTACCTGAGGTGGATGAATTCTCCACAGGCTGTCAGTAATTACTCTTGAGTATCTATTATGAGGACACAGAAAATTGCCAGGATGTGCTGACTCAGTAGTGTGTGTGAAACGTTCCCTCCCTCTCCCCTCTTCAGGCTCTGAGACTTCATCGTGATATATCTTAGCAGATTCACCCAGGAAAGTTCTATTAAATTTCAAATTATCTAATCACACTACTGATGCTATATTAAGATATAAATAAAAGGAAAGGCTGACATGATTTATTTGTGCGTGTCACCCTGTGGGAAGAAAATGTAACGTAAAACCTCAGGATGGAGGATGGTATCCCTACCGGCCGCAGAAGAACACGTTTCAGGAAGCTGCAGGACAAGCTCTGTTGAGGTTTGAGGGGAGACAAGAGAGCGAGTGTGGAACAGCCCTCCTTGTGACCCTGCTCAGATCTGGGGCCTTCGCCAACCAGTGCTTAGAACTGAACGAGGACTTTGATAAAGCAAAAGGGACCTGACTGGGTCTCAAAAGTGAGAAGCCGGGCCTCAAGAAAGACAGGGACTGTTTGTGCTCGGAGTCTCTGTGTGTAGCACTCCGGCCCTCTCCCAGCAGCGTGTGCTGGCCTGTCCTCTGGCCTCCTGGACAGTACGGCCAGTCACACGCACCCTCTCCTCATGTCAGGGTTTATTGGTTGGTGCATCTGTCTTTCCTCAGGCTCTGAGAGGCAGGGTCTCGTCCCCTTGTCTTTAGGGAAAGTGTCCCTGCCTTCCCACTGGATGCTTGCAGCACACCCCCACTCTTTCCACATATTTGGAAATATATCCCGTACCTGAAAGCTTTTCTCTGTCCTTTTCTGAACCCAGGACTTTGCACTAAGATACACCCCCTAGCCCCACCCACCCACCTTTTTGAAACTGGGTCTCCCAAAGTTGCCCCGACTGGGCTCCAACTTGTGATCCCCTGGTCTCTCCAGTAGCTGAGCTCGCAGGCATGGGCCATCATGCCTGGCTCCCTTAAGTAGCTTGTAAACCACTACATATCATCAGTTACCTCCCTGAAATCGTCCTCTCCTCACCAACCGCGCATAGAGCAAGAGGAAGTGGAAAAGAGACGGGAAAAGCAGAGGAAACGCGGTTGTCTGCAGCCAAATGAAAAGCCACCTGGCCTCCTTTTCAAATTAAAGGCAACACTCAGAAGCATCTTCAGCAGTTCTTAGGAAGCTCAAGAAGCCCCATGGACCATGGGCTTGTGGGTCACACATTGTATTTGGTCTGCAGATTTAATGTTTGTTAATTTAAGATTTAAAGTAACTGAAGCAGTAAAACTTTCAAACACCACCAATGGGACCTGATTAGGAGAGCAGTAATCTTGTCTTCTACTTGAAAAGAATTCTCCTACTCCTAGACTTTATTCACTCTTTCAGGTTCTCACACTATAGATGCTGTAAAACGGAAGGAAACTGTTCGAAAGTAAAGAACAACTGGGGTGAGATAAAAGGGGAAAAATATATGTAAACATATATACACAGGACAGCTAACATAGTAGCACTACTGAGTTTTATTGCTCTGTTAAAAGGAATAGCTAATGTTTAAGTGTATGATCAGTCTTACATGTCTGTTTGTTTATCTGCATATCCAAATTGAAGATATCAATATGTAATACTACAACCATTGTTGACACCCTATCACCTTGTGTGAGATTCTGTATTGCTTGTGTTGTTTTTGTGTTGTTTTCTAAATGTATGTGTGTTCATTAAGATGTTTTCATTCTTTTATCTTTAAAATAAAAAAAGTCCCATCCGAAAAAAAAAACAAAGAATTCTACTACTAGTAGCTGCTTAGATCTACAGATATGAAACTTGTCAATGTTAAACTGTACCCAGTGTATTTACAGGGAGGACTCACTCTGTAAATTAAGACTCAGCAAGTGTTTTACTGTAAAGGTACAGATGGTAAATATTTTTCACTTGGTGAGGGCCGCACAGTCTGTCCCACTTCTCCACTCTGTAGCAGCGCAGGGCCTTTCTACAATATGGAAAAGGAGGGGCATGGAGTGGAAATAAATAAACATAGTGGTAATCCAGGAAAGCTTTCCTTATACACCCCGAAGTTTGAACTTACATGCAAAGTTACTTTTCTATTGATTTGTTCTTAGTTCAGAAAGCTGTACTAGATTTGCCGTGAAGGCTATAGATTGATCACCAGCGGATAAATGGAAAAATAAAATAACTCCATGTATATCCAATGCATCTCATTTCCTTGCTTCTCATCAGAGCATAAACTAGTCTAGGAGGAACCATCCCTATCTGGCACCCATGCTGACAACGAGAGTCAGGTCTTCAGTGTTTGCCAGCATTCCAGCCTCAGCTGTGCCTAACAGGACAAGTAATTGTAAATTTGCATGTTCAACACATATTTATTGAAGGATTACTCTGTGCCTGGAACAGAGTGAATATTAAAATCACCTAAGTCAATTTCAGTAAAAAAGATGATCATGAATATTTTAAAATATTTCCCAGACCAATTAAATCATCATGTCCTGGGGCTGGGGGCTGCTCTCTAAAGCATGTTTTTGAAGACACTCAGTTGCCCACGCTGCAGCCTCAGAAGTTGACCTAATTGGTTTTGGGTGGGCCTCAGCACTGGAAGTGTTTAAAGCTCTCAAGGTGACTGTAAAGCACAGCAGGCATTGGCCTGGAACTACCCAGGGGGCAGTTTTGATGCATGAGCCTCAGGGGCTCCATTAATTATGGCCACACCTGAAAGCCCCTTGGGCCTGGTCCACCCTCCAGCCGGCTCATGATGTCACTACCATGAGGCCTAATAGTTCAAACCCCAGCCAGACCCCTGAAGCCAGACCCTCCATGGCCAGATTCAAGTCTTCTCAGCTTCTCCTCTTGAGATCCAACTTGCTAAATTGGCTCCACACTCACAAGTCTATATCCCAGCTTCTTCTTTTCAAAAATATGTGACCTTTCTCCGCTATTTTCTCTCAAGAGCTGCGCAGTGCAGTGGGTCTCAAAGTGTGGCTCCAGATCAGCAGTAACAGAGTAACCTGGGAACCTGTTAGAAATGCCTTTCCTCTAGCCACCCTAGACCTATGAATTCTGGTCTCTGAGGGTAGGTCTCAGCAACCTGTGCTTTTACAATCCCTCCAATTGATTGTGAAGGGCACTCAAACACAGAGAAGTGAAGAATGAATTCTAAGATGTCATTCAACCAATTGACCACTGGCCAAAAAAAATTAAATAGTGGACTAAAATTAAGAGAGCTAAGATTTTCAGAACTTTGGCTCTGACTGTCTTCTTAGAGTCCTCAAGCTCTCCCTGGTGGGTAATGCAGTTTTTAGACAGAAAACTGGAGCTCTTGGGAATGGGCATCTCTTAAATTAGAATGTTCTCTTTAGCTAGATTTTATAAAACATCACAAGGGCATTGCTGTCATTTCTCAGACACCAACCGTGACAGTTTAGTTTAATTGTCAATTTGACTGGATTAAGGGACTCCCAGAGAGGTACCTGGCTCATGTGAAAATCATGCTCAGCCATGCATTCATCCACTCACGTTCATATCTGAATGTGCTGTTTAGGGGCCCACTTAGAGGTGGTCACTTGGCGGCAGGGTGTTTGAGGGAATCTCGCTCACGGGCACTCATCTCTTGTGCTCCGCTTCCCAGGGGCCGTGAACTAAGCAGCTCTGCCCCCCGCCACCCTTCCGCCATGATGTCTCTGCATGGGGCCAGTTGACTGTGAACAGAGACCGTGACTGAATGAACCCTTTCCTCTTGAAGTCGTGGAGAGTGGATATTTTGCCCCAGCAACAGGAAAGCTGGCCAACATATCAAAGTAAAACCTAACTTGAAAGTTAAAGAACAGTCTATTGCTTGTTGGAAAATTAAAACCCCTGTGAGACAAATTGGGGTAGGGAGGTGCAGTGGGAGTTGGCTGAAAATCACTTCACAGGGTCGGGAGGCCTTGAGCTGGTAAGAGAGCTCACCAACCACTCCAGACTGGCTGTTTTCCAGAAACTGTTTCTTTTTGCTTTTGTTGGCCACCTTGTCACCCAAACGCAGGCCTCAGAAGGACACGAGGGTCTGGGCTCCGAACAGGTTCTTCCTGCTGATTGTTTTCAGTTGTGTTTACCAATGGGTTGTAGAACAGAAGAACATTTGTCACTGACTCAATGCACTGGAAGGTCCCCTGGCTTGTCACAAGTCTCCTGTCTCTTTTGGCATGAAGTGGCATGCTTTCATTGGCTTACATTTTACTAACCTAACAACATTAAAATTTAAAGGGCCTCTCATTCTTAGGGTCCCAACATTACCCAAGATTAAAGGTTCAAACGAATTCCCAGGGACAAGAAATGAGCATGTGTAAGCTCCAAGAGATGTGCCTGTTTCTAATTTCCCCGGATCTGTCTCAAAAGTCCCTCATTTTCTTTTCTTCCTGTTATTTTTCCCTAACTCTACATGTGTTTCTTTCTACAAATTTGAGTAAACAGTCTCCTCAGTAGCAGAGTCTCTGTTCCAATACCGAAGGATTCCAACATCTTGGTACCTCACAAAACAGCATTAACTGTTTCAGTCTGACTTAGACGAGCCAGTATGTGGACTAATAGGAAGAATAATATTATTTCAATTCTGACAAAGTGCAGGTGCTATGATTTATGTGGTTGTGCCCTCTGCTTATTAGCAGAACCATATTTGCTTGCATGGTAATTATATAATATTTACAAGTTTCCAATAATGTGCTCATAAACGTTTAACAACTGGCTATAGGTGAAAGGATTTGGTAGAGGACAGAGCAGCCTGAGTTGATTGGGCAATTTCCATAGAGTAAATATTCCGACCATGGCTAGTTTCAGACTACCTAGGAAAGCATCACTACATGCAACCTTGGGAGAGAGACACACAGCACATATTTAGGTAATATTCCACCACAAGAAATGAAGACGTAGAAGTATCTCAAGAACAGATCAGGAGAAGTGCAAGCTCAAGTCCAGCCTGGACAACTTACTAAGGCCCTGTCTCAAACTAAAAGATAAAACAGCCAGGGCTGTGGATGTAGCTCAGTGTGAAAACCCTGGATTCAACTCCCCTTATCACAAAAAAAGCATGGGTCATAGTACAATATATTTAGGTAATTAAGAAGTGATGAATTTTGAGTATGTTTTACCTTTTCAAACTATCATTTACTTACTCATAAGCTTATATCATTTAATTTTTTAATCATATCTGTATTTGACAACCAAATACAGAATTCCTGAAAATGTTGGGTGCCAACCTCGTAAAAACTGATTTTCTCCCACCACTATGATTAAGCTGCCTCGCCCAGGTGAGCAAACTTCTGACAGAGTTTCCCTTCACACTGTCTGCTAGAAAGCTCCATTCAAAGGGATCGCTTCACCACCAGCCAGAGCACACATGGCTCATATCCATCCCTCACCATGCACAGCAGGGCCAGAGGCAGCAGCATGGCATCACTGCCTTGTAAGTCATTTGCTTGTAAGTCACTCCCTCTCTGCCAGTGAGTGGGGTGTTCCTTAAGGACTGAGACCCAATCAGTGTTCGTCTGCAGTACCGATGTCACCAAAAATGCACCCATTGTAGTGAAATCCTCCCACTGCAGGAAAACAACATGGAATGCATATTCTGAGAATTGGGGTCGGCGGTGACCTGACTTGAATTACTATTTATGGCTTAGCCATCATGAAAACGACCTGGTGCATCAGAGCAGCAGCACACGGTGCAGGCGAAGCTCCAGATGCTTTTCCTCTGGTGTCTTCCTCAGAGCTGCTTTGGGACCACTAAAGCACATGCTTCTCAACAAATTAAGGTTACCTGTTTGTGCATTTGGAGGTAAACCATTCCCATGTTGCACTATGGATACATGTGTGTACACACACATATATATGCATAAGGAACAGTGGTGAAATCTCTCAGTCCACCCAAAAAATAGTATTGGGAGAATTAAGAGAGGAGAATTAAGAAGTCTCACAAAGACATTTTTATCTCAGAGAAAGTGGGCCACCACCCACGGCTGCCTCTCCCCAGGAGAGAACCTGTTTAGCAAATGCTGAGACACCATGACCCTTAAAAGTCAGGCTCACGGAGACATTTTCTTTTAACTTCAGTGAGAGAAGCATAACACTAAATATTCCAAACTGCTGCTCTGAATTTGTCAAAGAGACAAAAGGAACAGCAGGCAAGGCCATCTAAACACAACGACAGTAACGAAACCATCTCCTAGGGTGAGAGATCTTGAAAAATAATCATTGCACAACAAATATTATTAAGTGGCAGAAGCAAACACAGCAAAGCACAGGTGAAAAATATATTTTAGGCTCTAATCAGGCTGGAAAAGCAAGACAAATAAGGAACTGCAAAAGACTTCAGAATATAATTAGAAGGGCAATAAGAAGTAACTGCCAACTAACAGAAATTGTATAGACTGAGAAGACACTCAAGGTGTTCAATGAATGGAGATCAAGGAGAGAGGAGGCATAGTTCAGATCTGACCCACGTTGTACTGTTCCTATTAAATTCCAATAGAAATCAAAGTTATGTATGTAGAAGAGCAGCAGACTTAAGAAGATTTAACAGTGGGTAGATATATAAAATTCATTCTCTACCAAGATATCAAATTGAATCAAGATTCTCTCTGGACTATAAGCCCCCTGGTGTTCTATCCATTGCTCTGTTTGATTATGTCCTGCACTTAGAGAAACCCAGCTGCAACAGAGGCCATTAAGTCGATAATTGCTTAGGGCACCACCCACAAGGCTTAAGGATGCTGGAAGGTGAAGCCACAGGGCCTGAGGCAGGGAAAACCTCCCTCACATTCTGTGGTTACCAGGGGCAAAAGGTGGCCTCCCAGGTGAGCTGTGAAGTTTTTCCTGACTCAGCTAAGTGGAGTTCCCAGAGACCTGGCGTGCCCATTAGGATCAAAGGGGCAGGTCTGCAAAGCAATAAATGAAAATATCGCCCAGAGTTCTCCACGATGCCTGTAGACAAGTGGTTCCCAAGTGTCTGGGTTTTTATCCAGTGGGGGATATTTACTGATGTCTGGAGACACTTTTGACTGTCAGAGTGGTGGAGGTACTCTGGACATCTAGTGGGTAGAGACAGATGTGCTACTAAACATGCTATAGAACACAGGAAAGCGCCTCCCCAGGGAAGGTCCAGCCACCACCACCACCTCCCCCTGTCACTGCAGTGGGACAGGGCAATCATGGTATAGACTAAGAAATGAAAACACTGTCGAAGCTACCTAGGGATGAAGGAGAAGAGTCAACCAGATCATTGGCAGAGCATAGCAATGCTAGTATGGGCAGATGTACCACAAGGAAAAAGAGACCGAGTCATGCAAAAAGGATGAATCCAAGGCACACTGTATCCACAGCCATGTGGATGAGCTTGTACCGGGTATCTGAGATCTCTTATGAGGTAAGAGAGGCAAACACTGCAGAGTGAGAAAGCTGGTCTAAACCTTGTGTGAGTCTTCTGGCAGGAGCTGCCAGGAGGAAAGGAGGAGCTGTTTGAATGGAAACTCCCGAGCCAATGCCTGACTGCAGGAGGGAAGGCTTCTAGTCCCTCTGCCAACTGGGGACAAGAGAGAATCCTTAGATTGCTGGTTGATGGCTTCTCTAAATCAACCTGTTAGCATGTTTAGAGGAAGTTTCTTCTACCACAAGGCAGTAGAAAGAGGGAAGCTTTAGAAAAGCGAAGACTCATACTGAATATATGGATTCAGCCGGATGGACAACAAAAACTAAAATCTTAATGAGGTGTGTGCACGATTTTAATGAGGGAAAATTTTAAGTAATGAAAAAGGACGAAGTAGAAAATCTTATTATTCTTAAGAGTTAAATGTATGTCTAATTAAAATACCAAGAGGAATCTATTTGGAATAAGATACGTCAATTCTACATGCTATATGGAAAAATCAATAAAACAAGGACATCTGGAAAGGTTCTGAGAAATAATAATGATACTAACATTTATGGACACAAAAGTATATTCTCAAGTTTCAGTGATCAAAGAGTGTTTTGCTAGTGCGTAAGCAGAGAGATGAGTGGAATACAATACGAATTTCCAAAACAGGTACAGGTGCGCATACAAACGTGGTGCATTTTGAAGATGTCATTTTAAATTAGTAGGGGAGATGGACTGTAAGGGATTCCTACCAGGTAAAAGGAAAGGTGAGAACCTACCTCATACTTTGTATTAAAGTAAGATCAGATGGATAAATGAGCTTCTGACATGCCAAGCAAGTCCTCTATCACTGAACTATCTCCCCAACACCCCCGTTTTTTGTTTTTGATTTTTTCTTTTGGTGAATATTTTTAAGTCCTAAAAATAAAACACAGAGTTAGAAGAAACCAACAAAATAGATGGAAAATCCAAAACTGTAATGTCAATATCCTGAGTATTGTATCCCAGGATTCCTTCCTAGATTATTCACTTAAGTATAGAAAATGTTGACCTCCAACTTTGCTCTCTGGGACCTAGGACAGGAAGTTCAGACAAACTCCAGTTGTGTCTGAAACAGCTGACTACATCAGATCCAAATGGTTCCACAGTGTTGATTGTGTTCCACATCATGCTGACATGTTCTTACAGAGTCAAATGCAAGGGCAAATTTAACAAATACCAAAGACCATAGTACTTAGTCCAAATGGAGTGAATTATACTAGTGGATTTTGTTTTTGTCATGCCTAGACAGTCTCTCTGGGTCTCTCTACATGTCTATGCTTTTTTTAAAGAACAAATTTGTGCTCACTGATCCATGGGTATTGTGGTACTATTATAAATCCCTACAAAACCAGGCATGTATAGAAAGATTTTATTTTTGTTGCTCCTTATATTCTCATCTACTTTAATGTAAAGTAATGCCTGTACACGAATTTCAAAACGATGAGCCATTAGAAAGACTTTGATGGCAAAATGTCAACCATTGTGCAGGATGAGCTGAGAAATGGCTCTGAAAACTGCTCTTTTTATCAAAAATAATGTTGAGTTATTCTGAGCCCATGCCAATATTCTTGCAATGCTGTCTTTAAGACTCAGAGTGTTTTCACATTACTATATGTAGAACAATTTTAAAATATAGTTGGAAATAACACTTCTAAGTGAATTAAAAATTCAGGGACTTAATTAAGTCAGAGCAAATGTATTGTTATCATCTCTCATAATTCCTTCTCTTCATGTTTGTTTAGATGGAACCACCAGAAAAAGCTATTTCAAAGTACTCTACAAAGTTCATAGATTCCCTAAAACTTATACAAAATTTATATTGAAATAAAATATCCATTACTTCACAAAAGTTTACACATATTATTTTTACTTTTCTTTTTCAATAGCTCAGATTGTTACTTCTTTGGAAAATTCCTAGGTCAGGGCATATAGCTCAATGGTACAGTGCATGCCTGGCAAGTTCAGGTCCTGAGTTCAAGTCCCAGTACCAAAAAAGAAAAAAGAACACACAAGAAAATTTCCTAGGTTTCATCTAATGCTCATGAATGTCACTTCTTGTAACCACCTTCTTAGTTTTCCTTCAGAAGTGAGTTCTAAAAAACATGCAATTATGCCTCAGGTACACAGTTCATACTTCATATACTCAGAAAAACCATGTGAAAATGTTAGTTTCTTGCAACCTCAAAGAGTCTGACTTTAAATAAGAGGAAAATGATATCTAACTTGGGATAATCTACAACATACATTAAATAAATTTGAATATCACCTATTTAATATTCTACTTCCAATTTACATATGATCCAAGCAATTGACATTAAGACAAATAAGCACCCTAAAAACAAATCTACTTTTCACTTTATATAGAATTATTATCATATCATTTAAATATTAACAGTCACACAAATAACTTCATGTGAAAGTAACTTCCAGGAAATTAACGCAAGCATTTATACTAATCAACTATGTGATTAGAAAGGATTCAGATATTTACTAGAGGTGCCCACAGATCAGTGAATGAAAAGTTAAAATTATAAAATAAGTTGTATGTAGTACTGGTCTGAAAGTCTTGATTTTCTAAACAGCAAAAGGAGGAGTGAAGGAGGTCAAGGCAGACCTTCCAGAAATCTCTACCGTACAATATTCCTGATGCTACATTTGTGCTTGGTGTTTCACATCTGTGCCCTCATCTGATCTCCAGGGCAGCCCTGCAGGAAGAAGCTTACACACCTGGTCTAGGCAGGTAGTGTCAGCGTTCCCAGCTTCTGGCAGGTGAACTTCTAGTAAACATAGTTTGGTTTCCCTCTAGCCCACTCACGTCATCCTGTGTCATACCTTTTTTAACATCCCTTAATTTCCACAGGCTTATAGAAAACAATCTCACTTGATTTCATTGACTCTATCATTTTCCAATTTAATTTGACTATGGGACCCTTTAACTTCCCTACAAGAAGATGATTAGGGAATATTAGAGTACACCAGCCTTGAAGGATAAATAGAATATAATATTAGAAAATACAAACTATACATATTGTTATGGACATTCAAAATAAGCCCATTTGAGCAGACTTAGATCTGAATGTGCTGCTACATTTCACCCTTTTGATATTCCAAGACACCCCCCAAAAGTCATGGTAGAGTGAGTGATATGGCTTACTACATCTTTCTTCATAAGAATTTGCCTTAAAGAGAGAAATCATTAGACTCCACCGTGAAACAAAAGTAAGATTTTAAAGAGGAGTTAGAAGATTTCATTGGCATAGTTATTTTCTGGGCACCTCAGTCCTTCATCCTATTTATGAATATGAAGCTCAGCATATCTCAGGATGTGGACATTCACACAAAGACTCCCACCTCCGCCTTCAGTAATGTAACAAGACATCTCTCCCTACAAGTACACAGAAGTACTTAGCTGTTTATAAAGCAGTTTTAGCTACTTATGCAAACTGCAGAGAAGAAGAAGCCTGAAAATGTTAGATGCTCCTAACTGACTTCAAGAAAGACATAAATTCCTGTTTTTAAAAAAGGTATAAACATGAAATGTGCAACTCAGTAAATCCAGAATACATATAATGTATTTCCTATATGTATTTCCTATAAGGAAAATGACTTTTTGTTAAGTCAGGAAGAACTTGCAGACTTTGACTACAGGTTTGCTAAAGTATGACAATGTTACCATAATTTCCAAGTTTATGTATGAAATGTATACCTAATTTTGGCTTGTCAAAGTGAATATCAGGAAGCCAAAGGCAATCTAAATTAGGGTAATCTTCTATTTTCTTGTTATCACATTGTCACTAAAAGGTCAGAAGACTAAGCAAAAATATGCTACAGAATTTCTACTCTAACAGTACCACAGATTCCTCTGCTTGTAAGAAGGTTTTCCTCTGTATTATTCTGTGTTAAACACTGTGTTAAAATGTGAGTCTGAAAATTTCAAATCAAATTTTTATATCACAACAAAAGAAGCAGTCACAGATCCCCAAAATCTACTGATTTGGCAGGATGGAAAATGTGTCTCTGTACAAATTAATTCAATCTGTCCAATACTTCATGTATTAGTTGCTGTTATATTGCTGGGACAAAATACCTTGTACCTCCAATTTAAAGGAGGAATGGTGTATTTTGGCTAACCATTTCAGAGAGTTCAGTCCATGGTTGGTTGGCTCCCATGCACAAATAGCATGGTGGGAGGACATAATGGAGAAACGCGGCTCACTCTGAAGCAGTCAGGAAGAGAGAGGAGAGAAGAGGTAGGGAGAAGAATACATCCTTCCGGGTCACTCCATCAGGGGCCACCTCCTTCAACCAAGCTTTATCCTCTAATACTATATTCAGCTATGAACACCCATGTACTAGTCCATTGCAAAGTACAGCACTCTCATAACCCAATCACTTTCCCAAAGCCCCAACTCTGAACATGTGAGATTTTTTGGGGGGGGTATTTGTACCTAAATCATACGCTTCGATGCACAGATACTTTTTAAACCTCAATTATGGACTGCTTATGTGCTAAAGACACTGTAGAACACTTACTTACATATGCACGCATCTAACTTACATGGTCCCAGCCCCACAGATTTATAATTATTAATGAAAATAACACAAACAAAGTGGCTGGATCTGTGACCACAGCACTGACTCAGGCTATTCATGGGAAAGGCATCAGAGAGCCCCATAAGTCCTGAAAGGCCCATCTCTGTCTGCAGTCCTCTCCACATGTTCCTGAGATGGCAGAGTCTGTCTTCTGTGCCAGCTAAGTGACTAGTGGGAGAAGACAATGTCCACAGTAAATATTTATCAGCTTCTGTGGTAGTGGAAAAGACAGAGCCTAAACTGAGAATGGCTATTGGCTGCTATTTACATAGGATAGTCAGGAAAGACTTCTCTGATCCTTTGAGTAGAGAACTAGATATATCAAGGGGAAAAGCACAACAAAGGGGGAAAGGCATGCAAAAACCCAGAGGCACCAGCAAATTTATCGACTTTGAGGAACAGATGGGAAAAGAGGTTTAGGGGCTGTGTCTATGCGGTGTGGGCATTGTGGGTTGACTGGTCTAGAAAGCTCTCACAAAATTAAAATTAGAATCAAACAAGTCACATATAATACCATATGAAAGGAAAAGTTCTGAAAGACTATTTAAGTGTCTGAATTTTTTAAAAAATAATAATTTAAGTCCACAATGGTCTCGGTTTACTACCAGCTTAAAGTAACAGCTTAAGAATGCAAGCAGGTAAATTTTCAGACGCCTGTCTGATGAAGGTGTTCAACCATGGATTAGAAAAGAGGTGAGAACTAATCGGGCAAGCTGATCTCATTCTAAACACACATTAATTTATGAAGTGTTAATGGCATGGGAATTAACCCATGGAGTGGTGTCTCATTTTATATTAAGCAAAGAAGATCAAAATGTGCTACTCTCATTATAAAAAAAGTATGGAATATGTGGTATCAAAAGACAACAAGGTACTAAGATGAATGGGTCTTATAAAACCAGCATGCCCACTCAGTGGTCTAGCCCCTTTGAAGCTGGAGATACTGAATCAAGAGCCAAACTTTAAAACTGGTTTCTTCGGCCTTAATACAAATGCATGGGCAACTGAGCGTGTTTCTCTTCTTCAATTTCCTCAGCAATTCAGAGAGGAAAATTCCATTTCTCTGCTTCCCAAGGGGTATCTTTTGGAGTTGTTCATTTCTTCTAACTGCTAATATTGTGGTTTTCTCTATTGTGTGTTTACAGACCTCAAAACAATCACTTGCAAATTCCAAGACACACATACACAAAAATCAATGCATCCTAGCTTCATTTATTGGAAATCTCAGACAAGGTCATTGGGGGCATAGTTCAATATTCTAAATACAATTCTTTGAGGTCTGGGATTCACCATGCAGTTTTCTGTGGAACATATACAAACAAAAATGAGAAACAAAACAAATCTAATCATTTATTGGATCTTGCTATCCTCATTAAGACCTTTCTACATCAGCTACATAAAAGTGATGTATCCCTACTTTGAAATTCTCTAGCAGTGATAATCTGTATTATTCATTTATCCATTTACTTTGTACTGCTTCTTGATAGCACTTCTATATTGGCATTTAAGTGTTATTTTAATATTTTATTATTATATTTTCCATGCGTGGAATTTAGCCAGATTTTTCAGCCTTTTTAAAGAGAAAAATAGAGAATGAAATATCTCTTCGCACCTCACCCACACTGGGGTACCCAGGTCAGTGTCTGGAAGCTTTCAGTTCCTACTGACAATATTTTGATTAGTTTTCTTGATATCAGATAGATAATTGGAAAATGGTGAACAGGTACCCGTGTCAGATACATGTACTGATCTCCAAGCTGCTGCAGTTTCTAGAAAATATTTACTCAGGCCTGAATAAGTCAATTTAGAGAGATAATCACAATCTGCACACAACTGAAGATGTAAGAGCTGTGCACTGAGAAGCAGAATTGTGCAAAAGGCAAAGTGTCTTCTTTGACCTCCAAGAAACTTGATTTAAATCTCTAGGCCACAGGACGTTGCTTCTAAGATTCTTTATAAGTCTCAAATCTCTCTGTATGCCATTTCCCCACCGTTGTAAAGCAAATTGTAGCATCTTCTTTAAAAATTATTGTGAAAATTAAAATATATACTTAAAACATCTGGTACAAGGCAGATACTCTAGAAGCGGCTCACAGTAGGATCCTGGTTGGACAGTTGCAGGTAATTTCTATTGTTAGTCAGATGCTATGAGGACAGGTAAATCATGTAGCTGAGAGTATTTGTTTACTTGATTTTTTTCAAAAACATGTCCAAACTATTAGCACAACTATGTTAGACAAACAAGCTCTGTTTCATGCATTTTTTGCTAGCTAGCTTCCCTTATAAGCTCATCTTATTTTCCTACATTGGTTTTGCTGTTATGCAGAATAATGTTGATACATGCTTTTCCTTATTATATTGCATTTCTACAGCTGACCATTTTTATAAAATTGGCTAAATACATGATCAAGGGGACTAACTAAATTCCAATATTGGCTAATTTTCTAAAGGACTCCCCCAATTCAATCATTGCATTTTAAATATATTAGCAGGCCTGGGGATATAGCTCAGTGGAATAAGCACCTGCCTGGCAAGCACAAGGTCCTGAGTTCAATCCCCAGTACCACAAAAAAAAAAAAAAGAAGAAGAAGGAATTAAGTATATTAGCAACAGTAGAAAAGATAAAAGCAAAAGTCAGTTAAATGTCATTTTCACTTTTCAGTTGATTACTGTACCATTAAACAGGAAACTTACAGTTTTGATAGCACTTGATGAAGGAAAATATTTTCAAGTACTGCATGGAATCTTACAAGGGTGTTGTTTTGGTATAGAAAAAGAATTGCTGCAGAGAAGTAGAAAGTGGTTATAAAGGTTTTGAATAGCACTCCGTCTCTCATCTTTCATCAATGTTATGATTTCCTGATTCTACTAAGTTTGACAGAAAACCAACAACTGAAAAACATGAGTGTTTTCACCTTAGTTCTATCACTTTAAAATGACTTCTCTTAACAGCTTGGATCCTGTGATTTTGTTCCCTGGAATATCTCCCAAGTCCTAAAGGATGGAACTTTGACCTAACCTTCCTGCTTCCCAAGATGTCTTCTGCATCTGGTCTACAAGTTAATGTTTTTAAAACACCCACTCCCAAACACATTAACTTTTAAAATTGTGACTGAGTCATTTCTTTATGACTTTTGCAGGAAAATGCTGATCCTAACAGATTTGCTTTTCAAAAAAGTCGGGCTATGGTTTCTGTAATTTTTCAAGGGTAAAATGCTAAATGCTCAGAAATATTAAAGATAGTGTAAATGCCCAATCGAACATACAGAAAATGTTCGCAGCTGTAAAAGCCACCAAAGGGAAATGTGTCACAATTAATTCTGCATTTCCTCTGCTACCAACTTATCTGAATCAGCTCCTTCAATCAATCTAATTCTTCTTTGATTAAAAAAGTAATGCTAAGAAGAATAGACAGAGAACAGAGGGTGTTTGGAACAGTGAAGCTACACTGCGTTATACCACAGTGGTGGATACACATCATTATACATTTGTCCAAATGCACAGATTGTACAACACAAGGAGTGGACTGCTGTAAGCGAGGAAGTTTGGGTGATAATGATGTCTCAGTCTAGGGTCATCAACTGTGATAAATAAAACACCCTGCAGCAAGACATCAGTTGGGGCAAAACATGTAAGGTTGGGGCATAAGGAGTATTTATGCACCTTTCTGATAATTTTGTTTTACCTAAAACTACTGAAAAATAAAACTTATTTTAAAATATAATCAGTGTTGTTATTTGAAAGAGGAAACTGACATCATACATGGTACAGTGAGAGCTGTCCTGTGATCTCTGTAGATAAGGCATCGACATGTACTCTGTTCTTACAGGCTTCCAGTTCCTTTTGTAGATGGTAAGCACACTTTGTAAACTTCTATATAGCTACATAATTATGTTTTTCATATTTTCATGTGCAGCCTGTAGACTAAAAAAAGGTTTTTAGTAGAGTTTTTATGAACAATGTTGATACAAACTCAGCAGTTAGTTTTCTTCTCCAACAGAGTAATTTTATCAAAATATGTCACATCTTCAAGGTTCATTCACCCATTTAATTTGATAGCTATCAAATTACACTAAAACTATAGAGATGTTTACATACATGTTACATCTGAGATTTGTACTGAATCCTATTTGTTTTGAAATATGTATCAAATACATTACAGACAGTAATGTTCTAGCTTCCATTCACTCAGCTTGTCTCTCTCTTTTCTTATCCGTAGCTATTTTGTACATAGTGTATCCTCTTCTAGTTAGTAAACAAGAGAAGAAAAAATAACCATGATCTAGTGTTTTCTTACACAACAGGAATGCCTCCTTACACAGAAAGTAAAATTGAATTTCCCAAAGAGAAATGTGGTTATTATCAATGAGATTCTGTGACTGAGTCTAGTGCTTATTCATCTGCATACCACTGGATGTTGTAGAATTCATGGCATGGTATGTTTTCCCATTCCAAAATTCATATGCTGAAAATCTAACCCCAGAAGGCACTGTATGGAGAAGTGTGGTTTTTAGAAACTGATTAGTTCATGAGGACCATGACCTCATGGTTGTGATTAGTATGCATATAAAAGAGACACCTGAGAGTTTTCCAGCTCTATTTCTACCTTGAGAGGATACAATGGTAAGTCAGTCATCACTGAGAAACTAGTGAACAGGCCCCTCATTACACAGCAGATATGAAGGTCCACTTACCTTGGATTTCTTGGCCTCTGAAGGAAAAGAATTGTTTCTGTTGTTTATAAACTACTTAATCTATGGTATGCTTTACAGCAGCCTGGAGAAATAAAGACCCAGTTGTAAGTAAAGTAATAACACCTCTATGGGATTGATTAAGAATGGTTTCCATTTGAACATCCAGCCAGTTCTTCTGGGGTTTCCATTTTTACTTTCCCTGAATGTTGTACCAAAGAACTTCCCCCTTGCTTTGTCCTTTTCATTTGACTCTGTAAAGGATATGGCGGGTTAATGAATTGTTACCATGAGTTTTAGGTTGATCTCTTACCTACCTTCTCCTGAAGCATCTGGAATTTCATCCTTTGTGCTTCTTTTGATCCTTAAGATTATGAAATCCGCTAGGCATCCATCTGAGTACCAGTAAAGGTGCATCAGGGTGGAAAATCACTTGAAACATGTAGGAATAGATGTGAGTATGAGAGAAAGAGAAAGAAAAACAGTGCACGAGGTGCACGAGGGAGGGGCAGGAGAGACAGAGAAAGAAAGGGCAAGTGCTGGAGTCTTGCTTCAAAAATGCGTGAAAACCACCTCTTGGGCATGTCTATCACGCTCTGCCAAGTTCCCATTCAGGACCTATGAACTTGAGCGATCATTTTTCTGATGCCCAACCAAAACAAATCTAGGAAGTCTTTTATGGTCAAAAAGACATGTACACATTTTACCACATTTTGTCTTGGAAGAAATATTATATAATATAGAAGAACATTCATTATTAACCTTTTGCGTCTGTGGGAAAGAAGTGTTTCCGTGAGTGATTTAAAAAAATCACCACGGGCAGTGTTGCTAGTGGCAGAGTCAAGAACTTTGGAGATGTCAAGAACTTTGTGTAGCTGAACATATATAAAGCTGCTGAGAACCCAGATAAGCAATTCCAATTTACATGTTTGATCTGGCTTTCTAAAGCTGGCAAATAAAATAATAGTACAAGTCTCAGAATTTTCAGGAAATGTTGTACAGTTAGACATATTTTTATCTTTCTGAAGATGTGTAATTAGGAACCAATGTTCACAGAGAGATGGAAAGGCTAGCTGGGCGGTCTACACAGACTTCATTCACAACACAGTGATGTATTATCCATTCCCACATTGTAGCTTATTCTTCGAATGGATGCTCCTCCCATCGCTGGTTTCAAGGGCATTTGCCGACAATCCCAGCACTGAGGGAAGCTGAGGCAGGACAGTCCCACCTGAGTAACTTAATGACACCCTGTCTCAAAATTTAAAAAATGGGCTAGAGATATAGCTCAGTGTGAAGGCTCTGAGTTCAATCTTCAGCATCACAAGAAAACAAAGGAATAACAAAATAGGCTACTCTTAATTTCATGTAGTCCTAATATGTATCAGCATGTTATTTTAAAACATGACCTATATTTTTTCCAGTCCTCTATAATATTATGTATAACAGTGGCATATACTACATGAAAATTTAAATTATGATGAAGTACTTAAGAGATTAGCAGATTTCAAGTATTAATGAACTAAATTAAAGGTCATAACTTTGTCAACAGGAAGTGGCTTTCACATATGCGATTAATAACAAAAGAGCCCATTTGGGACTCAAATTTTACTAACTTCCCTGGGTTAGATGATGACATCCGTATCACAGACGTGATAGATAGTGTTAATCAGAGGCCCCAGAGTTCTCATTAGGCACTCATTAAACTCCCACACCTTAGGATCACCTTGAGAGGTGCATTAGACACTAATGAGGATATGCTTTCATTATATAACCCTTATTAATGATAATGGAATTTATATGCATGCAGAAAAGATGGCAGAGATAAGCTGTAAAAATAAGAGATGTGGGAATTTCATACTTACTACTAAAATAAAAGATATATTTGCTGATTAGTTCAAATAAAACTGTCCACATATGGGATGAAAATTATTTGAAGTGAGAAAACTTTCAGATATCTAAAAAACTTTAATGCTTGTCAATAATAAGATAAAATATCGAGAGTTTTAGACTAAGATTAAGTTTTTTGAATAATGCAGTAATTCTGGATTCTAGAAGATATTACAGTCAAGTTCCCTAGTATATTTTATAGCAAATAATTGGAAAATTATTTAAAATACTAATCTTCCCTTTGCTCTTTCTGTCTTGTTTATTGTTATTGTTGTTTTTTATTTTAAAAATTCCCACTCTCAAAAATTCCTTGCTATGCGAGAAAGACATCCTATTGGTCAAATAAAACCAGAATTAATAAAAATCTGACTGTTTAATTCTTCTTTATGTTGAATAAATCACTCAATTCTTTTAATAAATGAATATGCAACGTATTTTTCAAATTAATCTGCACTTAACATTTCCTAAGGCTTCTAGTGAATCTACTTATGAATATTTTTGTGGTTCAAGAATTTCTTTTTCTTTACTACCTAAACTGTCCTGATGTAATCAAATTTCGTTTTTTTTTCTTGAATCCTTTTTGGAGATGAGGAAAATGAGGTCACCATCTTGGAACAGTAGAATCTCTGATCTGATGAGGTTATCTATCTACCAGAGTCATTTTCTTCTCACATGGTGCTGTCGTTTCAAAACTCAGTAATGTAAAAAGCACCCTGTTCCAATTGTTAGGACAGTCCTACTTATAATTACCTGAAATCTACTCTGTGAGTAATTTCTGCCTAAAAGGTCTATTTCTGAAAGTTGAATTGAATAAGTTTAATTCTTCTTCCAAGAACAGAGACTTTAAATGCTCGAAGACTTGTTTCTGTGCTGATGTCTCTTTTTTTCCCACTGAGCCGTACCTTCAGCCACTGCTTCTGTAAGATAGGGTTCACTGCCCACTGCCCTCTCTGGGTAATGTCAGAGCAGTGCTTTCCTGCTTCAGTAAGACACCTGGAATTAATCACAGACCTTCTGGCAGGGGGTTGGAAGTGCTGAGTACAGGGAGCTTATTATCTTCTGTGAACCGGATAGCATTCTTTTCTCCAGCAACGCAGCCTAGCATTTCATTAGCTCTCTGTCAGCCCCATCACCCTGGATGACCCTCCATATCCATGGATATATTACCAAGAGAGAATTGAGAGAAACTTTTAACAGACCATCTAATCTGACCCCTGATCTGGTACTCAAATTGCAGTGCTTTTACAGCAGGCTATCTGGAAGCTTATATAAAGGGTCATTAAAAACACAGTCATTTTTGAAGCACTCAAAACACTGAGAAAAAAAGATGGCTCACACTTTCCCTCATTCATTCCTCTACTTGTGATTCAGGATTCCTTACTGACCAGCAACCATAAACAGAGATGGAGAACAGACTCCTGGGTCTCAGTCACCAGGTTTCTCAGATAAGTGGATCAGTATTACGAGCCAGTGCACCAGGACTGCGATGAATGTGTGGGACCGTGATCTGAGAGCAGAGAGGAGGGACATTCGACCCAGCCTCGGCCAGAGGTGGGGTTAAGGAGCTATTCAGACATCTCATTCTGAGTTGGCCCTTAAAGGAGAAGCAAAGGTCTTCTTGCCCATCTTTTGTCCTTGAGTGCTTGGTGCTAAAAAATGAATGACTGAAAATTCAAAGTAATATCAATTTGAAAGTTGATTAGTTAGTGAATTGGTGGATCCACTGATTCACAAATGGATGGGAAATAACAAGTATTTCAAGTGTGTACCTATCAAGGAGAGGAAATATTAATACATGAGTAAAGATGCAATCGTTCATTTAATCTCCAGCGATGGGCTGGGGATATAGCTCAGTGGAATAAGTGCTTGCCTAGCAAGCGCAGGGTCCTGAGTTCGATCCCCAGTACCGCAAAAAAAACAAAAAAACAAAAACAAACAAACAAAAAAAAAAAAACCACTTAATCTCCAGCGGGACTGAAGAACGGGTGGGAATAAGGAACAGGACTGAAGAAATGGGTAAGGATGAAAGGAATGTGCAGGAAGAGTGAGATGTGGAAAAATCAATCAGTGTTGTCCCTGCAGATGTCCAGCACAAAAAGAGAGAGAAGGAAGGGAAGGTGGGGGCTGTTTGATAGATAGCAAGGACGCCATAGGTGTCAGAAGTAAGGGTATGGATCATAACCCCGTTCTTTCTTGCTTGGGCAGGGGGAAGATTGCATTTACTAAACTTTAGAGCAGCCTTTAGGAGCATGAACAAGGTGCGAGAGTCTGAATCTATTTGTCTGAGAAAGAACAAAACCAGCTGAGCAAAACTAAAACCATAGACAGGTCAGGATAATGCATGGGCCCAGGTTCCCTGTAATTATATGTGCTTCTGAAAGGTCTACTATCTCACAGACTTGAATTATAAAATGTGAACTTTATTCCCAAAGCATACATTTTTCTAAGAATTCAGCTAAAATGCATTTTTAACTGTGAATAATTTTTCCTCGGGTGTCTTTCTCATCTCCAGAGTCTCCTTTTGGCTCCCTTTTTTCATGTTCTATGGACTTTTCCTGAAACCCGCCCGCACATATTCTGTTCTTTGCAACTCTTTCTGGTCATGTTATACGGGAAAAGGAAAGGAGAGTTCCCTCCCTTGAGCACCACAGAGTTTGCCACCTTCTTCAACTCTGATCTCTCCTCTGCCTTCCCCTTTTAACCATGGATCCATCTCAGTTTTCCTGCCATGGAGCCCGAAGACCCTGGACTGGAACCCCTGAAAACTAGAAGCCAAAATCAAATTTTTCTGCTTTCTGTTGTAGATGTCAGGCATTTTATACCAGCGATGAAAAGCTGACTAACATACCCTCTCTCGTTTCTTCTGCACCCTTACATTCTCCATCATGACCAAGACCTTCCCTTCTTAATATAAATGTACTAAATGGCCCCTTAGCTGTTAACATGCCAGGACCGGGACCAGCAGCCCATCTCTGTGCTGCTTCACTGCATGAGGCCAGTGAAGGTCGGCTCTCTCACTGTCTCTGACCGCTTATCTCCCAGTTTCTCCAGAGCTGATTCAGACAGATTCTGCCTCTCTCCATAACACGCCCAACTCAGGCTGCCCAGTGGGCACTCTCCTAGAGCCGCGATGCCCACCTCTCCAAAGTGGCCACTCCCTCCTCCTTCAATCACTTCCTGCTGCTGGTTTCTATGACAACCACTCTCATTAGCTCCCCACTTGCCTTACCGACAGTCTTTTCTCAGCTTCTCTTTGTTCACTCTCCCTCTCTTCATACAAATTCCACTTCTAGGGTGAATCTCTAGCTTTCAGAATTGCAAATCAGAGTGTGTGGTTTGCACCCCACATCCTGGCTTACGCTTCCCCCAGGTCAGAATACGGCAACACAACATCCATCATCAGGGTTGCTCCACCAGCAAGCTGGAGAATCTTTCTGACGCCACCCTTTCCGGCACTGCCCGCACGGGCCCAAGGACAGAGCCCGCCAAGGCGGCTTCTGAAACTCCCTCCGACTTCGCTTGCTTCTTCCCTTGTCTGCTGCTGCCATTTGGTCCAGGGGCCGCGCTCGCTCTCCTGGACATCCCTAGGCACCTGACACGCCTCTCTGTTTCTAATTTGACTTTCTGCTGTCCAGAAAGCTTTTCTTTCTAACCCTTCTCAAATTATGTCAGTCTCTTCAGTGGTTTTTCATCTCACCTAGAATAAAGTCCAAACTGCCAAGGCCACGTATCTGGACCAGCCCTGCCTCCTCCCCAGTCCAGCTCTTCTCTCCACGCACCACCTCAGACACACAAGTCCTCTGTCCCTTCAAAGCACAAAGCCCCTTTCCAAGAGCCTTTGCTCGTCTTGTCCATCTACCTGAAACTCCCTTCCCCGCAGGCAGCTGGGCTTCTTTTATTCAGGTCTTCACCTGGAGGTCCCCACAGCTGCCAGCCTTCCCCCTCACCTTCCATGAGGCAGAATCCCCACCAGCAGCAGTAGGCTGCAACTCCGTCATGGTATCTCCTTTGCTTCCTGCCACTATTCCCCACGGGACATCGCTCTTTTGAAATTAGTTTTTACACCATTATTTGTCTCCCTCCATTAAAATATAAATTCAATGAAACCATTTATCTTGTCCTTTTTAGTTCTTGTAGGATCTTCCCAGAGTTTGGTATAATGAAGTGGTTATCAGTGATAAACCAGGGACAGATTCTGCCTGGCCATGATCCTAGTATTCCTGTCAAATTACAATAATAATATGAATACAAAATTCTCCCTCAAATGCTCAAACTCTTAACATCAGGCTGAGGTGTACGAAAAGCTCTAGCTTAACGCTGGGAACTTGGACCTGCAGCCCAAAGGAATTTGTTTGGACATGCAATCTATACAAAGACATATAAAGACTTTTATGTTTCACTTCATTAATGAAATTAAATTGTCCTTAGAAATTTTAATACTGTTGACTACAATTATATACTTAGGGGTTTATACAGGACATTAGAAACAGTCTAGTTTCATTTCTAAGCCAGGAAAACAAACCGTGGAAATGACCCAAGTACAGTTACCCAACTTGCAAACTTTCTCAGATAGGATGGACCTTACATAGGGACAATTGTAAATGTAGCCAAGTTGCAGAAGTAGGACAATGTCACATTTGTGCTCCTGTGTGCTTACTGTCTGGTGGGATAGCCTACAGTATTACAGTACTCAATCGGAGTCCAGGAAGTCCCAAAACAGGAGGAAAAGCAAGCCTCTATGTGCCAATTGTTGCACTGTACCACCTCTTTAATGTAACTGTAAAATAATTCAATTGCAATATTTGTGTTGTGTTTGGGTTTTATGCTTTACATTGTTTACATATGTCAGAGGTGTATAAGACTCATTATATTGGACTTAAGAATGAATCTGATTGTTGTGACCAAGTAAATCTACAGGTCCACAAACTGGGAAACCAAAGATCTTGAGAAGCAGCCTCCAGCAGAATCAAGAACAGTTCAGACATTGTCTTTGCAGAGTGAGCAGATCATTACACGAATATTATAACCCCACGACCTCAGGAAGTTTACTTACATGAGCTCCCAGCTCCGCAGTTGTGTTTGGAGGTCACTCCTTGCCTGTGTGCCTGTGGTGATTGGAGCTTTTGGGTTAGAAGGTGAGGCTTTAAGCCCTTCTGTTAGGAGAGTACGTTGGAGATACCAGGTGCAGAGCTGACAGGGCTTGGGGGAACTGAGCTTCGCAGAGGAAAAGGATTGGCAATAATCACTCGGCCTCCAGCAAGAAGGAAAAGGCAGTGTGGGGATCCAATTTCGGGCTAACAAGCAGCATACAGAAGATTTGCGGTGAAGAGGACTCTGATTCCTCAACACCTCCACAGACGCGGTCATGACTGGGCTGAACAGAAGCTGAACATATAGGGCTGGCGAGAGCTCAGGGTTGCACAAATGACTCCGGGGCTCAACCCACAGCCCTCCACAGGGAGCTACATGACCTTTCAACACTCAGTTTTCTCCTCTGTAAATTCATATCTGTGATCTCTATTTTCTCACAAAGTTGCTGGAAGAATTAGTCAGCCCACAGGCAGGCCCTCTGACCAGACAGCTGCTGTTGTCAAAAGGGCTAAAACTGACACTTCCATGTCTGCTTTCCATGGCTTCTGCAGCCACTGCCCACCCCTTGCCCCTAAGCCCATCCACCTCAACACTCCTTATCTCTCTAGAGCCTGGCATGCGTCAAAATTGAAAATATTTATACTGTTTGTCTTTCCTCTCCCTCCATCTTCCCCTCTGTACCACAGGCTCAAGACAGGCAAACCATAGTCCCAGCTTCATTTGGGTTTTAGCAGACATCTGTCTATCTCCTGGCCCAGTATCTGTTGGACACTGAATGAAGGGCCAGCAATCTAATGACCATGTCCATAACGATGAAGGAAGCTTTGAGTGACATTTGGGGCTGTTGTTCTACATCAGTTTGAGAGTCGGAACTTTTAGTGACTTCCCTTAGAGGCTTCTTTACTTATTTCTGAATGAGTGGTGGAGAAACACTCATTAGAAAGCCACTTAGCACTGCTGTGACCTCCACAGTGTGGCAGGGCTGGACCTCACTACCTCATCCCCAAAATGGAAATCACAACAGCAAATCCAAAGGAATACAGTGGAGACTGTGTGTCCTATGAAAACTATTTCAAATTTAATTTTAAGCAAGAGGGTGACCATTCATTGCTGAGTTAATTTGAATGGGTAAAGAAATGCCCAGAGGACTAGGAAAGTACACTTGCAGATGTATTTGAAGGAGGCTTGGAGCCATGGCCTTGGGTACTACATATGCACTCTGCTTCCTGCCGTGAACTAAGCATGTTTGCTCTGCCACATCCTTCTACCATGATTTTTCTGCCTTGGAGTCACCCAACCATGGAGTGACACTTCTAAAACCACAAGCCAAATTAAAACTCTCATCCACTTAAGTGGTAAGTGCTGGGGATTGAGTCTCAGTGATGAGAAAGCTTACGCATACAAAAAATAGCAGATTTTTAATGCAATAGGCAGTCCCAATAGATAGCACTAACCCAGGGGAACTTCACAGAGAGCAGTATCTGCTGGGTCCTCAGAGAACTCGCAGAGAATTTCATGAGAATTTGGAGCTCCAAGGGCCACAGTGTCAAGAACACCAACACTTAGATTATCACTTACTAAGAGAGAACATGGAAGACTTGCAACAAATTTGTCTTTGTTTATGAAACCATAGCACTCCTTTGTGAATAAATACGGTATCTTCCTCATCTATTCCTCTGCTGATGGGCATATATGCTATTTCCAAGACCTAGCTATTATAAATTGTGCTGCTCAAAGTGTGGGCATGCATGTATACTTGGAATATGGCAATTTTAACTCTTTCGAGAAAACACCTAGCAGCAAGATAGCCGGGTTAAAAAGAATTTCCGTTTTGGTTTTCTTGAGGAACCTCCATACCAGTTTCCATGATGGCTGCGCTGTTTTCATGCCCAGCTCAAGTATCACCTGACTTCTCCTACACAAGAAACACAAATAGGGAACAAACAGAAGACAAATAAATAGAAAATAAGGAGAAGTTCAAATACTTCCCCAGACTACAAGTTCCATTGTTTTAAAAATAATTCAACATATATTGGTTTCATTTATATTATTAGTTTATATGGTTCACTAATGCAAAAGATCTATTATCTGTTTTGTTAGAATCTTTGTGGTCCATGCCTTGCACTCCCAGTAACTACTCTGAAGATAATAATAAATGCACAGTGTAATAATTACCGTTGTCCTCTTATTACTTGATTGTGAAATTCTGTTATTTATTCATAAAATTTTTAAAAATGTAAAACGTTTGTCACAGGCATACATTCTGTCCTTTCTGTCTCTGCTTCACTGCGCTGAGCTGAGCTTGTTCGGTCAATAAGTTCTAGACCAAAGGGCAGGGGAGGGACGTGCATGCTACTTTCGTCCAGTGAGTTTCAGGTCCTCTGCTTAGAGCTCTAAACAATAACAGGCATTTCGGCTGGCAGCTCTCTCAGCTTTAAGCGGTTGATACTTCATGAAAAAAGAGATTTCGGTCATTGAACACAGACATTTCTGGCATAAAAGGAAAGAATTCTTGCACAGTGTAGTTTAACATTATCTTAACTAAAACTACCTAGGTAAACTGAGTCCTACCTAGAGGTAAAGCAAGAATTGATGGCTGGTTTTCAGGGCCATTTTGCAACCAAAAAAAGCACTTAGGAAAAATATTATTGTATTTGACTTTCAAAATGTTTCCAGCTTCACTGAAATATAATTGACAAATAAAAACCGCATACATAGAAGGAATAAGCTGTGATAATGCACCAACATTTTAATACACACTGTGAAGCGATTACAACCTGGAGCTAATTAATCCATCACCCCACATGGTTATGAATTTATGTGTACAGTAAGGATATTTAAGATGCATTCTCAGCAAATTCCAAATAGGCAATGCAGTATTATTAATTATTCTCACTACACCCCAAAACTCATTCAAAAATATCATAAATATTAATTTCAAAATAGGACAAAATCAGTATGAAACACGGGTAACAGCCCACACTTGTGTATGTGTTTTCAGTGTCCTCTGTTTTCAGGAGAGAAGGAAGTTGCTGGCTCCTTGCATTTGGGGACAGCTTCAGTTGCCACACTTGGCTCTTCTGCTCTCCAGACAAAGGCCACTCAGCTCTGCTGCCACTGCCAGGCTCCCTGGCTGGCCTGTCTCTGTGGGTCTGGGCTCTGTCCAGCCTTTGGCTTCTCTTCTTCAGGAACCCCATTCTCTGCAACTCCTTCGACCTCCAGATAAAACAGCTCAGTTCCGCATGCACTCAGAGCACCACATGTTAAATTTTCCATTTCTTTATCCTTGGATTTAGCTGATGGCCCCCACGTCACACTTAATGGAGCTCTCCAGAAGTGTCCCTCATACCTCCACAGAATTACTCCACTAGCACAGGACACCTCAACATCTGAGAACATTTCTTAGGGATGCAGCAAAATCTCTAGCTAAAAGTTCCTCTTATGAGAACAACAACAACAAAAAAAATCCAGCCTGAACAAAAGTTCAAAAATGTACTTGGAATTATGTTGTTGTCTCTTGTCCAAATCCATTCAGTCCCCGTGGGAAGACATGCAAGACTTACAACAAGCAACTTTATAGAATCTGAGTTCCAAGTCTGAGGAAACAGTGACACAAAGCAAGATATAGGTATAAGCCTAAAGAAAGCTGATCTGCAAATTCAGTTTCAAGGAGGAAAAATTAACCAGTGGTCCTAAATTATTATCTAGGGTTATTCTTGACAAGGCACAGCAGAATACAGTTACTTTTACTCTTGTCCTTCCTTTGATCCCTGCAGAGTACAGACCTGAACAAATGACTCTTCCCTTAGCAAGACAGGTCTTTGAGGGGGCCTGATTGCTGCTTACTGCTCCCGTGTCAGCTTTCTCAGAAGTGCAAAGGAGTTGGCCGGGACAGCCTTGCTCCCAACAGGCTCTTTCCACTGTCTGCTATAGAGAACAATGCCCCAATTGTGTTAACCTACTGTCTAACTGACAGTGAAAATTGACCAGTAACAACCAAGAGAGATTCTAGGGCCTCGATGAAC
Source organism: Dinomys branickii (assembly GCA_004027595.1). Taxonomy (NCBI): domain Eukaryota; kingdom Metazoa; phylum Chordata; class Mammalia; order Rodentia; family Dinomyidae; genus Dinomys; species Dinomys branickii. The sequence continues at coordinate 119,461 of PVLD010001882.1, read as the reverse complement.
CTCACCATCCAGGAAGGCCCGCACCACATCAGAGACTGCCAAACAGTGTTTGGTCATGACATGTATCAAGCATCCCCTGAGCTTTTCTGTTATTCCTATCCAGAGCAAAGAACAGTGTGAGGGAAAATCAGAAAAAGAATGAAAAGAGATAGAAGGACAAATTAGGATGAAATGCCCTGGGCAACATAGGCAACAGAAGCAAAACCCACCTGAATCTTTGAACTAAGCAGCTGCTGAGGTGATGAAGGGTTTTTGCTGCGGCTGCAAAGCCACCAGCCCCACCCATGTGACTGCAATGTGACCCCAACAGCCTCCTGGCCTTGTTTTTTTTTTTTTCTCAGATGGTTAAAGAGTATGGCAGCTGACACACACAGCAGCAATCAGTCTCTATCAGAGGATTGGAACTGGAAAGCAGAAGAGAGGAATTCACTTCTGGATGCAAACTTCAACTGCATTCGGGTCCAATGAGGGCAAAAGGTCACTGTTCTAAGCACTCTGAGAGCAGGGCTTGTTGGATCAGGATTATGAGGCACTTTCTACATGCCAGTCACTAAAGGGAAGTGTGGCAGTAAAACTTCATTGTCAGTACGACTGAATTAAGAGACTGCTTCAAAGAGGACTGGATCATAGGGGTATTGCTCTCAACAGTAGGTCACTGGGGCACACCTTTATCTCGCACCGTCCCTGTTCTCCTGCTATTTGCTTCTGGCTGCCATGAAAGGAGCAGTTTTGCTCCACCACACCCTTCTGCCATGATATTTCGGCCTTGGAGCCAGCTACCCATGGACTGAACCCCCTGCAACTGTGAGTCAAATTAAACTTCTGATTTACACTGTAAGTGTTGGGTACTTTGTCCCAGTGACATGAAAGTGACTAATGCACAAAGAGAGCCAATTTACAGATACATTAAAACTGAGGTAGACACAGGACCCAGGGTCCCTGACCAAAATCTTCAGGTGAAACCTTGCCAAGGAATATTTCTACCATTCCAGATTGTTAAATTTTTCTTCTATTTCACAGCCAAATGGAAATCTTTTCTATCATGGAATTCTAAGATGAAAACGTCCTTTATTAACTTAGGCACTCAATAGTATTTATCAGGCAAATACTATCCCAGGTACTAGATAAAACTTAAAAACTATAACAAGAATTCTACCTTTGCACAACTTATATTTTAGTAAGAGCGAATTGAGAATGAATAAGATAATGTAGAATGGAAATTATATGCCTTATTACCATTATTGCAAAAATAAAGGAGTATAAAAAGAATCATAAATAAATTTTTTGGGCTGTGTTGCCATTTTAAAGGGCCAGCAAAAGTGGATTTTCTCAAATGAGAAAATATTTGAAGGAAGTAAGAGGGGAGCCATGAGGATATAGTGGAAAAATTGCTCCTGGCAGATAAAGAAGGCAATACAAAGGCCCTGAGGAAGAAAATTGTACATGCTCAAGAAGCAGCAACAATGCCAGCATGGCAGAGTTGATGTCAAAGAGGCAAAGTGACAGGAATAGAAATCAGAGAGAGGAGTGGATACCAATTGTGGGGGACCTCGCAGGCTCTCTAAGGATATTTTTGTTCTGAGAGAAAGTAGGAGCTGTTAGAGGTGTTCATTAGAAGGATGACCTTTTCTGATTTATGGCATCAATGGGGTGCTCTCACTGGTCTGGTGAGAGTACTGAGAGGCAGAGATCTTAATAGGAAACCACTTGGGAAGCAAACAAGGACAGATGGTGATGGTGACTGGGATTGCGCCGTGAGAGCAGGGAGAGTCGTGCGTCTCGTAGGTGTTTTGATGGCATAGCACCAGCATTACTTCCTGATGGCTTTTCACCTACAGCATTCTAACCACTTATTTCTTCACTTTATCAGGCCTCTGCTTTAGATTCATCCCCGTGTTAACCTTTTGAATAAAAGAAAGATGTTTTGCAGCAAGAATTCCAGACCACATGGAATTTACAATTTACTAGTTGCACCTTAAGAAAGCCAGCTACTTAAATAATTATGTTTGGGGGGGCAAGGGGTAAATGATGCCAAAAAAGTAAAAATCATCATTATATGAGTTCAGAAGTGCCTCGTTCCTGCTTTTGAAGATACCTAATATGCCTAATGGCTCTAGGAAACTCTTGAACCATTTCACCATCTATGGGCCTATGATGTCTCTGGCATTTATAACATGTTAGAAATGAAAATGTCTCACTGAAGAAGTCAGTATGTTTCTGACTTGTTTTTGTGCAAAACTCCACTTGACATTATGTTTCAACATGAAAGTTCCAATGGAAAGCTCATAGCTTTCTCCAGAGGACTCAGATTTGGTCTTTAGAGACTGTGGTGCTGTTGGTAGAGACCTCTCAGACATGAGCACTCTTGAACACTTCCCAGGCTGAAGAGAGCTGCATCGCCAATGGTATGCCCGTATCCCAAACAACCCAGTGCTTTATTCCATCTCAGGACAGCTCAGAAGTATCATCCATGGGCTAGAGCTGATTTCTCTCCCTCCCTCCTTCTCTCTCTCTCTCTCTCTCTCTCCCTCCCCCCAATCCTGCTTCCCTCACTGCCCTTCTACCAAGAAGGACCCAGGAACATTTCAATGGGCTTCCCAAAATGTATTTTTTGAAGAACACAATGTGAAACCTAACTGTAACTAAGTCAGATGAGCTAAACAAATGGACTTCTAAGCTATGTTCCCATCAGAATGTAGAATGTCTCCAAAGGAACCCTTAGGATTCATTCCTTTTTGATGATATCTGCCAGAAAATGTAAAGCTAAATTCAAGATCAGTTTTTTAAAAAGAATATATTTCTGTTCTCTGGAAATATTCATACCTTCTGCTGTTATTTTGCAGCCCAATTGTCCTCTTTTCCACAATTTTCAGTCTTAGTATCCCCTTAAGCCACTATGATCTTTAATCACCTAATTTCACAGTACCTTTAGTAATAAAAAAAGCAAATTACTCAGGAAAAGATCTTTGCAGAGAGGGTTAACCTTTCTAGCTAGCCAAAGTAAAGCACAGAAAACGCTAATGCAAAAAACACTTCTTCATTTCTGTAGCTGGAATAATCTTCTAGCTCCACTCTTAAAGATCATTGAGAAGAGATACACATCCAGCTCCCAAAGCCCCAAATAATACATACATGTTTTATGAAGCTTCTGTGAGTATTCCATGAAGGTGAGGTGACAGGCAACTCCAGAGAAAAACTTCTAGGAACCCTGTCATCAATTTCTCACCCTGGAGTGGTTAAGAGTCTGGTTTGCATCTTTTAGAGACCCAAATCAAATCAGAATGTGAAAATGTAGACTTCATATTTTTCAAGTACATGGGAGTCCAGGGCTGGGCCTGCTTCCTGCTTGCCTTAGGCCTCTCAATCTCCTCATATTTGGACACAGCTAACTCTCCATTTGTTCTGATCTCAGATAACATTTGCTAAACATTGCAAAGGTGGCCAGCAGTTGCTATAAGCTCCCACAGCTCTTTTAGTGCTTCTGCACTAATCATCTTTCCAGTGGCTGAGAGGCAGCACCTAAGGCCTGCAGTTTAGAGGAGCAATGGTTTCACGTGGCTCATGTATCAGAGTTTTTAGTCCATGATCCACTGACTCCAAGGCAGGAGCATCATGAGAGGGACACAGTAGAGCAAACTGGCTTAGTTCATGGCCACAAGGAAACAGAACAAAAAGTATTTCCTGAGAGGAAGGAGTGAGGCCCCATATATATAGTACCCAAAGTCATGCCTCCATGACCCACCAACCCATGCACATTCATAACAGCACTCTACCAACCCCTCAGGTGACCCACAAGCCAATCAAGTTTCCAATCTTAATCTTTCCATTCCAACTAATGTCAATTTTACACCCAAACACACTTCTTTAAACCACAATTAACCTCAAAATCAACAGAGTACTAATAATTTTGCCTAACATGATACAACTATCTTACATACAATTGATATCATAATAATCCCTTTGCCAAAAATCTGTACAGTTCACCATTTTCCAAAAGTCCATACTTTCTCTAAGACTCAACAAACTCTTAGATGTGAAACTATGGAGAAATTTTTAAAACTCACATAATCCCAAAGTACAAGGGCACAGGATAAATATATCCATCCCAAAAAGAATGACCAAGGAATGGAAGAGAATTGAACCAATGCAAGACCAAAACCCAGCAGGATAAACGTCGAGTCCAGTAGCTCCATGCCCAGGATACTGGGCACATGTAGTAAGATGTGTATTCCAGAGGGCTCAAGTGGCCTCACTGCTATGGCAGTCTTGCTAGTTTCAGCCCCCATTGTCGTTCTCTTGGGCTGGCCCTGCTTACAGCCTGCAGTTTTCCTTGGCAGACATTCCACATTCCTCATCTCAAACTTCCTAGGTTTGCATGCCCCTTGGCTTCTTCTCATAGCTTCATGCACTGCCCTCTCATAGCCTCTTTGCTTAGCCTCTCAATCCACTACTGATGGCTCCCTTGCAACCTCCTGATATCACAACTCTTGTATTCTACATGCCTGTAAAACCAGCATTACACAGACAGTGGCGAGATCTTCTGCCAGTGGGCCCCTTTGGATAATGGCTGCAGCGTCCTCTGAGAGCCTGAACAATTGAGCAAAGTGAAGTGAATCCTGGGAAACCGATTCCCTGAGCAGCCCTTCTCTTGCAGGGGTCTCAAGGACTCTTCTCAAAGGAAAGATTGATGTTTCTGTGTCAGGTGGAGCCTTGTTGATTTCTAGAATGTTCTCAAGTTATCTTTCATCTTGATCCTCCCGAACAAATCAAGTTGACAATTAATCTTAACCTTAACACATTCCTTTTCCTAATCTACACAGCAAGTGCCCAAGGAGATCCATGAATGGTCCTTTCATACTTGTGAGTATTCTATGATTGTGGGAAAATGAATCCATGTCATTCAAACCACATACAATGGGTTCACCCTAAGAAAGAGGATTTCTGAGGGAAATCTGAACTTCTTAGATAAAATCTAGATTCACCAAGTCCATCTCAGTCCCCCTTTGTACAACTTCATAGGAGTTCTGCTTCGACTCTGTAAGGCTAGTCCATTGCAACTTCCTTTTCCCCTGACTCAGCTCTTCAAGTTTCCTACATCAAGGTCATATTTTTAGAGATACTTGGTGCACATTTCCTTGCATGTCCTTCGTTGATTATTTTACCTTCTCTCTAATTTCCTACAGCTTATATGCATTGTTCACAAGGATCAATACAACAAATCCACTAGATAAATGAGCAGTGCCTGTGTTTCTTTTAGATGGTAAAAAAATACAAATGATTATAGATCATTCTGCCTTAATATGATTGGTACTTATCGTAGCACTGAGGTGTGTTATACATTTGCATTCAGAGATATATTTGGCAGTTTTTGCATTTTGAATCTTAAAATAGAAACGAGACCCCAGGGAGAGTTGGAAAGTCCAGAATAAAGGTTATCTGGTCCCCAGGTTCCAGGTCAGGCTTTATCCTGTGGTCCAAAAAGTAAGACTCAGTCTAGTGGAAAGGTCAGGTAGAACTGGGACTTATAAGTCTAGGGGCAAGTGATAAACCGCGGAGAATACTCTGAATAGCCTCTGGACCCAGCAATGCTCTGACCCAGGGAAGAACAGAAGTCTGGGAGCTTCTGGAGATAGCATCTTCAAATGGCCATTTTATAGCCAGTGGTAGAGTGAGGCCAGAGAGCAGCTCAAAGCTGAGATTCCACTGTAGCTGGCAAACTGGATCATGGGCTCAACCCGGGTGATCCTTTGGAGACTCCAAACCGAGAAGCATGGGGAATTTGCTTTCCATCCATGCTAGAATTAATAGAAGAACACGTAGCTATGCTATAGATACTCAGTTAAATTTTATGCAGATATTAAAAGTAAGGGTTATGTAGGCTTTAATATAATGCAGAAGTAGTTTGATACAATGTAAAGTGAAAATCATACATACATTATTTTTATAAGTAATAAAATTATGTGTTGTAAAAGAAGTCCATGTTATAAAAATAAAATAACATTAAATACAGATCTGTGAAGCTGCGTTATATTCATTTCTCTATTTACTGTTTTGTATCATTTTTATAATGGGAAAAAGAGTCCAAGGAAACTTCCTGGTGAAAACTTGGCAGTAAATGAATAAAACAGTAATTGTCCTGTCCTCCTCTGTAGGTACTTTCTGCTAGTTCTTGTGCAGCACCTAGTGTCCTATATTTAATAGGAAGGCATATTTACAATCTATAATTAAATTAGTGACCTCAAAACATCCAGCACAATGTTTAGAATTTCTAAAATGATCTTCTGTGCCCCTTTACTAACTGAGGAAGATGTAGAACTCAATGCTTGATAAAGATAAGAGATTTAACTCTTACAAGATTTTCAAGGAGTGACTTAGACATAATATGCTCCAAGCCTTTGTGCAGCACTTATAAGACTTCCCTATGTGTATTCTGCATGGACATCTGTTCACCATGTTCAACCATGGAAATGAAAGTCTCTCCCTGTCCCACCCAAGTGAGCAGTCAGGTCTCTCTTGATCTAGTCCCAAGTCATTAATGATTAAGTAGTGCAAAGATAAATAGTGAACTGAATTTCATTCACTGCAGGGTTACAGACAATGGTATCATTTGAACCAGGGGAGACCATGGGGAAAAAAAAAACCCTTATTAAGATTATTCAGGAAAAATACAGCTATAAAGACTATGCCCCGGGCTTCACACACCTTGATCATGTATTTTCACAGAAGCATATTTTCTGTGGGAAAAAGGAGTTATGAATTCCAAAATGATTGGACCAGTAGTTGATATTTGCAATGAGATATTTGCAATGTCTCAAAGTATCCCCAACAAAGTAGTCAGTAATTACAAAATAGAAAATTATAGTGTTCCAGGGGAGAAACTTAGTGGAAACTCTGTCAGAAAATTGAGTAAAGCTTACATTATGGACACTTGAGAACAAGATCTAAGTCATAAGTATGCACCTCTATCCCCCCTGCTGGGTCCTTTAACACCACAATGAGCAGCAAAGGCTAAAGGCATCTGGCCTCCCTTGGGTGCCCCATAGGTACTCATAGATCTCTCTCAAGTGGTATTTTGCTAATTTGACACAACAGGATGTGAGTGGTTAAAGAGAGAAAGGAACTACTTGTCCTGGGTTACATAAATATAGAAATGCACGGAGTCCAAATCTGAGCTGAGAGTTACTTGACTCCAAAGTCCACATTCTCTCTATCTTCCCACACAGCTGCTAGTGTGAAATCTAATCGTATGACAGTGTAGCTGATCAACAATGACACAGAGACTTGTTCATCAGGATAAAGAACAGAGTGTTTGGCACCAGCAAGAATCCCAGACTCAAGTGCTAATAATTGTTCTGTAGGACCTCAAATGAGTGCCTTAGATGAGATGCAGGAAAATGGCACCTGGTCTGGACTAGGGGGACTAGAATACCTAGCAATTCTTCTGAAAAAGGTGGTTTCCCGCAGGGCCAATTGACTATTGATACCAGTGGTGTGAGTGAACGCGTCATTATAGCCTCATCCCAGGGTCCCTGTCCCCAGCAGGAGCACAGCACATGGAGGTGAACTGCAGTTGAAGTTAAAGAACAATAGGTCCACGCTATTGTTGTGCTTCATGATGATTATCTAGGGGTCAGAGGGTGGACTAGAGTAGGAGGCAAACTCCCCAATCATTTCCAGCCCTTCTGAACAGCAGTGCCAACCAGCATCATAAGGTCAAGGTTTAACCATTCCTCATGGGGACCCTCAAAGTGACATGAGGGTAACAATACATACCTTAGAAATATGCATCTCAAATATTTATAACAGTGCTGAGTTTATTTTAAATTGACAAACAATGGCAGGGCATGGTGGCACATGCCTATAATCCCAGCATTTGGGAGGCTAAAGCAGGAGGATCATTTTGAGTTCAATACCATCCTGGGCTACAAAGTGAGCTCAAGTCCAGCTTGAACTGCACAGTGAGATCCTGTCTGAAAAAGACAAAAATATTAAATTGACAAACAAGAGGAATTGAGTTGCCTAAAATAAACTTGCACTCAGAAAAGAGGAGTCAGTTTCCTCTGTTGATTTATTTAATGTATTTATTTACTATGGAGTTACAGTATGGGCTACTTAATCGGACTGCTTGGGTTCAAATCACTTACCACCATGGTCTTGGTCATGTTACTGAACCTGAGTGTCAATCTTATCTCTCACATGTGCATGATAATAACACCTACGTTACACTGTAGTTTTGAGTTTTTGGTCATGAGCCAATGGTACAAAAAAGTTATGCTGTGTGTTACCTATTATTATTAGTTTCATGATGAAGTAACTAATTCAGAGTAATATAAGACAAAAACTAAAACTCTGTTCATAAATATTCCCATCAAAGTCCTAATTTGCAAGGATAGAAAACAATTTCCTACAAGTCCTTTTAAAGTATAATACAGGTAATTCAAGATTCTCTTCCACAGTAATTGAATGACAATAGCCACCAAAATCATTAGAATTCTGCATTTTAAAGCAGACACCTTCTTTGTAGATATTCAGAGTGAAACAATAAAAAATAGATGATGGTAGAAATGGTTATAGATATTAGGAGTATTTTTCTGAGCATAAAAAGCTGATATAACCGTGACTCCGTATGAAGGTGACATAAAATATCAATTCAGGAAAAGGATGATAAAAACTTTTTTTAAAGCAGTTTGTCAGATACCTTCTAGAACTGCTAAATTGCCTTTCTATTCTCAATAACATGAGCCAAAGGCCTCAACGCCCATATAAAAAATGTGAAACAATCCATCTCGAAGCAGCACCTGATAGGAGAAAACAAGATTTCCAAATCAATTTGTCATGATCCAATATGGATTAAGCAGTTTATTTGCTTTGACATTTCTCATTTGCTAAGTGCCAGCCTGGCAGAGTAATCCCTCTGTGATACAGACACAGACCAGAGCATTTATTATTATTTATGTAGGAGATTTCAGCCCCCTTTCCTCCAGAGGAGTCATTGGAAACCAGAAATATTTGGAAATTGAGATTGTGTATGGCTTCACTTGATAATGGTTTCAGCTCTTTGTTTCACCCCCAGAATGGAAAACCGAGCCCATCTGCCTTGGAGAGGGGAGGAAAACCTTCCAGATTTATGTGGAGAACAGACCACCCAGGGCTGGAATTGGACACCACCCTCCCACCTCACCCTGTGATTTGTATTCTAGAACCTTCTAGCCCAGTCTGCTTTCATCATTTCCTGCTTGTCCTACTGTTCCGTTGTGGGGGAAGAGGCACTCAGAGACCACACACAGATCACAATTCCCTCACACTGAAGCAGACAGCACACGGGATGCACGTGCACTGAGGAGAACCGCGCTGGCCCACATGGCCTCCTGAACCTCTGCCCTGTCTGCCAGCCCTGTCCAGATCCCCTAAGCTTTCACTTCAGGACTCTCACAAGGCAGGGGTCAGAAGAAATGGACACCTTTCCTTGAGACAGATTCAAAATAAACAGATCTCCAAAGCCTTCATTCTCCTCATCATCTCATTTTAAGACAGGATTTTGAATAAATAGGATTAATCCCATTTCGGAATAGGAAAGCTTGACAAGTAATATAATATATGGCCGGAAATGGTTGTGCATGCCTATGATCTCAGCCCTCTGAGAGGCTGAGGTGTGAAGATCACAAGTTTTAGACAGCTTGGACAATTTGACCCTGTCTCAAAATGAAAAATAAGAAAGGGTTAGGGATGCAGCTCAGTGTGAAGGCCCTGAGTACAAACTCCAGTTATCAAGAAAGAAAAGAAAAGAGAGGAAGAACACAATATGTAAAAGAACATGAAAAAGCAAAGAGGGAAGAATCAGAACTCCTACAAATATCACCAGTTTTAGTTTTGTGTATTACACCTCTCTCTGAACATCACATTTCCAACATGTTAGCTTATTGCATGTTAGAATTGCTGTTGGCACCAAAAAGAACTGATCAGCAGCACTCAGGGCGTCTACCTATAGAGAAGAGCAGACAGGATGGAGGAGAGGTTCCAGGTTCCAAAGCAAGCTCAGAGAGTTTGATGCATATCCATGTGCGAGCTGATGCCGGCTTGGTAACCAGACAGCTAGTCCTTGGTAACCTAACTCTCCCCAGTCCCCAATCCAAACTGGTGCTCTGCCCATCAAACTGATTTAGGACAGAAACTGCTTTGTCAGGGTCTGAGCAGGTCTCACACACAGCCCTGATGCAAAAGGGATTGGGAAAGCATTGGGGTATTTTTGCTTCTACAGTAGGAAGTTGATCTCCACAAATACCCACACAATGGAATTTCCCTAAGCAGAGACAGGAAATCAAATGTTGTTAAAAGAAATAAAAAAGATCCACCTCTGAACTGTTTTAATTTCTGCTATTTACTATGTTCTCAAAACACAACACAGACAATCCCATAGAGTTCTCCTCATAACATCCCCAGACTTCAGAAAGTTGAGAAATTTCCAGCTCCTGACTAAAATCGAATGCAGAAGGTGTTTTCTAAGCCTCGCTCAGTCCTAATACTGTCTACGTTGGATCTAATGCAATCCCAATTCCCTCCCCTACCACATCCCACCCTAGAATGGCTGAAAATGTGTCCAACTACTGGGAGTGGGGTGCACAACTCTAATCCCAGCACTCTAGGAGCCTGAGTCACGAGGACTGTAAGTTCAAGAACAGCCTGGGAAACTCAGTGACTTAGCAAGAAGATCCTCTCTTAAAATAAAAAGTAAAAAATTACCTCATAGAATTGTTTAATAATATAACATTCTTAATGCAATTTCAAAACTAAATATATCTCAAGAGCATACCACTCCAAACCGTGTCTCTCAGGGTTCCCACTGGATCATGTAACTAATTGGAGTCCCCAGAAAATGGACTCTTAACAGCCATGAGGGGCATTTGGAATCTTCTCTGTCCTGGAGAGACTAGGTATTACAGGTAGCTCATGTGTTCATACCTGGCCTCAGTCCACAGGAGCTTTTAAATTTAAGTATTGTAAGATTTGAGCACCACCACCAATGATGGCTTTACACACTGCTGTGGCTTAAGAAGGCAGTCTTGCTTATGACTACCTGGTGTCAAGCCCCACTTAAAAGATGTATGACCTTGGGAAAATTATTTCACCTTTCTGAGCCTTACTTTTCTTACCAGTAAATTAGGGAGGTTAACAGTCTCACAGCCTAGGCAAGTGTTTCAGAAGATTAACAACCATACAGAAGGATGTTTACAAAAGCACCAAGAATAGGGTTTGTGACATATTTTATTTCCTTAGCAATCTTATCAACAGCCTTTCTTATAAGAACATTGAGGTTTAAGAAGATTAAATAACTTGTCCATGATATTGCTATTATGCAAAGGAGTGATTTTCAAATTCATTCCTAAGAGTTGGATGAGGACTCTAAGTAGATATGAAAAAATAATTAAAAACAAAAAACAGAGGCTATAAAGGACAAAAACAAGAGATTGAAGCCTCAGTTTCTCCACCTCCAGAATGGATGGGCTGGAGCTAGATTTCCAAGTTAAGGTGACATTTGTGTAGCAATTCCTAGTCCCCAAATTTCCCCCATTAAAATGGTTATAAAGACGTGAAAATATTGAATACGTGATCATCTATGAAATAAAAGCTAATGGCAAACCACCTATACAGTTTGGAAGGAACTGTCTAGGAGAAGAAAATGGAGTTGAACTAACCAACATTAATGTTGTTCTCTAAAACAGAATAGTGCACTCTGCTTACATGATGCTAGGAAAATTCCTACAGCTAGGATGTATTTTTGTATACTCACATGGCTGGAGATTTATTTTTTCTATGCTGCCTAATGACTATTTGTATATTCAGTCTTCAGACAGATTACATTTTTACCTTATACCTACCATACAACTGCTTACCACCAACTTGAAGTTAGAGGGCCTCCAATATTAGAAAAAGACCAACGTCGAAAATCCATTTTGGGCCACCTGCTGCACCCTACTATGCAAGTACTGCTATTTAATAGTCTGTAATAGTTTCTGTGTGTGGCCACCACCACCACTATACTCACCACACACGATAGCATACCCCGTGAATAGACTTATCAAAATATCTGTAACTTCAAATGTCTAGTGCCCATGCAGATATAGAATTATGGAAATAAAGCAAAGACCAACTAAATGCAAGCAAGCAAAGATTACTCAGGTCTATACCAACAGGGTTATTTATGTTTTGGAAGAGATTCAGTGACCAGCAAAAGAGTGAGAGAGTAAGATTGTTTAGATCTAAAATGTCCACCAGAGTCCCTTTATGTCCAGAGGTGGTGATTTTAGAAGGTGACTAGGTCACGGTGGGTAATTATTCACCAGTAGTTTGATTAATCCATTCATGAGTTCACAACTGTGTTGTTACAAAATGGGCCCTTTTTGGAAGACATGGGTCACGTGGGATGTGGCCTGGAAGGATGTGTTTCTGTCCTTGTATTCTCCCATCTCTCTTTGCGCTTCTTGGTTACTGTTATAGTTGATGCATTGTGTCGACTTGGCGAGTCTAGAGGTTTGGCTGAGTGATTCAGCAGGAAGCCGGGGTGCTTACTTTGTACACATCCTGAGCCTGTGGAAGAGGAGGGCATGGACATTGCGTGGGAGCTACATGCCCCCTGGGTGGGGGTAGCCTGTTTACAATGTAAGGGAGAAAAAGAGGCTGCTTGCAGCCATTCCTCCCTTTTCCTGGTTGTTTTTGCTGTTCTCTGCTGCCATGAACACTTGCCCTCTGCTATGTGCCACTCTGCCTCAGAACCAGCCAAGTATGGACTGAAACCTCCACAAACTGTAAGCTAAATAAACCTTTCCTTCCTTCATTTTGGGCACTGGGTATTTTGTCTCAGCAATGAAGGAAAAGTAACCAAGACAGTTACCAAGGGTTAAGCAGCTTTCCCTCATTGTGCCCTTCCACATGCTGTTTCTGCCTTGGTGCCAAAAAAAGAAACCATAGACTGAACCCCCTGAAGCATAAGCCAGACAAATCGCTTCTCCTGTAACTTGCCAATGTTGGGCACTCTGTTCCAGAATGGGAAAATGACATACACAGAGACTTTTCATGTGAATATAATGGTAAATTCAGGTGTCCCTGACTGAAGGCTATTGGCCTGGGGAAAATGCAGACAGGTCGAGTAGAAGCAGGGCATCCCATATGATTGGGTAGGGACATATGCGGCTTTCTCTGGCTATAAATGGAAGCAGGGGGAAAAATTAGAAAAACTGTTAGTTATTATTCAAGTTATACTCATTTGAGGTTGACTGTTACAGGGATTATTGTTTTGTAGGTGCCTATACTGGTTGTTAGAGATCATGATCTGACTTCCTTCAAGTGTGATGTATATAGATGGTAGACTGGCTACTGTAGAGGATTAGTTGATTTGAGATGACTGTAGGCCTATTTTTATATGCTTTCTGGTGACATTTTCTCTGTATATTCAATCACTTAAAGAGATAATATTTGAGGATGTGCACTGAAGCCATAGATAGAGAAAACTGTTATTAGAATATACAGAAAGATAAACTTTTCGCACAAATGCTTCTGATTAGAAAAGAGACATAAGCTGTTGCCAGATTTGTGATGGGAGAATTTCTCAATCCCAGAAGAAGATCATTTAAATCACAGAGTAAGAGAAAACTTCATGCCAGTAGAATCTAAATTCTACCTTCAAGACATACAGTGCTTTTGTTCTGAGATAGGTTTTCAATAAGCAATTAAGTGGACATTGAGAGCACCCAGAGGAAAATTTCATATCACATTCAATGGCAAACACGAAAATAAGACCCATGCCTTCTCCATCCAAAAAGAAGCAATAAATTAGCAGGAAATGGGGAATATCAACTACTTTAGAGAAAAATCACATCTCTGAAAAAAAGTAGAAAATATTTGCCTTTTTTGCAAAGATATGCCGGACTTCATTACAAAAATTCAGAGTACACTGTCTGAAAAAAGAAATCAAGGCAAAAAGACGAAATATTGATTTCATCTGAAATTATAAAAGCTTGAGACTATCTCTAAAACTGTAAGAGTGGAATTAAAATCCAAAGGTGAGCATCTTTAAAGAGAATAATTCACATCTTTTAATGCCTACAGAAAGAAAACAATAAGGAATTAGTTACCCAAAATTGCACAGGAAAAGATAACAAAAGATTACAAGTAAAAAAATGAAAAGTAACAGAAGTTAAAAGAAAAAAGAAAAAGAAACAGAGGGGGAGAAAGAGAGTAGTAGGGAGAAAGAGGATGAGCGGGCAGGGAGATTGACTGACTTTCAACAACAAAAGAAATATGTGAGCCTCATATTTCTCGTCCATCAGAATAGATCCTAGAAGAAAATACAGCAAGGTCCACACAGCTGGATCAGAATCAGAGAAACCGTTCTTTCTCAAACCAAACACCTACTTTTTGTAGGGAAATGTGGCATATTTTTGTGAAAAAGGCATATATTTTCTAATTTTTTTCAGAGATGTGATTCTTCTTTAATCTCAAATTGGCTGCTCTATCACAAGCAGAAAAGAAAGACATCTTTTCACATAAACCTGGAAATTGCAAACATAATTTTCATGTAGAGCCCCTAAGAAAAGACTTCGGAATATTTTTCAGATGACCAAGACTTTAATGGAAATGAAGGATCCAAAGTGTGAAGGAGACAGCACAAACCAAAGGCTGAGCACAGAATAAAATAAAGCAGGTAGTTATCACTGGCACCACTTTTTGTGTAAAACAAAATACATATAAAACTTTAAAATTATCTTTTCAATTATAGGGCAAAATGTTAAAAATAATAATTCAGTAACTTACTAATCATGATATGTACCAATAAAATTCAGATTCCTCAGCACAACGGTAAAAATGATAAAAGTTTGCTAAAAGTGTTCCTAGATTAATTTTTCATAGGAAAGAATAAAAAGTTATTCTACTGCTATTCATTGATCACTAGGAAATTTACATTGCATTACGCTCTTGGAAAACTTCAAAGGTAATTGTCAGTGGGGGTAAACAACAACAAAAAAAGAATACACACCTGTTTTCCAAACAATTACAGAACGAAAAACAAGATTCAAGGATCTGCAAAGAATAAAAATAGCTAATATCTATTTAACTCTTACTTTCTGTCAAGTGTTATAAATATCTGTTTCATTCTCTCTCTCTTTCCATTTATTCTCCACAATCATTCGATGATGGACATGGCATTTTTTGTGCCATTTTTGTGGTATGAATAACATTGAAAATCAGAAAGAGTCTGTTAATTATTCAGAATAGCTGGTAAATGTTAGGACTGGGGTTTTAAAGCAGAAAATTGATTTTCAGAGCTGCTGCTGAGCCACAAGGATATGTTTTCTGACAGCTATCACGTGCCAGGAATACTGTCATTATTTCATTTAAACCTTCTGCAACTCCGCAAGTTTGGTAGACTCATAAACATAAAAAGAATAGGCAGGAAACCCAGATAGACTGGTGACTTAACTCCTTTTTTTTTTTTTTTTTTTTGAGACATGTTCTTATTATGCAGTTCAGGCTGGCTTGACCTTACCTTACAGCCCAGGCTGATCTTGAACTCTCAGCGATCCTCCTGCCTCAGTCTCCCGAATGCTGGGGTTACAAGTGTTCACCACCACACCTGGCAAACCCTTTATGTTGAAGTCCCAAGATTTATGGATTTGGCATTTTGTTTACTTATATTTATTTTTGTGTCATTTTTCCTAGACCTAAAACAAAATAATGAAATAATAAAATGATAAAAACAAGATATAAGTAAGAAAAAGAGCCAAAGAGATAATATGAATGCCAAAGTACTCAATGTTATTATAAATGTACATAATGAAGCTAGAAAGGAGACTCACTGCACTGTATTGATGATACTAATCCAGACTGTAATTAAGACAAATAGGCAATAGGGTTCAACTCCATGTGATATAATGCCAGTTATGGAACATATAATAAATAACCTTATGCACTACTGTGTATATTTTAAAATTCTAAACACATATGTAGATATACTTACCTATCACAAGTCTAAAGAATAATGAACAAAATGTAAAAATTCAGTAACAATATGTGCTATATCTGAGAGATTAAAAGACACAATCCGGGTAATGTAATTAATAAATTAATCTTAGTCAACTAAAATCGAGTTTTACATTCTCTAGAAAAATTATCAATAGTGATTGGTCTTAAATTCAGACAAATATACCTTAATTTCATAATTACAGAGGCATAAATTATCTTATTATATGGCTAGAAATTAAATTGTTTAAGTAATACAAAAAATCATCAATATTAAGAAAAGCCAGAGATTTAATAGTCAAAACAGAGAGAAATCATTGCAAAATAAACTATAATGAGACCACCAAAAGAATATTTAAAACCTAATAGTACTATATTTTATAGTATTATTACAAGAGAGATTATAACATTAAATAACTCAAGAAAAAATCTTATAGTCACCTTAATTGATGGTTTAAAATATTTAATAAAATCTAATCATTTTTCTTGATTTTATACATTCTTTTAAAAATTTCAAGAATAAGAAATTAAGACAGAGGCCCGATCTCAAACCACAAGCAATTGCCACGATTCAGCTAATGAAAGTCGCCCTCATTACGGGAGGTCAGCATCACAGCTCTCCTTTAACACTGTCTGTGCTCCACAATGAGATCATTAGGAAGAGACAGTGGTGTCGTTATTAATAACCAATGTGACTCCACCCAGATAGCTTCATAAATAATGTGAAAACCCTCTTCCAATTAATGACAAGGCCCAGCACAATGTATGTAAAAAGATAAATAAAAGAACCACACTTCTTAATATACTAGTAAAAATTGCATACAAAATTTGCAGTTTTTTCAAAGCATTAAAAACTACTAACATGTTCCCCAGATACATTATTGTAAAAATACATATATTTTTTACCATTTGTTCTTAACAGGGTAAAGAAAAGCAGAATAATAAGTTATCAGAAGTATCCATCCTCCTTCATGTATAGACAGAAGTCAGTGATCTGTTATAACTCAATGTGTAAATTAAACATATTCCCATTAAAATATCCCTGGGAGCTAAAAAATAATTTTTTAAGAATATAAAGATTTGAAAGACCATAAGTGTGATAATGCACTTAGAAGTATTTTCCAAACACAATGAAAGGGGATATGATTGCCAAGACAATAAAATATCCTATGAACAAAGATATTTTCAATTTTAGCAAATTTCATAAAACGTTTATGAAAATTACAAATTTAATTAAAAATATTAAGATCCCTGTGGACAAACATAATAAAAAGTTCATGAAAGAGAAAGTTCAAATGACTAAAACATTTGGGAAAAAAATTGTTGAGAAACAATTATTAAGAAATGCACTTCAAACTATAAAACACTACTCTTAACATATTACACTGTTGGCCCGCTTGGGCCAGCTAAGGGAGATTTTCACACATGAGGTCGCAGGGTTAAAGAACGTGTGTGAGGCATCAGTGACAACATCAGGCAGCACTGAGCAGAGTGGAGCTGCCTGCATCTTTACTGTACAGTTCTTATACAGGTCGTTATCTCCTATTTCCTTTCTTTCATAGCGCCATAACCAGCACATACATGTCGATGTGTGCTAAGCCATGGTTAAGTAACTGTATCCCACTGTGCACTTGCACTAGACAAGTGGAGACACACCCTCATGTGGCCTGAGCTTTGAAGCAGTCTGGGTGGTTCCCCACAATCCACCCCCTTGAAAGTCGGGGTATATAAATATAGCACTTTATATGTAGCAGGGTACGAGTACCTGTAGTTGACAAATCAAGAACCATGTAGTTATGCAAAGTTACTATAGTGTGACAGTTTCATTGATATACAACATCAAACCTGGTATGTAACATTCAAGGTCTGAGTCATATAGTGAGCATAGGCTTCAACCTGGAGAGCTAAGTTTATGCCTTTGCCCCTGGTCAGACACTTTTCCTGGCAGCACCCCATACATAGGAGTCAGTATATTTTTGGTCAGGCACTATCCCTTGTGGTCAACCACTGCAATGCCTTGTCAAGGCATCTATTAAGTCATTTCCCAGTGAGAGGAGGTGTTTATGTCCTGAATCGTGATGTCCTGCATGGTCAGCTTTGGGGCCACGCTCCCATATGTCTCACCACAGGTTGGCACCACATAAGGGACAGTGCCCTTTCTACTACTCTTGAGCTGCCCAAGCAGGCAACCAGAGCATTAGCTCCCTAAAAACATCCCAACTGTCCATGCACACATGTAGGGGGCCTACTTCATGTCCATACCCAGCCCTCTCTCTGTCCTGTGACTCCTAACAGGTATGCAAAGTAGTATGCAGCACTGCTGTTTCTCAGTCAGGCAATACTGGCTCTCGGTTCCCCTTCACAGCTGTGACCAAAACCCAGCAGGGAGCTTCTGCCTCCCCTGGTTTTGCCACGGGGCCCAGCCAAACCCATCATTATCCACACTGATGGTTAGGATAAATGGCAGGATAGGGTCAACTACTCGAAGGGCTTGCACATGTGCAACAGCCCTCTTTGAGTCCTTAAAAGCAGCTTCCGCTGCATCTGTCCAGCCCCATGTTGTACCCCTTTCGGTCATGTGGCACAAAGTGCATGGCAGGGTAGCTAGGTATGGTACGTCTGCCAAAAACCCAGCAAGCTCACTGTAATGAGTGGACTGTCATGAGTCTGATCTTACTCAACCACATAATACCCAAGAATTTGAAAGACAAGCCAGTTCCCTGTACCTTGCCTTTGTCCATGGACCATCCCTATGTCAGCAAAACGTCCTTCAAGCTGTGCACAGTGGCTTTTAGACTTGCAAGGCATTCAGAGGTTAACTTGATGTCATCAGTACAAAACAGTGACACAGAGTGTGGCTTGGTCCGGGTGGCCAGGTCCTGAGCCAGCAGGCCACTAAACAAAGTTGGGCTATGCAAATAGCCTTGTGGCAACATCTAGAAGGTCCACTGCCTGGGTGGAGGCAAATTGGTCCTAACTGCCAGCGTCCATGTGAGACTTACTTGCAATGACCTCTGGCTTCTTTCCAGGCCACAGTGAAGGGCTCTGAGCAGGGCACATCACCCCTGCTTTTTCCAGTTTCAAATCAGTCTGACCCATCTCTTCATGGCCTCCTGGTAGCCGGTACTGCTTCATGTACACAGCCCACGTGACTATGGGACAGTCAGTGGTGCATGGTGTGAATGTCCTGGGACCACGGTTTTTACCATGTGATTCAGAACTGGAATTTTCCCTGTGTGGTTTCGAGCTGAGCACAATTCAGAATGTCCACCCCTAATATGTATTCAGCAGCTAGGGAAACATAAACATACAGGCGTGGGGGCAAGATACCCAGTACCCAAAGTCACCTGGACCTTCTAGACTGTGATGTAGTGACCTCCATGCACTTCCATGCATGCTGTAGAACACATAAAACAGTCTGGGTGGCTGTATATTAGTGCTGACTCAGCTCCAGTGTCCACCAATGCTAGTACATGCGGCACATTTCTGGGGACCAGTAAATAGCTAATTCCACATGTGGCCTTCAATCTCTGGGACCCCAAGACCCAGGTACCTTGACCTCCCTCCTAATCAGGATAAAAGAGGGCCAGTGTCACGTCTTCCAGCTTTACCATGGCCGCTTTGGCCTTCTGGCCCTGGTCTGTCTTCTGGTATTGCTGCTCAGGGCATGATTACCTCCACATAGTAGCAATACATCCAAAGGCTGCTCATCTAACTTCTGTGGCTTGGCTGGCAACCAGCAGGTCTATGCCAATCTGCTGCTGTCCCACCTTCAGTGGCCCCACAGCCTGTCCCTAGGAGGATGGCTCCACTTGCCTGGACCCCCCTTTCTTTTCCTTTGTTCATAGAGTTTTTACAGATCTCATGTTACCTTGTGCTTTACTTCCATATCTCCCAGCTTGGCCAGGGCACCCACAGTGTCATGGATTGGGTGATCTGTAAAGCGGGCTAGAAGGGTTGCCACTGATCCGTGTGTGCCAGCTGGCCTGCTCACCAGGATTATATCTTTCTTACATTCCATCAGCAGTTCCTGCAGTGCAAACATCATCTTTCAGATGGTCATTTTACATAGCACAGGTACCAAGTCTAGATAGTGACTTGCTCTGGCAGGTCACCTGGATTCTCCCAAACCAGGCAAGTAACTGCCATCAACCAATTTAGGACAGTCTGGTTACTTGTTTCTGGCTGTCCTCTGCACCACATCCTGCAGAATCTGTCTCATAGAGAGGTTGCTGGCTATGCTAGCTATGCTGGCTATTTGGGGCATCTCCTGTGGGCTTAACTGCGTGCTGCCAGCCCCATCATCTCAAAACCATAGCAGTCATATGGATGCTGTTTCACCCACTTTCTGCTTTAACTGCTTTGCCAGCTTCTGCAGCTCCATGGCTATAAAGGTCATGTACATTGTATGTTGATCCTCCTCTCTGGGGTAGGGGTTCCTTTAACTCCACCTTTTGATGAATAGCTGGCCTAGCATACGAAACCAGGGGATTTCCCCAGGGGTTTTCTCAGACAAGAGGATTTACACTTCTGAAGACATTTCTGGAGGAGGTAGTGCTTCTCATGCCTCAAAACCTGGGCTCCACAGCAGCCAGCCATTGCTCAAGGTCCTCCTCTCTCTTCTGGAGCTGGTCTACTTGCCAGACAAGGCCATCTTGGTTTACGTGGCAGAAGGTGGTGAAAAACAGCCAGGTCAACCACCCCATCATTTCATGGTGAGGGAGAGGAATTTGTCTATCACTTCCAAGATTTGCAAGACATCCCTAGGCTCCTAACAGCACTGTTTTCTGGTCCTCCGGGGCCTTCCAAACTGCCAAGAAGATGGCCACAGATAGCCATGGCAAGGCTGAGGTTGCTTATCAGCCATTTCCCGGGGCTCTCCTTTGCCTTCTGGCACTATCTCCACAGCCACCATGGGACCACTCACCCCACTGTCCCCCTAACTACACTAGTTGTTGGCCCCCAAGGGAGGTTTTTGCACATGAGGTCCCAAAGTTAAGGAACACATGTGTGCAAGACATCAGCAACAACAGCAGGTAATATGGAGCAGGGCAGAGAGTCACCTACCATCTTTATTGTGTAATTCTTATACAGGATGCTATCTCACATTTACATTCTTACATGGTGCCGCAACCAGCACATGCATGCTGATCTGTGCTAAGTCATGGTTGCATGACTGTACCCTACTGTGCAACTGTGCTAGAAAAGTGGAGTCACATCCCTGGCTGTCCTTAGGCACCCCTGAGTTTTGAAGTAGTCTGAGTGGTTCTCCACATATATCTACAAATATATATAAAATTGATAATGTTGACATAGTTGTGATAAAACAATTGACAGTGGAAGTATCATAATTTTCCGGAGTGTGATTAGGCAGCGTAGAGATGAGGAAAGGAAATGAAAGAGAAAAGGAAATGGGAAAAAATATAGAAAATACAGCATTATAAAATGGTGAAATTCTATAGTGTTTTCACCTACATCCATTTTTGTTTCTCAAATTTTATATAATAAGCATTTGTTTAAACAAATGAGTAAATGACAATAACACTTTTACTTAAACTAAAAATAGATGGTCTTTATGTGACTTCAGTTGTGACTGATTCTGTTGCTCTAATGTGTCACCTCAGAGTTTCCCACAATTACTGAGGACCAGGGAGCAGCATATATCTCAACAATTTTTGAAATTGCATATGAGCTGCTATGAACATTAGGTGTCCAGATCCCTCAATATGGTTGTCATCAGGGTTTCCAAGGGAATAGATTTAATACAGACAAAATTTATAGAATGATTTTATAATATTCACCCAGAAAGTCAAGTTCAGAAGAGTGTAAGACATCTGTCCGTGCATTAGAGATCCAAAGAATCCAGCTGAGGGCTAGGATCCAATGGCAATGTCCTGCACAAGTCCAGCTGGAGGCCTAGAGCCCACAACAATGTCTCATGCAAGTCGGTATCAGGGATCTGCACTGGGAAGGCCCATAGGCCAGAGGTGGAAGCTAGAAAGTCTGCACCAGTGGGGTAAAGGATCTGTGCCAGGAAGCTGAGGGATTTGTGCTGGAGCCAAGAACTGACACTCAAGGTCAAGGTAAGAACCAGAGCTCTCCCAAAGAGAACAACAGCCATCCTCAGTGACAGCGAGTACCCAAGCTCCTCTGATGATGAGAAAAGCTGAGTTCACATCAGGAAAACCAGTGTGACAAGCTTCTCTGACAACAGCGTGTCATCTTTCCCTCCAGTTCTGCTTTTATGCTGTTGGCAACAATCCTCAGGTGGGCCTTCCATACCCAGTGCCATGCTGATTCGGTTCAGCTGGGTGTTACAATTTGTCTGTTATCTAATCCACCACAGAGATTGGCAGTGTATATTCACTTTTCTTATTTTATTCAAGTGGATTATGAAAAAAAAATCCCCTGCTTGTTCCAAACTATATTAACATATAACAATGAAATAGGGCTGGGGATATAGCTCAGTGGAATAAGCGCTTGCCTAGCAAGCGCAGGGTCCTGAGTTGGATCCCCAGTACCGAAAAAAAAACAATGAAATAATCAATTGCTTACAGTATATTTGACTGTTTTGACAACTTAGACCCTTCAATTATAAAAGCAAGTCTTGCAAGTTATGTTGAACAAGCAAACTTGAAATATCCATAAAGGAAAGCTTTTGAACATTGCTTGATCACATGGGAAGTTTATAAGTTGACAAAGACTCATCATTCAAAGAAATAAGGGTGGCTTTAATAATTTTTCTTAGATTTAAGAAAGAGTCATATGAGTAGATTTTAAATGGGTGAGGATTTTTAAGATGATTTCCATTCACTTTGTTGGATAGAGTAGATTAACCAGTTTTTCATCAATTCACATCTATTTATTATTGTAACATGACTGTGGATTTTTTTCTTCTCTTTAGAAAAACAAAAACCCTTTATTGTAATTGCACACAATGTTTAATTATATATAGGAATTAAATTTAAAAGTAAAAGTAAGGAGAGAATCTATCAGGTAATCAAGCTAAACTGTGATCCCCAAACAAGCTCTTAAATACATGGCTTAAATAATGGACTCAATTTATTTTATTCTCTTGTTAAGACATGAGGAATAAGACTTTCTGCTCATTTCAGTAAAGTAAAATCTAAAATGCAGGTGATGGGTTTCCATTTCATCCTTAGCCTATCGGTCCCATCTCTCCCTTATATGATAGTTTAATGATATTTCCTCATTTTCATGTAAGTGCACTACTCTTTGGAAATCTGAAGGGAATGCCATCAAAATCTGCTTACCTAGTCCCTGCAAAGGTAAGATTGCTTTGGGGAGATTATTTCCTGGAATAGAAATTTCATTTATTTCCATCTATTGTCAAGATAATCTTACCACAGAGACAAATTCCCAGTCCAATTAATCATTACTCTTACTTTTCAAACCTAAAATTGAAACAACTTTGGAGTTTACTATATATTTATAAAACACAAGGTAGTCATATCAAGTTAATTAAATGAAAGTTTGAGCTATCTTTTAACTATTCTCTACAATAAACTGTCTCAGCCACAAGCTTGAGTTAATCAGAACACTATGAAACATTCATTGTCAACATGATTTGATTACTTTCTTGAAATTTTAGAGCTTGATCTAAAATAAGACCGCTTTCTTAGTTTTTTTTAATCACATGTACTCTTCTCACCTACTTTACTATATATAAGCAAAGGTCTGTCACAAATTTTCATTTGTACTTGGTTCAATACTCTGGGTTTTAATGTCAATAGGCACTTGGAAATTATCATTATATGCTAAACTTTCTCCAAGCTGAGTGAAAATCTTTACATTTTCTTATATAACTCATTAGCACTTTTTTTTTCTTGTTTAGAACATTCTCCATCGTTTCCCATCTTATGGTAAATTAAGTCAGACATTTTCTGTAATGTGTTGATTCCTTTAGTTATCTCTCTATGAAGTGACATGTACCAAAGTCCACAGTGGTCAGTGCAGAGAGGTATGTGTACAACTTCCTGGTGGGAGTGGAGACCCCTCCTCAGTCCTCCTTCCTGGTGGGTGGGGTCAACCCCCCGGCATCCCCAGCCTCTAATTTCTGGGCGGCAACAGTGAATGACTGATCCTGACCTGAACATGCACTATGACCTGACTATTTTCCTGCCATAGTAATTTTGATAATTTTACCATCTCTTAGCCAAGTTAAGTTTTGATCACAAATATGTACTTTTGGTTCCAATACATGGTTTTTCTAATTTATCAAAACCATTGTGCAGTTACTTATGTCATGGTCCAAAACCTCAATGGCTAACTTCAATTTAATGACTCACATGCCAGAGCTACTTTGGAAAATAATTTCCATTAATCTTCAATCTTAATCCATTCAATTAGTAAGTTTATTTTTCATAGACACAGCACGCAGAACCTGTAAGACAAGCCTAGGCCCTGCAGACATGGTATCTGAGCTTCTCAAAGAAATAATTTTACATCCTTGAGGGGTATTTTATCAGCTTTTCTGCCTCTTGGTCTTACTTTGATTATAATCCATCAAGATGGAAAAAGAACATATTAAAACAATCAAAAAATCCAAGATATATCGAAACAGACAGGAATGTGAATGAAGGAAGAGATCAAGAAAGTATCAACAGCACAGAACAGGCTTAGACTCATAAATTTTGTTTGAAATACCATTTATGGACTTAGTGACCCACTCCAGTATGTTCTTCCCCTAACAAGAACCAATTCATCCAGTTATAGTACAGAGTAGGGTATGAATTCATTTCAGCTTCATGAGACAGAAAACACAAACTACTAGCGGATAGAGCAAGAAATAATTTCTTTCTCTCTTAGAGAGACAGATAAGCACATTGGTTCCACGTCCATCAGGAAACCAGGTCCTTCCAGGTACACGGCATCGACCTTGTCAATAAAGATGGCTCCACATCTTTTCACAAAATGTCCCCGTGGAGGCAGAACAGAGGAGGTAAGAGCGGAACTGCAGGTGCCTCCGTGTAAGCGTTCTTCCATGCCTATCTCTGCTCACTCACTTTGTCTAGAACGTAATATAGGACCCTACCAGCTATGAACAAGGATGGGAAATTTAGCTTTTATTCTAGGAAATTATGTCCCTATCTAGCATTTGAGAGTACAATTGTTTTCCATAAATCCATTTATTAAATCATGTCCTGAACAATTTAATGACACATGAAATCTAATCACCTCCTCTTCTTATACGTGGCACAGCTTTGCCTCCATGGGGTCTGACTCAGTGGTTTGTCTTACAAACTCCACCATGACTACAGAAGTGATATGGCTGAACACAACACCCATGTATGTCATGGATATCATAAGTGTATTCATACACACCATGGTAAACTATCTATTTGTGGGATAGAAAAGCAAAATGTGTGCTAAAGTTCATGAAAACTCATTACTTAAATTTAGGCCATTCTAGCAAGCACACGAAAATGTTCACCTTTACCCTGATTCCATCTGAGGAAATTATCCTTTTGTTGCTGTCATTTGCTTGTTATTTTTAATAATTCCACTGCTCCATACAGATCAACTGGTTAGAATTTGGAGTATGTAGGAAGGGAGTGGGACCCGCCCCCTACACTTCTTCAAAGTGCCTTCTTGAGCTCAAGTTTCCAGCCTGTAACTACTATGCAAGCTGTGGAACGTGAGAATTAAGTCGTGTGGTGCTGATTCTTTTAATTGCACTCAAGAGTAAAGTGCAATTAAGAAAATCTGTGATGTGATTGATATCTCTGTATATGGAAGACTTTTGTACTAAATAAAGTCACTAAACTGAATTAAATACATTTCTGACTCTCCTTTGAAATGATTCACCTTTTTTCCCTTCCAGGTTAATTATCTAAAGCAATTGCAATGATATAAGGTGCAGCAACAAAATACTCTTTAAATGCAGAAGGAGGGAAGGCTAAGGCACTTGACATGTTAGAAAATATAAAAGATTTAATGGGAATGCTTTCGTGTCTTCACAAAAGCCATTTAATGCTATCTGTTGGTACAGGTGGAAGCCTGTCTGAATAACCTACTGCTCTTTCTGACAGTCTTATTGGTACACCCATCCTTCTTAGGTGCAGGGGACAGATACAGAAGTATAAAGATAACGTGAGGATGAAGGCTTAGGATCAGTCGCACAGAACCTTGGCTTCTGAGTCTACATCTGCCCTGCTGGTTGATATGGCCTCTAATGATACACTCTCTCTAGGGAATGTGTCCTTGTGTGTGAATCATGGGCATTGCACCAGTAGTCTACAGCCCCCCTTCCAGCTCCAGATTCCTAAGTTTCCACCTGGCAGTCTTCCTCCTTGGAAAGAAAATGACCAATTCAGATTTCCTGTCCAAGTCACTGCATTAGTCTTATCTGAACCAGAGTTCATCCCAGAATAGCAACAATGACTAGAGGGAAAATGCTCAATTTGAACCTCTCTCAGGTCCCCTTGGCAATTCAAATACATCCAGTTAAGAGAATGTGTGTAGAGTGCACTCAGGGGCATGCACTTAACACAGAAAACAAGACCTCCTCTCTGTGATCTTTAGAAGGGCTATTGCTGAAATCTTTTGAGACTTTCCGAGATATTAGTCATGGGATGGGAAGCTTTCCATCAGTCTCAAAAAAGCAAAATCAACTTGAGAATTAGTGGTAGAGGTTGTGAGGGTATAAGGGGATAACTTCTACCTACAATAATGAAAACACTGAGAGTCAATTAAAAAAATAAACTAAAAACTAGGGTGGGTATGCAATCATTCTGGAATGCATCTCAGCTAATAAAGGAAGGTCTGGAAGGTGGAGTCAAGGAGACTTGTGGGTTTTGTCCCAAGTTATCTGCAGTGGGCTAGAGATCTGTCTGAGAAGTGGTCTGAGGTTGATTGGAGAAATGCTGAGGTTTAATGAAGAGCATGACAGCAATGACAGCATCCAAATATCCAGAGGGAGGAGTAAACTAAAGTCACTGTATAGTCAGATGCAAGAGAATTGTGACCAATTCTTTAGGTCAGTGATGGCAAATCTTTTAGAGCTTTCCATGACACAAAACGATGCCCTAGGTTCACCATCACTACCTTAGGTCAATTGTGCACCCAGTATTCCTCCTATTGCTCACTAATAAACCCCAGTTTTTCCAGGGTGTCAATATTCCCTGCTGGAAATGTTCCATTTACTGTTTCCATTGCATGGGAGTGGAGTAGGGGTGGTTAGCAGGTTGGGAGACAGCTCTCTCCCATATGAGGGGAACAGAAATTCCTGAAGATCTCATCCTCCCCCAAATAAGAAAAAACAAAATCTCCCTGAAGAAGTTGCCAGTGCTCTTTCTCTTGCTTCAAGCCAGAGAGGAAGCTGCCATCTTGAACTCATGAGATATTCAACAGGAAGACAAAAAACCATCAGGCAAGGATGGAGATCAAAGTGATAGAGGAAGGCTGAGACACCAGCAATACTGGAACACCGGGGTCACATCACACAGTGATGAATACTGAAGCAGCAGCAAGAGGAAACAGAGTATAGAGAAATTTGATTTAAAGATGTAACACCAAGGCAGTAAACAATATAAAGGCAACAAATTAGAACTACTGCTATTTAACGGGCGGTCTTGAGTAGGATGCCTATGGAACTTCTTTGTCCAGGGGATTTTAAGGGGTTGAGAAGGGAGCTCAGGCTGTTGTGCAAAAGGTATGCTCCGTATCCTACATACTTTTAGAGTCCAATTCATGTAGCATTTACAGTGTGCCCATCCAGGGTTCACGGTGCCTTGAGCCTATGGCTGTCTGATCATGGTCTGAGAGGTCTCTCATAAGCTGGGGGGAGCCGGCAGGTGTTCATTTAAGATGCTTAGAGGATGATGACTCAACAGACTCCATTTTGGGCTCTCCAACTATTTTGGGATTGCTGTCCTTATTGCCTAATAAAACCTTGACTTAACTCCTGTCTCATTAATTCCCATCTCACTAGAACATCACAGAACCCCTGGACCACCTACTTTTGGTATTATAAGGGGAAGTCATCCACCACTGGACTAAGTCACATTACATGTGAACTATGACATTCCCTAAGTCAGTAGCTCAGTAATTATGATGCAGTTGTGTTGCCTGATTCCCCAGTGGTGAGGAATTGAACAGCCTGGGAAACCTGCACCACAGAACACTTCTTGCAAATCCAGTGTCCATTCATAGGCAACAGCTACATGCCTGTGAATGACAGCATCATCTCTCTTAAGATAAAAAAAATCTCTAACATCTTTAAAGAGCCAGAATGGATGGACTTGGAACATTAAGACAAATGTGGCAAGATGTTTCACGTGTCCTTGCAGTGCTGAGAAGTGTTTATGCCACTTTGATAAGCAATGGAGGAAAGACAGAAAGGTAGTAAAATTAGAATCATGCCACAGCCTTGACATTTCTGATGATATTAAAACTACAAACTGGCACTTACAAATGATGAGAAACACACAGAAGACAAACACATCTGCCTCGTGTAGCTGATTAAAGTTTGAAAGGAAACATTAGGATTCAGCAGTTACAGATAATGCCAGAAGAATTTCATGTTACTTGAAGAGAGACAAATGGAAAAATACTGTTTTTCTAGCTCATGAAGAGGTATTGAGGCTTAAACACCTGGCTGCTGAAATATATAAACTCCTTTGTGGCTGCTTCTTATTTATTGCTCAGAGTGGTAGCATCAAGTTCTGTATGGACTAACCAAAGCAGGTGAATAATGTGGCTAAGCTGGGCACATCCAGCATGGACCCTAAGCATCATTAGGCTGCAGTGTGGACATTAGGGGCCACACTAAAAAAAAAAAGGCCTCCTTAGTTTCAGACTTATTTTTATTAAGGAAATACACACCTTCACAGGAGCTTCAGCATCTATGCATGTGCATAAGAAATCCTTTTCCTTCTCATCTAGGAAGATGACTTGTACCACTTAGACTCAGGGTGCTGGAGACCCTGACCACAGAGCTGATCACAGTCCCATCATGCCCAACTCAGGGAAGACCAGCAGATTGCACTTGGCATCTAGGAGTGCATACTGGAGCAGCCCCCGCAGCCACCCAAGATGCCACCCATCCTGTTCCCCAGAGGAGGCAAGTCACATGCCCATGAGCAATGATACAAAGATGAGCAGGGGACAGAGTTTGCAGCTTCTTTTACTCAACTTGCTAAGAATGTGATAGACATGTCTCATCAAAGATATCAGGAGGCTTCTACTTTAACACAAAAAGCATTCTAATGATAAAGAGCCATGAGATTACAAATTGGTATTATTTTAAGCCGCTGATAATGTCAAATTTGCTGAGACTTGTCACCCTGGAAACAAGCCCACATTAAGAAAACCTTCCATTGTTTTGTGCTCTGGGTAATGACTTACTGAAAAGAATCACCCTTGCTCGTGTGACTTAACATAAGACTCCAGGGTGCCCTCTTGTCTAAGACCAGGCTCAAACTCTCCAAATTCCCATTCTGCACTGCCTAAATAATTAGCTGAGCTATTTTGTCCACCTGTCTTCTGAACCAAACTTCAACTAAGCCTCTCTTCTCCCTCAGACTCCTGAACTTGGTCCTTTCACAACCAAAGCCAGCACAATCTCCTCTTTAATGTCCTTTCCCAAGGATAGGGTGACCTTGGTGTTAAACATCTGCTGACGGGTCACCCTGTTAGGTCCTCCTCCTCACCCCATTTCCCTACCTAGTTCTGTCCAGCCTCTTTGATCTTCCTTAAGAGGGGAAAGCCTTTTGCTTCCTGACCTCTGAGATTCCTGCAGACCTCAGGGTCACCCCCCCACACACACACCCCCGCTTTGAATAATCCTTTCTAACAAAGTGCCTGTTGGCCTAGGTCTGAATTTGCTTGCTGCCTGGAACCACTGAGTTTATGCTGATTTGTTGTAGCAGGAAGGGGAACACTCATGCATCCACCTAGCAGCATACTTCCAAAGCTCTCTTGGGAAAGTAAAAAGAGCAGGAGTGGCTATAACATTAAAAAAAATTCCCACTAACTGTTGGTTCCTAGCAAGTAGCAGGGTGGCACTGCTCATACTAAAGATAAGGAAGATTTGAGATTGAAGATTTGCCAAAACAAGAATCTTTACTCAATTGAATTAATGTTCCCTCCACTCAAATTTTCAAGTGGAATAGCAGGAAGCCTTACAGAGACATATTTCAATTCCTCAGTAGCCCAGAGTCCAAATCATCACAACCCAAGTATCCATTCCATTCACCAAAGAGCAGGAAAGCACACTGGCCTTTCAAAGTCATTTCTTACTAGTTTGCTGTGACAACTCTTGCTTTATTTAAAGAGGAAAAGCTAAACCTTGAAGATTGAATGGAATTCCTACCGTTGCTTCATTTAAAAAATGAAAAAGTAAACCTGGAAGAGTGAGTGAAGATCCTACAATTCCCTGGGTGACAAATGAAAACAAATGCCCTCCTAAACCTAGCACTGTGAGACCCTTGAGGGTGACTTCATAAGAAGTAGCATCATCAAGGATGTTTCTTCAGGAGAAATGACTTTGCTTCCCTGCGCAAATTAACCCCAAGAGTTGTCATGTTCACAGCTGCAAAAAGAACTCTTCTCTTCTTAAGGAAGGAATTTTTATCTCATCAAAGTCATCCTGATGAACCAGATGTTTGAGTAACGTTGGGTGCTATTTTAATGCCTTTGGTTGTCATTTCTAGTTGAATTCTTAAAATTGAAGACACACAGCAGCCCACTGTGTTTCCCTAACAGGCAGAGCCTGACTAGGAAGACACATGCACACACACACACACACACACACACACACACACATGCACAATTACACCTCCTCACGCTACATGGCTCCAAGTGAGACTGTCTCTCAATCCTTCATGTCTAAGTCCACAGGTTCCAACCCTCATCCACCAGTGCACTCACTGCTGCAGGAGAAATAATTGCTATACCAAAGACAGCAAATCCCCCATCTCCAGCTCTTCTGTGCAGTAGATGGAAGTTGAGATTTTGGGCTTATCATCCTGTAAAATACAGTGCAAGCAATTTAGAATAGCTCATGAAGTGAAAAGGCTGTAAACAGGGAGACCTACCCATAGCTGCACTTCCGGCCATGTTTTATTACTATATTCTGTTCCTCTCTTAGAGCCCAGCAACCTGGTTTGCAATTCCCCTGCAGCTCCAAATCTGCAGGATGCCTTTCCCAGCTGAGTAGCCCAAGACAAGGGCCAAGGCCCTTCTCCAAGGGACTGCACACATGCAGTTCCTGTTCCACCTGGCCACTTGACAGCCTGCAGTTCGCCTCCCAAATGAGGGTTGGAGGTTGCTGGGAGTTAGGAAAAGCACAAGAACAAAGCAAAAGCAGCTGGTGTCTCACATGAATTTGATATAGCATGGACAACCTTGATTCTCAGGTCCACATATGATTCCTAGCTCTGTGGAGGCTTCTTAATCTTTGGCCCTGAGTGGGCTTTGGGAGAGACATGGTTTCCTGTTGCTCTATGCAAAATGGTGCAGGGTGAGTGAGGGTGGAAGTCACTTTTATCAGATTCGCAGTAAAAGGTTAAAACCCATCTTAACAAGGTTTAAAATTCGACTGAGTCAAAAATACCTTCTTTAAATTCTCCAGCTGAGCTCAAACTATTAAAAGTAATCTTTCCCATATCTGTTTTAAATTCAGTTGTAACCAAAGAGAAATTTCTTCTCTTTCTTTTTTCCCCCTATGTCTAAGGAAAAGAAAAAAGAGGGGAAAATTATTAAGAACTACTTAATAAAGATAAAAGGTAAAGGAAAGATTAAAATGGCTTTTACATGAAGAGCAGATAAGGAATTGCTCTGGTTCTAGAATGCACAGCCAAAGGAGCACATATTCCCACGTGACCATCACACAAGCGAGCAGCACTGATGTAGCAGAGACAGCACAGCTAATCACTTGCCCAGTTGCTCCTTCTGACAATGGGCCAGACATGCTGGACCACCCATCACACAAATGACCAGTGATGTGGAACACGTGATCAGAACACACCAGGGTGTCAGGGTCAGGGTTCAGGATCCAAGGATGTTCAGGTCCTCCTTTGAGACCCGCATACGTTCGCAGGTGCCAATGTTAGAATCTGATGGCTTTCTTTCCATGAAGAATGTGGCCAAGACAGGTGTCTCCTTGCTGGGACTGCAGCCTCAGCTTCCTGGCCTTCAGCCCAGTGTCCTCCTGGGATGCCCCTCCTCCCTTTCTACCCAGACAACTCCTGCTGCCAGGTGCTGTGTCCCTGACCCAAGCACTAGCAGAAATGGCTTCTCTCCCTGTTAGGACCACCAGGCTTTGGGAACATCAGAGACTCATGCCCAGATATTTCCACAGACCAACAACTGGCCAAGATTCTGGCCTTGGAAGGAAGCCTGGAGGTAGTGGCTGAGCTAGGGCTTTGGTGGACTTAGAGTTTCCTCACCTGACAGCACTTACGGATCACTCCTCTGCACCAGGTCTGTGCTATGAGCAAGGGACAGAAAGATGAGTAAGTCCCAGTGCCGCTTATAAAGAGTTCCTAGTATAACGGACATAAATGCAAATCTGTCAGCTTCTACGGGAAAAAACAGTACCTAAGCGTTTTCTTTTCTGATAACAGGCTGGAGAGGGACCTTATTTATGGGTCATGAGTTATTCTTGCATTCTTGGGAAAACATTTGACCACATATCACAGGCATGCCCAATGAAATTTTAATAATTTGATATTTTTAAAGTTACATTCAAGTTAAGAGAGACCTGAAAATGTTAGTGTTGGAGAAGGGAAGCGCAAGAGAGAAAAGAATAAAATTAAATCTGAGTAAAGGAAGGTAATGGAATTATACAGTGGAAGATTTTGTTCTATTTCTTTGTCTCACAGTGAAGGCTAAGAGGAGAATTTCTCTTTATTCTTTAGAAAATCCACAACGGGCCCAGGAGGCCAGGCACGTTCTCACTTCCCACCACAAGACTTCATTTATGGCATTTCCTATTTTTAAAATGGATTTCTGTAAAATGTTCCATAACATGGACTGTTCTTTGGGGTCTGCCTCTGCACGATAGCTGCCTAAAAAAAAGACATTAATAACTTCACTGTTAATGGGTTTTTCAGAGTCTCCAAAGACTCACCTTGTACATTATAACTTCCTCCCACTCGGCCCCCAGCTAAATCCTGATTGCCCTTGTAAGACATCTTCAGGACGCATTGCCTAAGTGAAGGACTGTCCTTAGGAGAAATAACTTCTCATGCTCTGCACCATGCAAGCTCCTGAAACAGCAGAGCCCAGGGCGGCATCTCTGGTGTCATCTTGCCTGTGTCCTGTGAAATGCTCAGTTCCCAGGGGAGCCAACCCTGCCTGCTAAGTGAAGGATTTCAATGACGGGTAGTGAAGCTCTATCCCGGACAGAGGTGACATTGCACTGGGTACTTCACATATATGTCCTTTGCCAGGAAATTGTAGTCAACTCACCCAAATATGAGTATTGCAGGATGAGGGGGAGTTCCCACAAAGTGAACTGTGCTGTTTTAGGATGGAGAGAAGAGGGCAAATACTCCAGAAAGCCATAATTTCCTGTGTGTCCATAAAATGTATGAATATAAATATAATACACACACGGACACATGAAGCGTGGTGAGAAAATAGAGTATTCTGATTGAAAAAACCTATTACAGGAAGACACACTGCCATGAGTCCCCCTACAAATACCCACTTGCTTCAAGGTCGCTTACCCAGTTGTTCTTTCTGCGTTTGGAAGCAGTTCTGGAAGTCCTCTTTCAGGAGTGTCACTGGTTGTGCTGCCTGGGCTGCCTCAATGTTCTAAATTGATTCAAAACAATTACCTTACATGATCATGTTGACTTTGAGAAAGAGCCAGAAGTCACATGGTGCCAGATCCAGTGAGTCAGACCGCTGAGGACGCACGGTAATGTTTCTGTGAGCCCGCCTCTCTGCTGGATGGTGCTTGGAAACAGCATTCACTGAAATTTTTATCACGTTGTATCTACACGCTCACCAATGAGGATATCCAGAGTTGAATTCAGGAAGAATCCAAAATGATGAGATAACTGTGTTCAAAATGACAGAGAGCATTTTGAGGGAGGTTAATGACAATATGCCTTTTACTGTAATAAATAGTTTTCACTTAATCACTTATAGTATATTTTGACCACATTTCATATTATCAACACACTTGCATTTTACATATACCGGTAAGGACCTATAAATGAGACTATAAAGCAACAGAGGGCAGGAGCCATGACAGGCTCATGTTTGCCACTAGTCACCACTCAGTCTCCAGGCACGTGCCCTGGTTCTTGTGTGCCTGGCTGGGCTGCCCTTGAAGAAATGACACTGTTAACAAAAGAAGCACGTGGGGCATGTGAGCTCCGTCCGCCAGTGCGTGACCGTCTCAGGCTCCTTGCCGAGCAGTCACTGCTCTGTTGGCGCTGCCTGTGTATCGCTCATATCCCCGGAAGTTTGGGCAAAGGAGCTCACAAGAGCTGATGCCTCGCAGCAACAGCAGCAGCCTCTTAGGCCCCTAGTGCCCGCCCCCCCCGCCCCTCCTTCCCCAGTGCTCAGACACAAAGCAGAGCGAAGACACTCCAGGGCAGGAATCACAGACAGATGGCAGGCAGCAGACAAAGCTGGCTCCGACATCCGATTCCCGGGAAGGACTGCGTGGAACTGTCTGACCCAAAGTACAGGTTTGGGCTCCGTTTCCCACATCACATTATCACTGTCGGCTCCTTTCCCTCTGATTAATATTTTGGCGTTTCGTTCCTGTGTTCAATGCATTAGCAGCTCGTTCTTCCCTATTGCTGAGTGGCATTCCCCTGCTTGACACCATATACAGCTTCACTTGCAATGGATATTTCACTGACATTTTAACACTCAGTGTTCCAGCACACGTCTTCGTATGGATGCGTGTTTTCATGTCTCCTGGAGTTAAATCATTTCTCTTGGAGTGAAGTCAGTAGTCAACAGGCCAAGTGTGTGTGTGTAAGAAATTGTCTAGTTACTCCCTATTTTGATTTCCCACTAGCCTTGAATGATCTTACAAGTCCACTCTACCACCACTTGGTGTTGTCTTTTTTCCACTCCTCTGGCAGGCATGTAATGGCACCTGACTGTCGTGGTTACTTTTCCCTCTCATTGCTGAGACAAAACACCCGAAATAAAGGAAGAAAGGTTTATCTAGCTCACAGTTTGTGGAGGCTTTAGTCCATAGTCTGCTGGCTCCAAGGCAGAGTGGCCCATGGCAGAGGAGCGACAGTTCATGGCAGAGGAAGACAGCAAATGCAACAAGAGGAAAAAGGGAGGAGCGGCCGCAGAGAACGAGCCTCTCTCCCTCCCTTACATTGTACGCAGGCTGCCGCCCCAGGGCGGGTGCAGCACTCACACCCGTAATCCCAGCACTGGACCATGCATCAATCACAAACTCTAGAAGCCGCCCCACGACCGCATGAGGCTTTGGGAGGACATCTAGACACGAATCATAACACTGACTATAGTGTTTATTTACACTTCCCTGATGATTAATAATGTTGGTCACCTTTTCGTGTGCTTCTTGGTCATTTACATACTGTCTTCTATAAAGTGCCTGTTCAACTATTCTGTCTATTTTTTCTTACTATTACCAAATTATAAAAATTCTTTCTATATTCTAAACACAAGTCTTTTGTAAGATATGTTTAGTAGAACCTTCTCCCAATCTTTGGCTTTCCTTTCGTGTTCTTAATGGTGTCTTTTAAAAAATATAATTTTTGATATGGTAAATCATGTTGTTCTTATATTGAGGTTTTGTGGCCTAAGAAATTTTTGCTTACCCTAATGCCACATTTATTTTGTTTACGGCTTTACTTTTAACATTTAGCTCTAGGATCCACCTACAGCATTTTTGTGTAAGGTGCAAGGTATTTTTTCCACACAGACATCCAGTTTTTCCAGAACCATTTATTAGAAAAGACTTTTTCCACTGAACAGCTCTGACACTTTTATTAAAAGTCAGTTGATTGCGTATGCACAGACCTCCTTTTAGACTCAGTATTCTGATATATTGCAATTCTGGTCCATTCTTGTATCAATAGCATCATCCTAAAGGCTGCTAAGTCTTGAAATCAGGCAACAGAAGTGCTTCACTTTCATTTTGCTTTTCCAAAATTGTTTTAGTTACTCTTCGGCACTCTTAAATGGAAACTTTCAAAGTCATAAAAATATTCTGTACCTTCACTGTCCAATACAATATCCACTGGCCACGTAGCACTAACAGGATCTGAATTTGACTAGTGTAACTGAGGAGCAGAATTTTTAAATTTTAAGTAATTTTGATTTAACTTTAAACAGTTGTATGTGGCAACTGATTCCATGTTAGGCAGAAAACATGGACAGTAAAGCTCTTGGAATTGACACAGATATTTTAGAATCTTTGTGAGAATCTACCCAAAAAGGAAGGATTATCAAATTTTGATTACAACTGTGTACAATCATTAAATCAGTGGGGAGAAATTACATCTTAATATTGAGTTCTAAAGTCAAAATGAATCTCCCCATTTATTGATATCTTTAATTTTGTCTCAATTTTGTTCTCTAAAGTAGAGTTCTGTACAAATCTTACACAGTGTCCTGGTCCATTCAGGCAGCCATAGCAAATACTACAATTGAATAGCTTATAAACAAGTTTATGCATCACAGTTCCAAATGCTAAGAAATCCAAGCTCAAGGTGCCAATAATTTCGGTGTCCTATGAATGACCACTTCCTGGTTCTTAGATTGTACCTTCTAGTTGTGTCCTCACATGGTAGAAGGGACAGATTATATGAGCAGTGAAACCATTCATGGCTGCTCTGTCTCCAGGACCTGATAACACACCAAAGACTCCATCTCTTACACCACCACCAGGAGGTCAGGGTTTCAACACAGGAATGGAAGGAGCAAACATTCAGACCAAACTGCATATAGTTTGTCTAATTAATCCCCAAATATTTTACTTTTCTGTCCAATAATAAATGGTACCTCTATTTTTCCAATTTTTATGGATAATATGTAGAAAAAGTTGATCTTTGCATAATAAATGTATGTACTACAATCTCAGTAAACACTAACTCATTAATTCTAGTATTTGTCCTTGCAAACTGTACATTCTTTAACAGTTTGTACACAAATACTCAGCACCTATACACAAAGGCACCTTACTTTCTCCTTTCCAGTCTAAGTCCTTGTGTTGCTTTACCTTGCCATATTGACCTATGTAGAAGTTCTAGTACTATTGTGAACTAAAGTGAGGAAAGTGGAATTGCCTTCATCTCATTCCAGGGTTAGAAGGATAACTACAGTAAGTTCAATGCAGTTTTATCCTTACAGATGCCTCTCACTAGATTGAGGAAGTTTTGTTTCACTCCTCCTTTACTGAGAATTTTTACCATGAATGGATGTTGCCTCTTATGAATTCATTTCTTCAACTATCAAGATGCTATATGATCTTTCTTTTCTTATGTTAATATAGTTATTACACTGATTTATTTACAAATGTTAAACAGTTTCACATGCCTGAAATAATTGGTTGTGATCATTACTTCTTCTATATATTGCTATATAATTCAATTCATTTTCATTTTGCTAAGGAATTTTGCATTTTATTTCTGTAGAGTATTGGTTGTAATTCTGTCTTGTCCTATTTCTGATGGAAAAAAGTAGATACTCTCAACTTTGTTCTGTGTAGAAGGGATTTTTCCTCTTGCTTAATTTAAGATTTTATAAGTGGTTTTCAGCAATTTTACAATGACATGCCCAAAAGTGTGTGTGTGTGTGTGTGTGTGTGTGTGTGTGTGTGTGCGCGCGCGCGCATGCACTTCTGAAGAGTGTGTGTGTTTATCCTTTCTAGAGTTTAAATTTCTGAGATCTGTATGTTTATAAAAACTTTATCAAAATTGTGAGAATGTTTGGAAATTTTTCTTCTTGTTCTCACTTCTCCAATGTTCTAAATATGTTAAAACTCTTACTATGATATCACAGTTTACCGAAGCACTGTTCAACTTTTTATTTTATCTTTTTTTTTTTTTCTGGTACCAGGGATCGAACTCAGGACCTTGCGCTTGCCAGGCAAGCACTTATGCCACTGAGCTATACCCCCAGCCCTATTTTATCTTTTAACCTTTGACGGTATTCATATTTGTGGACTCATTGATGAGTTTATTTCTACTGAACTATTTCATACTCGTGGGTCTTTCCGTTTCTGTGTCCAACAATTTTTACTTGGATGATAATAGGTATTGTGAATATTACATTGCTGTGTTTTCCTGTCTCCCTTCACATGACATGCTTGTTTGGACAAGTATTTGGAGTTAGACATCAACGTGGTCTTTCAAATGTCTGTCTTCAGGCTTCGTTACAGCAAGTCCAGCATAGCAGT
Organism: Dinomys branickii; assembly: GCA_004027595.1. NCBI lineage: Eukaryota > Metazoa > Chordata > Mammalia > Rodentia > Dinomyidae > Dinomys > Dinomys branickii. Next base: position 81,072 of record PVLD010001882.1, on the reverse strand, counting down.
CACTTGGGGTTGTTTTAGTTCTGTTACTGAGATGCCACCTCCTGGAGTCTATCAAAGTCTGACTTTCTGGAGTCACCACTATATTCCTTGGGTATTTGACAAGTCTCTCTGTCTGCTTGTCAGATATTAGTTATCACTCAGTGCTTTCCAATCTGGGGGTCACTCAGTCTCAGCCCCCTCAGAGTTACTCTTCATCTAGACTAAGAGTTTGGTCTTGTGCCTGTGAAGCCCAGCAGAGAGCCTAGGGTCCAACAGGACACTCATGCAGAGCTGTGGAGCTCTTCTTCTGAGGAGTTTCCTGCCCCTGCCCTGCAAATCCTAGCTTCTTTCCGTATTCTACCTTAGCACAACAACAATATTCTGCTTGTTTTCTCAGTCCTAGCATCATGGCCCAAAAAGAGCTCCCAAAGAGAAATCAGGGAAAGCTATGGGACTCACATAGATAGTTCCCCTTTCCTCGGGTATCAGACTTATGCAACTTACTGTCCAACTTACACTGGAAAACTTTCCTAAATGTTTCCTTAATATTTGCCTGCACTACAGTTGACTGTAGAAGGAAATGGGGCCCATACCACTTATTCTGTTACCCCTGGAACTCTCTATGCATTTCTAAAAATGTTCACCTTATAATATATCATTTAAATTATGGCCACAATTAAAAATTAATCTGCAACTTCCTATTAGACTACATTTTTATTAAGATATTTTGGCTTGCACAATTATAGAAACTAAATCTAGCAAATTGCTAGCATGTAATGAGCATTGGCTTAAAATATTTATTGAGGTGATACATGGTATGATTAAAAAATATAATGTGTTTAAATAAAAATTGTTACAGTAAAAGATATATCATAATTAATCCCCCTCAAAACATTCCCCCTCACTTTTAACAGACATATCTCATTTTTCTTGCTCACTTTCTGATGAAGTTCTGGAAATCTTCTTTCATGAGTGCCTTTACTTGTACTCTCCTGCCTCCCTCTGTATCCTAAACGAGTTCAAAATGTGAATCTTTTGTCTTAGTTACTTTTCTGGTTGCTGTTACCAAGTACCCAAAGTCCTACAGTACCAGATCCAGGGATTAAGGTGGATGAGGACATACTGTAATGTTTTTATGATACTGCCTTTCCCTTAGATAGCACCCAGCAGCAGTATCCACTGGATTTTTGATCCTGGCTCCTGAAAACACTCATTACAAGGACTTCCGGAATTGCTTGGGGAAGTGGCAAGAATGATGGGATAAGAGTGTTCGGGGTGGGGGGGCAGTTCTGGGGGCATTTGTGGCACTTACTATAGCGTTTTTGAAATTTAAGCATTAGCCGTATTTTTCGATCTTCCCTTGTACATATATGATTACTTCTCAGGCCGACCTCCGGTCTTCCATATGTGTCCTAGAAGACTGTCTTAATTGTATTTTTGTTGGTTCTATTTGCCCATTATTGACTCAGCCTCTTTCCAATGTAGACTTGTACAGCTTAAGGTGAAGCAGCTATACGGACTATTAGTCCTATTAGTTTCATTACTCTGTTTTGGTACTTTGAACTGCATTATTCCAAGTCCAGTCCAATTAATAAGAAAATAAAAAGATATAAACCTCCATTGATAAGTCTATTCAGATCAGATATGAGAAATAACTTAAGCAGTATTTGGCACATAAATGGAAGTTAGTAAACGTGTTATTTTTCCCTGCCTTACTTACCAGCCTTCATGGAGACACAATTTGTCAGAAAAGAATCAATTGATTTTCCGTTTCCAGTTTCAAGTTCACAGAAACAAGATTTAGTTTGTTACACCAGTTGCATAGCTACTTTGCCTCTTACATGCAGAATTCTTAATCTGGTTTTGACTATCTTCAGTAAAATATTTCTATTCACTCCCTTATGACTTTCATGCTTTATGTCTGTGTCTCCTTTTTTATGTACATGAGGGTATAGTGGGGAGCAAGGTCAACAGTAGCTAATGTTTGTCCAGCTCTTACTGTGTGCTCAGGACTGTTGCTAATACTGTACACACATTGACTCATTTACGCTTTCCAACAAGCCCAGACAGTGAGTACGATTATTTTCACTATTTTGAAAAACGAGATAAGTGGGACTTATCATGGCTATACACCATGCCCAAGGTCACATAGCGGTAAATGTAGCATCAAACCCTGCTGCTTGGACTGCAACCTACAACAAGATACTGCCTCTGCAAAGATGTGCTCATGGGTCATGACAGCGAATCTTTACACTCAAGGTCATGACTCCTGCACTGGACCTCAGACAACTATACACCAGATCCACCAGGTGCCATCTGCCCCCTGGACCTCAGCCACTTGCTTCATCCCTTTGCCAGAATGGTTCCTATAAAGACTCACACATTCCTGTAATCCTTTCATCTCCTGACATCACCCATGTTCTGTGTCTCCCAGGATAACAGCAGGTTTTGTGTTACCTTCTATCTTGCCTGTCCCTGCAGGAAGTGTAAGTGTCCCAATACCCACATCCAACAAGATTGGACTTATGGGGTCCAGACTTTCCACTGGCCTTCTACAGTGACCAAATGATGCTAATAGGAAATGTGAGGAGTTTCCCCGTGGAAAACATTTTTACCTCTCCGTTCCTTTCTAGCTGACTCCTCCAAAACATCTTGGGGATACAGCACCAGTCCACCTCTCTGGAAACTTTCGGTATGACTGAACCACCGAAGCCATCCTCCTGAGAAGCTGCAATGAGCTCCATGAGACAGCACTTCCAGTCTGCCTCGTGTTCTTCCCTCACTTAGTTTTCCCCTTATTATTATTGCTTCCCTGAGAAGGTTTTCTTCAACAAAGCATAAACAGGTATGCATGACTGCAGACTCTATTCTATTAAGCAAAAACAACTTGTTATAATAATACAGAATAATTTGTGCTGATATGTACACCGCATCTTCTCTCTCCTATTAATTTTCTTTCATTGTATGGCAAAGTATCCAATACCTAATGGCTTAAATGAGATAAACAGAACCTCGTAGCTTCCTGGGTAAGGAACTCTGAGGAAACTCAGTGGAGTGGTAAGAGTCTCAGGTCTCCCGGGAGGCTGCAGTGAGGATAACATGTAGGCCTGCAGCCTGTTAAAGGCACAAGGGTCTGGGGCATCAGCTTCCAAGATGGTGCACTCGTGTGTTTATTGGCAAGACCGCTAAGATTTCCATTAAGTCTAAGAAGTGGGCTCCGGTTCCTACGAAGAGAACCTCTCTAGAGGGTACTAAATGTCCCCCCAACCCAGATACTAGTTTTCTCCAAAATGCGTATCCCAAGAGAGAACATGGGAGATGCACTGTCCTTTGCAACTTCATCTGCAACGTGCCATACCATTGCGTTTCCTTTTTCTATTCATTAGAAGCAGTCACCGAGCCTAGGCCACACTCAAAGTAAATTTTTTCTCCATTTTTTGAAGGAAAGAGTGTGGATATTAAAAACACTACACCTGGGTTCCTTAGCTGCCAAAAACATATATTCACAAGATATTCATGAAATAGAGTGACACTAATGATCCCCAAACTGATGCTCTGACAGCCACCACTCCCCAGAGTGCTGACTTGCTGGCACGCAGCATTGCACCATCCTGGTGTTTCCCACTTACTTTCAGGTTTAAGTAAAACAGTGAGAAAAGTACCCTGAGATCATTGCGGCCCATTCTCTGTGCCCTTTATGCCCTCCTCTCTCTGACCTGTATCTTTATTTTACAACCAATACTCCAGCAATTGGTTTACAAAGATGGCATCTACTATTGTTAATGAATGCTATCAAAAATAATGTTTTATTTGTCAGTAACTACAACATTGTTAGGAGAATCAAATAAGTTATCAAATGAAAAATTGCTATAGTAAAGTGCCTGCCCCTGTAGATATTTAATAAATGTTTTTATCTAAATCTAAAAATCCAGACAAGCTCTCATCAGCCAATAGCTCCTGGAGTATTGTTGTTTGAATTACTGTAACCATGGTTTTGTGGGTGCCAGATCATGTAACCTAAATTCATTTTTTTCGGTTCCCTAAATAGTGACAACTTTTCTATTGGATCTGATATTTTGTTGGTCAATACATTTAAAATACTAATATTAACTTGAGCATTTCTGTCTAATGAACTTCTTCACAAAGGTGTCCCTCCACTTGACCTTGGTGAGACATGAAATGCACTTCTTTTGCACAGTAGTTTTAATGACATTATTGCCCTACATAACTAATGAGCTAGTGGCTTATATCATAGGTTTCCTACTTGAGGGCATATTCTTTCTTCAACTGAAAGAATTAGCCTTTCAACTGAAGATAAACTTTAATTGCTGGTCATAGCTACAATTTTAAATATAGTGTTACTATTTAATACTTTGCATCCACATAAATGTAAACCTTGTCAGTAGCTACTCCCTAAAGAATTTTATTTCTCTTGTAAAATTCCTATCTATGGTCAACTTTTAATTACCTATACTAATAAGTAACAGTATAATTGAAATTAATGAGCCAGTAACTACCCCCATCTTCCAAAAACCTTTCCTTTTCTCTTTACCATACCACCTAACACACTTCAGTAACTTGGGTTTGATCTCCTTCTATTTCTACTGCCCATGCTTGTAGATAAGGAGCTAATAAGCATGGAAAAGTCAAAGTAGGTCAACTAAATAAAGAAAGGCAAAGAGCTTTCTACACTCAAAAGTGAATATTCATTCTGTAAGAAATAAGAACCAACTATGACTCCAGGTATAAGAACAGAGTGGAAAAATTAAACTAGGCCAATGAATTGTACATAATCCCTATGCCACCTCTGTGTGATGCATGATCCCAGAGCATGTAGTGGAAACAATTCTAGAACCAAGAACATGGAAGGGAGAGGGTGGTCACACATAGACTCATAAGAACAGCCTGTTTACAATAAATTCCTTGAATTATTTCATACCCATAATACCCAGATAGTCCATTTAGAGCTCACCTCTGAGCCAGCAATACATTCCATTTCTGGGAGCTAGGTTGTCATTTGTCAATAGTTTCCATCCTACACCTCCATGGATCCAGCTGTCCCATGGCTTCCTAATGTCTTACTCACTTTCCTCAATGCTGAGACAAAGCAAACAACCACAACCTCCAAGCATGACAGGTTGACTTTGGATTGCAGTCTTCCCAGTGTGGTGGTGCACGCCTGTAATCCCAGCACTCAGGAAACTGAGGGAGGAGGATCATTGCAAGTTCGAGGCAAGTCTGGGCTACAAAGTGAGCTCAAGGCCAGCCTGAACTGCACAGCAAGACCCTGTCTCAAAAAGCCTATCTTTCCAGTCAGTGGCATAGTGCAAGGGCCTGGGTAGAGGAAAGCTTCCTGGTGCTCAGGAAGCAGAGAGAAGAAGGGAAGACGCAGACAGGGAAAAATACCCTTCCGTGCCATGACCCCAGGGGCCTGTAACCAGGGGCCACCTGCTCACAGCAAATCTGCTGTAGCTCTCCCCAAATCCAAAGCTCTTCATGAGCCCTGCCTCAGAATGCAAGAGACTTTGGGGGGTGGTTCCTAGTCTAATCTTGACACTAGTGAAGGTGCTCACTCCCTAGGTGAAACAGCAGTGACAGCAACCAGCCAGAGAGTTCCCCTGAGAAAAGGAAGCGAGAAAGGAAAGATCCATGTTCCAAGGGAGCAGTCAGAGACTGCTCTGGCTTTCGAAGGGGCCGGAAGTGTTCTGCTCAGGGGGAAAGAACAGTGCAAGTAGGAGAACCTTGGAAATTTTACCTGGTGACTCAGCACCGTGAGAACTGACCCTGCTTGCCTAATGAGTCTATTCTTAGACTATGGAGGAGGACAAATGGCCTTCTCTAGAAGCAACTGGGCTCTACCTCCAGCTGCTGGAAGACGTTTATTTGTGCAAAGACAGCTCTGCTATACAAGGCCAGTGCTAAACAAATGTGCACTGGACAAATGCAGCTACCCAGTGCCCCCTGATGAAGGACATCACACCTCACCTGACTCTACTTCCTTCGCTCAGGAAATTGGCTCAAAGTCTCTGGCTTATCAGAGAGGGAATCCAACACCATGTCTCAAAGAACCAGGACAACTCAACAATTACTTCTTTCAGGGAAACAAGGATTGCTTTATATTCCTGGAGGAGCGGTTTAGCTGCCTGCTTGGCTTGCAATTCCCAAAGAGTGTTAGTCACCGGCTCTCTTCAGAAGCCATTGCTCTAATGAGGACTTTGCCCTTACAGCGCTGACTCAGACAGATGCACGAGGCCCCTGCGGCTGATGTGCCCTAGATTTGAATGTCCTTCCCAACACATGCCCTGTCACTGGGAGCCCATTTATTGTAAAGACAAATGCATTTGCTCTCAATGCAAAGCTACAGGCAAAGTCAAGAAGTTGGGAACAGAGAGGAAAGAAATATCTTCCCATTGTGTATCTTGCATATGAACTCGATCATAGTAACAAGACCCACAAAGGAACAGAGCCAGACAAATTTCACCAAAGTCTTCCTACTCTAATTGTAATGTCTAGGGGCCTACAGCCGAAAAATAATCTGTTTAGGAGGCTTAATCTTGATGTCATAAGTACTAAACACCATGTATCTGTGTTAGTGTAATAGGGCCTAGATGACATCTATGTGTAATTTTGGCCTAAATATCTATGACTTTTACCCTGAAACACTGGCTCTAGTATGTTTTAATTTTTCTAGCCTACCATTATACTTTTCTCTTTTTCTATTTTTCTTTATACACTAAATTCTCACCTCACTCCCAGACTCTGTAATCTTAAGCAAGTTACTTCATCTTCTTCTGTGGGAATTATTTACCTGCAAAGTGACAGTAATAGGTCCTACCTTATAGGGTTGGTGGAAGAAATGAATGTGTTAAGATGTTGAAAACCCACAGAACTGAGTGAGCCCATGCCACACTCAATATCACCACCACACAGAGGTAAAAAGTTTCAGGTTACAATATCTGAAATTTCAACACTATATAGCAAGTATTTAGTAAATGTCAGCTATTACTGTCAGTCAAAGGCCCACTACCCAGCTGGATCATGTTATAGCTATCTCAATCCTAGACATACTTATCTTACTGAAAACTGAATTGAAAATTTCATTGTAGAGAAATATCCTCTTACTACCTTATTTCTATTTTATTGTTCAAATGTCATTATTAATCTACTATTTGTTAAATGTTTATTACTGGAAATGAAGAATGCTCTTAGGCTGTGTGTGTATGTGTGTGTGTGTCTCTCTCTGGTTTTCTGTATATATAGTACAGAAAGACAGAGACAGAGAAAGAGAGAGAGAGGAACAGTGAGGGAGAGAAAGAAAGGAGGAGAGAACAGGAGAGGTCAGGGGAGGAGAGGAGAGAAGACAGACGAGAGAGCGGAATCCCAGGCATGGGATTTACTGTTTCCAGATGAAGCTTCCAGTGCCTGGTATTTGGCCCAAATACCCACAGCTTTCATTTGGAAATGCTGTTCCCAGTTGACTGGCACAATGCACCAGGCTAAGGCTCCAATAAAATAAAATTTAAAAATCTAGAAAGTAAGATTACATTACCCTTCTTTGGGACCATACTTCTCAATTATGCTTTGGCTCATCTCTAAGAGGCTTTCACCCCTGCTGGGTTTTCAAGGTGCCCTTCCACTTCGTGCTTTGGAAATGTAAAGCGCAGTGTTGGGCAGCGGGGCCTAGTGAGAGGTGACTGGGTGCTGAGGACCAGAGAGCTCGTCCACTGCATGAATCCAGCCCTCAATGACTATTGCCACAGCACACATGGCGGCTGTAAGAGTGAGTTTTCCTCTCCTGCTGTCTCTTTAGTGCCGGCTTACTCCTTCTTTGAGCTCTGCCATCTTAAGATATAACAAGCAGGCCCTCACCAGAGGCCTGAGCCTGACACCAGCCTTCCCAGCCTCTAGAGGAATGAGACGTAAGCTTAGTTTCTTCATAAATCTCCTGGGCTGTGGTACTCTGTTTTAGCAGCAGAAGCACACTAAGGCACTCCCCATGAAATTTACTGTCCTCGCTCTTTCTCACTGTAAACAATTGCAAATGTAGAATAATAAAATTAGGCTTAATAATAAAAAGTTAAGAATCTTGAAGCAAAAACATATCTATTTACCCTCCTTACACATTGCTTTTGGTCTCTTTGGTTTCTTCACTCTGGACCTATGCCTTGTAAATATCTTCAGGTTGAAAAGTTGAAATGGAAAAATGTTTGGTTATTAAAAAATACAAATGAACACAAAGGCTTTGTACTTTATATTTTTGCTTGTCTGTCTGTAATTTTGACACAGTGAATCCAGCAATGGGTTAATATTGTAGTTCAGGATATCTCTGAATTCACTATGAAGCCCAAGCTGACTTCTAATTCTCAGAAATCCTCCTGCATCAGCCTCCCAAGTGCTGGGATTACAGGTATGCAGCACCATGCCCAGCCTGTAGGTGATATTTTAAATGCAAAACAAAAAAGGTAATTGAAGACACATGTCTAATGTTTTGTCTTATTTTTTCAGTAAGAGTACCTGGCAAAAGTACAACACGTTACTTAAATCTATTTTCATATGACCCACCATGACCCAGCACACCATGCTCAAGGTAAGGTCTGTAATACAAACAACCCGACAACAAGCAAAATCATTAATAGTTTTTGTTTCATTTAGGGTTGTTTAAAAAGCATTAAATCACCTAACCACAGAAAGAAAAAGAAAGAAGAAAGGAATGAAGAGAGGGAGGGAGAGTAAAGAAAGAAGACAAGAAAGAGGAAAGGAGGAAGAGGAAGAAGAGAGAAAAGAAGGAAGGAAGTGGGGGGAGAGGGGACCTATCAAAGTGGCACAAGCACCTGCCTGGCAAGTGCAAGATCCTGAGTTTGATTGCTGGCACAAAAAAAAAAGGAGGCACAAAAGGAAGAGAGGAAGGAAGACAAGGAGAAAAGAAAATATGGACATTGGAAAAGTTAGCCCAAGTTGTATTTTATAAATAAGTACATTAAAAGAGCCAAGGGAAGACCTTCAACCAATTTTACACAGTACCTGTCAAAGTCCAGAGTTGAGTGTATCTAAAGAAAATAACATGATGAATTTCCACATTGAAGAGCTCCAACAGGGCCACGTGACACGTCACAGTGTGTGCTTATTGTTTTTCCTGAGCACACAGCCATGGACGTGTTGATCATTACAGACAGCGACATCCATCCAGGTTCAATGACCAAAAGGCGAAGAGTCACAACGAGCCTTTGTCCTTCCCCACCCAGCACATCTCTGCTGGAGGAAAAAGAACAAGGTGGTGCTGGGCACGGTGCTCAGGAACTGGAAGATGCAATTTGCTAGAGAATACCAGTGAGGAAAAAGGAGGTCGTATTTACGATATCCTCCCACCTCAGTCTTTCTGTCAGATATTTTCACTTCTTCACTCTCAATTTTCTTAAAAGCAAAATGCCTGCAGATTTTGCTCTTGTTTCCTTAACCAAAAATTCCTTCTTTTCTCTATTCCTTTCATCAGGGGTGCCAAAAAAGTACAAAATACAAGACATCCATGAAGTTTGAATTGCAGGCAAATGATGTTAGTATAAGCATGTTCTATGTAATATGTAGAATGGACCTGAAGCAGAAAAAAAAATTCACTTTTGTATGGAAATTCTAATTTAAGCAATGAACACGCTTGTAGTTGCACATATGTCTCAAATTTATAGATGACATAGTACACTGAAAAGTTACCTGCTGTGCCATTCTACTTTAATTGAGCATCCTGCATGTTATCTGGCAGATGTGTTATATAAATTCTCACATTGTTTGACAGTCATATCGAATCATGTTTCTTCAATGAATGTTTCATATGTATCTTTAAAAGAAAAGATTAGTGCATGTATTCATTCAGCCAAAAATACTGGACACCAGTTGTCCTGGGAACTGTGTTAGGTGAAGTGAAGAGGCCAGGATTAAGTCAGAGCCAGGTGCCACGACAAAGAGCAGGGCTTGCACAGGGCGCCTCCTGCAGCCCCTCTTCCCTCTAACTTCCACCCAGCTAGGTCTTTTCTCCACTGTGGGACTGTATCTCTTACTTTACAGTCTCTCCTTACTGCAGTGTTTTGTTTATAGCAGGCTCTTACATTTATCTGCTTTAGTGTAAAGAAGCCCTTTGTCTCCATTCACCGAGTCCTCCCTGGAGTTCCTAGAAAGATAACCACAGGCTTTGTTTGGTTTGTTAACTTTAATCAGAGTGAGAAATTGTGACTCTGCCCATGTCCTGAATGTGATGGGCTGTAGTTTGCAGTCATTTACTCCTCACCCTGCCTCAGAGAATGGGGTACGCTTCCTACCCCATTTTACAAAAGAAGAAAGAAAGATGCAAACAGCACAGTTCATTTATTCCATGTCACACGAACAGGAAAAGGGGAGCTGAGACGCAGACCCCGCAGTCTGGCTCTGTAACAGGGAAACGCAGTGGTACACAGACGTTAAGTTCGCTTCCAGAATCCTCCTTGGGCATTTAGTATATTCTTCTTTTATTTTATGTCACAAAGGAGCATTCTTATTATGTTTTTAATGGTCTACAAATGAGCCATATTGGCCCAAATATAATTCAAAGGAGAAAAACGTGAAGGAGGCAGCTGAAACTGAGTCACCTTACATAATGAAAACGTGTTTTAATTCGTCCCCTTCTCTGCAGTTTACCCAAGTAATCCTGCTCTGTGTGGCAGTCGATTCTGATCCAAGCATACATGCTACCCATGTACCTGGTTCCTACTGGAAGACAGCAGATCTGGTTCATCTGAGAAAGTACTCACCGGAGTCTCTTCAAGAAAATGTTTTACCTGAGGTTAGTTATCTGGAGTTAACATAGCTTAAAACACCCTTAAATATTTGGCAATTAACTTTGTGAAAACCAAATATGGGACTGGGATAGGTACTTGGGATTTGATGGTGTAATTTCATTGCTTAACCTGTAAAACTACAGATGTAAGTATTACAGAGCTGAATGTTCTAAAGTCTTTGTGACTTCCCATGTGCCCTGTGTGAGGCTATTGATGAATGCTAAAAATAGCCATTTTTCCATTTGTATAGAATGAAGAAACTTAAAGTATAAAGAGATTCACTTGGAAGCATATCAAATCCACGTTTTCTGACAGAGTACTAGCTGTTCCCAATTCTTGTGGGTGGGGTTTCTAGTAAATACCTCCTCATACACATTTCAGCTACTTAAATACCAATAGGAACCAGATAAAACCCATTTTTACTATGAGAATAGATAAAGAATTAACAGTGGTAAAGAGATTTTCATCTTCAGGAAATTAGCTCTTTGCAATAACACAGATTGTCCTGGTTTGTCCTCAGTGTTTAATGCATTACTTTTGGGGAAAATTAGCTTAGGGTAGTCTCTGTTAATAAATCACAGTGTTAAAATAAGAAAACTAAGTAAAATTTTAGGGAAGATCTGTTTGTTCCTAACACCAAAGCAAAGGATCTATTAATATGCCTTAAAATCTATTAACGCCAAAATACAGTTTATGGTCTCTTTGACTTTCAGAGCCCAAAGATAATGCAGAAATAAGAAATTATTATAGCAACCACTGTTAAAATCTCATACAAATCAAAACCTCAAAAACACCCAAATAACTCATATTTTGGGGAAATCATATAAGTTAATACAAACTACATCTATAATTGATGAAAGTATGACATTTAGAAAAATATAAAATGTCAACAGAGACATCGTTCACAAAGGCTATGTTTATAACAGTACAAGGTAAATGGATTTGGGAGAAATAATAGAATCTCTGGGGTTGAAAAGACTTTAAAGGTCACCAAGTTGACTCACCGCATTTTCACGTATCCTGTAACATCTCCAGAACCCAGCCAGTTCCTGCTTGAGTACGGGTGAATGTGCAGTGCTGCCCAGATTTCACAGACTGTTCCCACCCAGGATTCATTCACTGATGACAGCAGGAAAATGGGGCCAAGGTCAGACAGCACCTTTCTGCACCTCACCTTTTTGTTCCTCACCTGCAACAAAGCTTCCATCTCTCCTTTGCCCTCCTGCCATTTTCCTTCCAATCCTTAGACAGTCCGAGTGCTACAGAAACCCAGTTAGATGAATTGAGAACCAGAGATAGGGATCTGATATTAGTTGAGAGCAAAGTGAGGGACAGGTGTGAGGTTCAGAAGTGCAGTGCAGGGTTCTCATGGAACTGGATATGTTTCCTGGTATTGGAACTGGAAAAAAGCCATGTAATCAAAAACTTCCTTTTTTAAAACTGTGACTTAAAGAGGGCATAATGCAGAACTCACCACTGTAACCACTTCTGGATGTTTAGTTCAGTAATATGAACAATCTGCACATTGTTATGCTACTAATCCCTAGAACTTTTTCACTTTGCAAAACTGAAACTTTGTGCCCACTAAACAACAGTTTCCCCTTTTCTTCCCTGCCCAGTCCCTGGGACCCATCATTCTCCCCTGGGTCTAAGGATTTGACTCTTCAGACTCCTCCTAGAAGTGGAATCACAAATGCAGACTGGTGAAACCACTGTGGAGATCGGTATGGAGATTCCTCAACAAACTAGGTTTAGAGGTCCCACTCAACCCAGCTATCCCCCTTCTGGGTATTTTCCCAGAAGATCTGAAAACAGCATATCACTGTGATATATGTGCACCATGTTTATAGCAGAGCAATTTGTAATAGCTAAATCATGGAAACAACCCAAATGTCCATCCACAGAGGACTGGATTAAAAAACTGTGGCATTTTTACACAATGGAATATTATTCAGCTGTAAAGACAATCTAGGGGCTTTTATAGGCAAATGGTCACAATTAGAGATCATACTCATAAGTGAGGTAAACTAGATGTGCATGTACAAACAGCGTATAGTATCATTAGTGTAGGAACCTGGAGGTGAGAATATAGATTGGGAGGTAGGAAGGGAGACTGCTCAAGGGTAGAGAGCAATTGGGATGAAGGGAAGGAGAGGAGGAAGAGGGGGATAGCTGAGTAGGTGTGTATGTATGTGCGGGATGGCTGACATGTTTTCACTGTTGTCTCATGTCATTTTGATGTGGGAAACAATCGATAATAAATTGTTTGATCAATCTTGTACATCTATTTGTATTGTCTTGAGTATACACTTTGAAGCTACCAACGTGTAATACAACAACCATTGTTTGTCCCCTGCCACGTTATCTGTAGTTTGGTTTTTGTACTGTTCTTGTGCTACTGTGTATATATTTGTTAGTGTTTTTGTTCTTTTACTTTTAAAATTAAAAAAAAAGTGGAATCACATAGCCCTCATCTTTTCGAGGCTGGCTTATTTCACTCAGCATAAAGTCCTCAAGGTCCATCCATGTAGTAGCATACAACATGACTTCCTTCTGTTTTAAGACTAATATCCCACTGTACACACGCACCACATTTCTGTATCCATTCATCTCTCAGCGGACATCTGGGTGGTTTGCACCTCTCAGCTACTGTGAGCAATGAACATGAATATGCATATATCTCTGAAATCTTGTTCTCAAGTCTATTGGATCTGTACAGAGTAGTGGGATTGCTGGGTCATACAGTGATTCTTTTTTCTTCCTGTGTAACCATATTGCTACTTATTCTTTTCTGTTGCCTGCTTGTTATGGTTTATACTTTGTGTCAACTTGAGAAGTCTAAAATCTTAACTAAGTGACCCAGCAGCTGTGCATCCTAGGATGTGGAGGAAATGTCCTTACTGCTCTAGGATGTTGTTCATTCTGTCAGTGTGAGAAATTTAGAAGGTTAACTCAGTGATTTAGCAGGAGGCCAAGGTCCTTACTTTGTATTCATCCTGAGCCTGTGCAAGAGGAGGGTACAGAGATGGTGTGGGTGTAGAGAACCCCCCCCTCTACAGGTGGGGTAGGCTGCATACAATAAAAAGGAACTGAGGAGGGACTGACTGCTGGTTCTTCGGAGGAGCTCTGCTCTTTGTCTTCAGCTTGGTGGCCATCTCCCAGCTTCTGCTGCAGACTGTTGGGCTTCCCCCTGGAACTCTTCGGCCTCCTGGTGTAGACTCTTCAGCCTTCATCGTAGATTCCTGTGTTCTGTCACAGACCCATCTGCCTCTTAAGATGCACTTGCAGTGACACTTCAGTGAATTACAGACCTTGGACTGGACCCTTCAACATCCAGTGTGCAGATACCCTCAGCACGCTTCCTCACCCAACCATGTGGCTGACCATTGTAAGCCAAACTTGTAACTTCTTCTATATCTATGTATCTTGTGTTATATCTGTTTCTCTAGTAAAACCCTGACTGATACACTGCTCTCCTAACTCGGGCTTCCTGGACCAGAACCCTGAAATTATTCACGGACATCTGGGCAACTGTGCACTGGCTCATCCCACATAGAAACCGAGGCTTTCTGCTTGGATCTTTACGCAGTTACCCAAAAATAAATGCAGTCCACTGTTCCTCACTCAGTGCTCTGGGCAGGGGATGATGTTGATTCCCTTCAGTAATTGTTTCTCATTTTTGTTTCAAGGATTCATTCGAGAAAGCCTGCCAAGGACATGAGTATAGTTTATACTTTAAAATAATGTTCTTTTTCTTCTCTTCATTTGAGAAAGGGACACGTAGTTTAGGCAAACAAAAGGATTACTTCAGAGTTCTTGCTATGACACATGTACTAATATGATTTTGTATAGAAATGTGTAAGCCTAATTTACAGAATTAAACAATGCCCACCAAAACCCAAGGGTGAATATTACTTCCTGAAAATCAGTGAAATAAATAATGAAATAAATATAGGAAGGAGAAGACAAATTTACTACAAAAGTCTCCTGAAACGCAGGTATTTCCAGCTAAGACTCCAAAAGTTCAGGGCCTAAAAGTCTGCAAAGAATGCTTCACTGAGCTTTGAAAAAAATCAATGAATAATCATAGATATTATTATTCTAGGAAGGAATGTGTGAACATCAAAGGGATATTTGACAAGAGACCAAAGAAAGGAAAGTGCAAAGCACAGAAACATTTCCGTTTTTATCAAGCATCAGGCAGAGAAAAGCAATGCTGACCAGGATAGACATGCTGTTCTCCTCAGAACCCTCTGGAATTAAGAAATCTAGAAGATGGAGAGTTCTCTTTATGTTCCATCGCCTAGAAAAAAATAGCCTTCAAGATTATCTGTTTCTCTTTGTGCCAAGTAAAGAGCAAAATATTGGTGCAAAAAGCCCATGTGGATTGAGACCGGTAGAAGTCAGTGTTCTCCGTTGCAGTTAATACAGTCATTTGGCCCTGTAGTTCACATATCACTGTCTCGGGAGTTGGTTTAAGATTTTGGTCTTTGCAAAGTTGATAAACTCCAACCACCCTGCACCAGCGAACTGTAAGTGAAGACGCTGACAGGAATCTCACCCTGCTTCGTGCTTAGCTGTGCAATGTGCTTACCACCTCCTGAGTTGGGAAAGACTAAAAGGTGGCCAACTGCCCTAAATAAGGGTGAGCTCTTTCAGCCACCAAAAAAAATTAATGCCTCAAAAAGTATTCTGCCACACATGCAACCCAAATTCAAAGGGCTCTCCTCAATAATTATCAAATGTTGAGATAACTCTCATTGAAGCAGATGGAATAAATTATGGTTAAATATTTAAACATTGAAATTGAAGCAACTTTCCAGACAATTCCAAATTCCGTAATATTCTTCAACATGTAGTGAGCATTGTGGAGTTCTTACCACATCTGAGAATTATCGCTCTTTTTATCTACTCAGTAACAGAGCAGGGCATTCTGATGGGTGACTTCCAAATCAGCAAGCATTTCCATTTGTGGAAATGAATCATGTCGTAGGAAAATCAAGCCCTTATGCGGGTAAACTGTGGTGTCTCATAGCTCTGTATGGGAATTGATACCCATTGATCTTTGAAATGGAACGCCAGGGTGTTTTTAAACAGGCTTTCCCACATAATATCGTTAGCTACAGTCACCCCCTAATTAGGTTCAATGAACATGTTCCAAATTCCAGAAGGATTGAAAGCAGGGATAATACCTAGTACATTTAATATATAAAAATTAAAACTTTAGCCCTCCATGACACCGAATTGCATATCATAGTCATCTTTACCTCTGTAATGTCTCTGCTTAACAACCTGAGAATTATGTTTCCCCTTAGTAGTTTGTTCCACGACCAAGGTATCTTAAAGACAAGTTGGCTGGAAGATTAAATAGTCTGAACACAAAGCAAAAGTAAAAAGTTTCAGTGCCCAACCCCTCTTTCCTGTCTACTGTGTGACTGAAATTAAGCTTCCTGGAAGAGGTCTTCCTTAAGGATAAGAAAAGAGTAGCTTGAAAAGAAATGGTATAGCCTGCACATCATGCAATAGCAAGCAACGTTTGCTTCTATCAAGTAGGAGCATATCCTAAGCACACTCAGCACACCTTTAACAGATAGCAAGTTCAAGAAGAGGCTGGGCGATTCAGACATTTAGTGAGCCCCTATCTCAAAATAGAAAAGGGCTGGGGATGTAACTCGATGCAAAGTCCCTAGGTTCAAGCCTCAGTATGAAAAATGTAAGAAAGAAAAAGAGAAAGAAAGAGAGAGAGAGAGAATAGGGCACAAAGAAATATAAGCACAGTTATACCTGTAATATTTAATGACTATATCAGCAAGAAGACAAATACATCTGAAAGCAGCCACCTGCCCGCCCCACCGAGAAATCTGAGATTGTTCTCACTAGAGGACCACACTTCATCGTTATTTTCCAAATGAAACTGACGTCTGAATTGCAAATTCTAAACCATATGGAAGATTTAATCTATCAAAAAAGTCAAAACGCAGGTAAACCTAAAGGAAATAGTAGATAGTAGATAATTTATCAACTTGAAAAGTAAATTAAGGCAACATAATCATGTTTCCTAATATTCCTACAAGACTAAACTAGGTGTAAAAGACCTATTTGAAGGTATCAATGAGTTAATGAGTTAGAACATACAGAAAATGAAGAAGTTTTAACAAACCATAGGGGTCATTTTCCTCATGGTTCTTGGAATTCTGGAAGAGAATAGAGAGGGTTAGGTGGGAAGTTGAAAGCTTTTTAGAGATGGAAAACAGGGATTGGAATCTGGAACATAATAAAAAATAGCCAAGAACTCAGGAAACTAAACAACACAAATGAGCGCCAGTAGATTTCGTGCGGGGTGGCATATTGTATCTTTAATATTTAGATGCTGTAATTTCTGATTTAAGTATCAAACTAACAGTAATGGTGTTTAAAACAATATAACTCAAAAGTAAATGTAATTATAAGGAAAAAGCACAAAGTAAGCAGAAAGGCATGCCAAATATGTGTTGAAATAGAAGGCATTTGGGAAAATTAAACTGAAAAATGTAATAAGGTACATAAAAACAAGTAAAGTGAATTTTTAGAATAAACTCTAAATTGAAACAAGAATGACATCTAAATATTAAAGAAGCACTATACCATGTTAGCACTAAACCTACTGCAGTCATATCACAATTGATAAAATTTAGATTGAAATAAAAAATTACTAAGGGTGAGTATAGCTATCATGGTGAACGTTTCAAACACTTAGGAAGACACAGTTCAAAATCTCTATACATTTTTTATTTTTATGGAAAAAAGTAAAACAAAATTTCCTAACAAAATGATAGGAGAATAACAATAGTGAATACATTGAGTATTGTTATTTTTTTTAATTTTATTTTAAAAACAAAAGAATGGAGACATATAAACCAGAATAACACAAAAACAATGAAGGAAATACAAAATTATAGAAAAGATACTAGGGAATTAGCACTGGATGCTGCATTACATAATATTATCTTCACATCTGTTAACACAAAAACAATAAAGTACAAAATTATAGAGAAGATAGTAGGGAATTAGCACTGAGTACTGCATTACATAAGGTTATCTTTGTATGTTTTACTCAGTTATACAGATGATGGGTTTGATTAATCAATTTTCTCCACCCTCATCTCTGTTGTTCTCCCACACAATCAGTGGTCTTCCTTCTGATAATAACTGTACTTCTTGGTATGTTTACTCCCTCAGGCTCTCACATTGGGAAGAGACATGGCTACTTCAAATTATTCTGTAACAAACATGTGTGCACACAAATTGCTATGGAAGGAGGTGGAAAAGCACCCACCCTCAAAGACGGTAAATAGGCAAGAACCAGGTTCACTATGGTCAAGCCTGAGTATTGTTACCTTTGAAGGAGTTACTCAGAGTACAAGATAAGGGCATAAAAACTCTCCAAATGATATTAGCACAAACCTTCCTTTTCAATGAACTAAGAGAAACCAGTTGTATAACTATCTTGCATTTTTTTCCTTTTCTCTTCCTTTCCCCTTGCCCCTGTCCTAGTTCCTGCTTCCTTTTGAACAATCTTTTCCCATTTCACAATATCTATTGTACATTTGGACCTTATTTATACTGTTTCTCACACCAGGGAGACAATATGATGTTCACACATGTGAGTCTGATTCATTTCATCTATGAGCATTGTCTCTAGTTGCATCCATTTACCTATAAAAGTCTCAAGTTTCTCCTTTTTTTGAGAGGTATTCCTTTCTATAAAAACACCACAACTTTTTATCCATTCCTTGGTTAATGGGCAATTGGGTTGTTTCCAAGATTTAGCTTTTTCAAATTGTGCTGCTATAAATATGGGTGCACATATACAGAAACCCAGATCACACAGGAAATACTTCAAAGAATCCACAACTGAGATCTCATTTTATCAAAAAGCTTTTGCAAATAAAAAAAATCACCGAAAGAAAAGACAATCTATAGAGTGGTAAAAAGAAATTTAGCTAGTTGTACCTCAGACAAAGGACTTATATCTAGAACATATAAAGAATTTTTTAAAAACTCAGTCTCCCCAAATTCAAAGAACCAATCCAAAAATGGGCATCTGGAATGAATATACACTTCTCAGATGAAGAAATACAAATATCAAATAAATATATGAAGAAATGTTCAACATCATTGGTCATTCAAGGGATGCAAATTAAAACAATCCTGAGATTCCATCTAATTTCAAATAACAAATGCTTTGGGGAAAAAGGAACCCGTCTTCACTGTTGGTGGGAGTGTATACTGGTACAACCACTGTGGAAATCAGTGTGTGTGATGATTCCTCAAAAAACTAGGATTAGAGGTCCCAATAAACCCAGCTATTCCTCTTCTGGATATCTTCCTTGAAGAATTAAAGACATCATACAACAAAATCTCTATACATTTAATAACACAGCCCAAAATATATGAAACTAAAATTGACAGAACTTTAAGAAAAAAATATATACCCACAATTATGATTGAAAAATTTAACGTAACTTTTGAAAACTAATCAAAGAGCCAAACAATAATCAAAATATGGGCAATTTGAAAAATATCATTACAGACTTTACTTAAATCATGCTACTCAGAACTGTGGGATATACATTCTCAAGGGCATGCTGAGCATTTACTAAAATGAAACAAATCCTGATGCATTAGACAATCACAACCAATTTTAAGGAACTAGACTGAAAGAAAGCATATTTTTAATAATTTAAGCATAAGTTTTTAAAAGACAAATAATAAATTCTATGTAATTGGTAATTAATATTACTATATACTATTTTAGTATTATATAAAACTTGTGTCTAGTAAAATTAGAAAATATTTCAAACTACTTGACATCAAAAGTACAACATATCAAAATATGGAATATACTAAAGCAATTCAGAATGAAAATACATATATTAGAAGAAGAAAATTTCAAACTCAAGTTATATATTCATTTCAAGATGTGAGGAAAAGCAGAGAAGTCAAATTTTCACATAATTTTTCCTTTGACTCATAGACTATTTTTTACTTCCAACTCTGGGGATTTCCTAGTTATCTTACTGGTATTATTTGTAACTAATTTACAATTAGAAAACAAACTATAATAGTTTTTGTCACCTGAAATTGCTTGAGGTACATTTTGTGTGCCGTATGTAATCAATCTTGTTCCACGTTTAGTACAAAAAAAAATGTGCATTTTGTTATTCTTCAGTAGGGTATGCTAAATAAGGTCAATTAGGTGAATGTGGTTGCCAACATTGTTCAAATCATATAAGCCCTACTTAATTTCTGACTATATGATTGATTAATTGTCAAGACAGATGTTATAAATTATCAACCATGATTCTGAATTTCTTCCTTTGGTCCTAACTGTTTTTGTTTCATACCATGATATGTTTTGGATCTTAAACATACCCTGAGAACATGTATGTTGAAACCTTGGAAGCCACTTCAACAGGTTTCAGAGGTGGGATTTGGGGAAGTGATTGGATTGCAAGGGCTCTGAACTTGTGCATGGATGAACCTATTTATGGGTTCAATGCTTCGAGGGTTTGAGGAAAGGTCTTAGTTATAAAAACCAGTTCTCTCTTTGCTCCCTGGCTGCTCTGCAGCTTTGCCCCACATGCCTCTCCTTGATATTCTGTTTTGCCATAGGCCCAAAAATAATAGATCCAAATTACCATGGACTATGAGTCAAAAGTAGTATTTTTCCCTGTAAGTTTGTCCCAGGTATTTCATTACAGCGACAAAAAGAAAACTAACACACATGCTTTGAAGTTCTGCCGTCAGGTTTATACATAGTTACATTACCTGGATGAGCAGAATCTTCACCATTATACAATATTTCCTCTGCTGCTAAAATTTCCCTTTATACTGAATTCAGCTGAAATAGTAATAGAGCCACATCCTCCTTCTTACATTTATTACCTGACATTCTTCCCTCCTTTGACATCCTTTGACATAGTCTATCTTTGTATTGAAAATATACTTTACAAATTGGATTATCTGTTTTTCTCATTATGGATCAGTGTTCCTTACATATTCTGGATACTAACCCCTTACTGAATGTATACTTGAAAATATTTTTCCCATTCTGTAGTTTGTCTTTTCACTGTTGTTTTCTTTGTTTTGCAAAATAAATAGACAAATTCCATTTGTCCGTGTTTGAGTTTGTTGCCTGTGCTTGTGTTGGTCTTATCCAAAAAGAAAAAGGCTAGCCACACAAATGTCATGCAGTATTTCTCTTATTTTTTCTTCTAGTATTTTTTACTGTTTTAAGTCTTACATTTAAGTCTTTAAGCGATTTTAGCCAATTTTTGTGTATAATGACCCATAAGAATTTGGCTTCATTCTTTTGGTTATGGGTATCCTGTTTTCCTACCTCCATTTCTTGAGGAAATTCTCCTTCTGACAGTGCGTGTTCATGCACCTTTGTCAAGAGTCAGTTGGCGCCTTAAATTCATGAAGTCATTTTTGGATCTCTATTCTGTTACGTGGGTTTACGTGAATTTTTATGCAGATAGCATCCTGTTACTAATCCTCATACTGTATTTTGAAGTCAAGTAATATTGTGCTTCTAGGTTTGCTCCTATTTCTCAAAATTATTTTAGCTATTTTCAGGCTTCTGTAGTTATGCATCCACTTTAGGATTCTTTTACCTGCTTTCTGTAATGGATGCCATCAGTATTTTGATAGATACGCCATTTAGAAATGGACAAAAGGCCTGAGTAGATGTTAAGGTTTGTGTCTAGATGTCCCCCCAAAGCCTCATGCAGTCATAGGTGAGGCTTTTTCAGACCTGGCTGGATCCAGAGTGTGTGGCGCTGGGATTGATTCATGGCACAATGCTGGGATCAAGGGCACTAGGACTAAGGGTGTGAGCGCTACATGCCGTAAGTACCCTAGGCAAGCTATAAAGGGAAGAAAGGCTGTAGTCCTCTCTTGTCTGCTTTTGCTTTGCTACCTCCTGCCTGCCATGAATGGTTTCTCCTCTGCAATTTCTGTCTGCCATGTCACCCTGCCTTGGAGCCAGCCGATTATGAACTGAAAACTCTACTGTAAGCTAAATAAACCTCTCCTCCTTTAACTTTGAGTGTTTAATTTTGCCTCAGCAATAAAAAAAGTAACTACAACAGTAGATATTTCTCAAAAGAAAATATAGACACAGCCAACAGGCATACAAAAAATGTTCAACATCTTAATAATCAGAAATATGCAAATAAAAACCCCAATAAGGAATCATCTCACCTCAGTTACAATGGCTACTATCAAAAACACAAAAGATGGTAAACATTAGTGTTGAAAAAATGAGACCCCTCATAAGCTGTTTGTGAGGATGTAAATTAGTGAAATCATTATGGAAAATAATATAAAAGTTCCTTAAAACATTGAAGATAGAACTACCATATAATCCAGCAGTCCTACTCTTGGATCTATATCCAAAAAAGGAAGTCAATGTGTCAATGAGATAGCAGCACTTCCCTGCTTATTATGGTACCATTCTCATAGCCAAGGTACGAAGTCAGCTAAAGGGTCCACTAGTGAATCCAAAAAGAAAATTCCATAGATGATGGATAGATAGATAGGTAGATTCCTACATTCAGTCATAAAAAGGACAGAATTCTGCTACTTACAAGAATATGGATGTGCTCAGAGAATGATGTATTAAAGAAATAAGCCAGGCACAGAAAAATAGATACTACATAATCTCACACATATGCGGAATCTGAAAAAGTTGATCTAATAGAACTAGAGACAAAAGTGGTGTTTACCCAAGGCTGGAATGGATAGTGGGAAGGGGAAGAAGGAGAAATACAGTTAAGGAAATGTAATTATAGACAAAATTAAAATGTTCCAGTTCTATTGTACAACAGGTTGACAACAGCCAATGACATTATATTGTATTCTTTAAAAGTGTAAAGAAAGTACCAAAAAAATGATAACTGTGTGAGGTGATGCAAAATTACTAGCTAGTGTTAGTAATTCCATCCATATTGCACACAATAAAGTCACACAGTATTATTTGTCAATTTAAACAATAAAATTTTTAAAACGAAAATAAATGAAGTGCCTCTGGTACATATTAATGTTATCAAAAACTATGTTAAGAGTAGCCAAAGACTAAGTTTTAAAACAGAAGTTTCGCTTTTCTTTCCAATTATATTTTAAATTTCTGGTATATATTGCACAAACAGGAAAGTGCCTTGAAATTATATTCTTCATTGATCTTCCACAAAGTGGACATTTTTATAAGCATTGCTCAGGTTAAGAAACAGACTCTCACTGAGTTTCACCACCTCAACCATTCACCCTCCCTCTGTGTTGAGGTGATTTTCAAAAAAGCCACTCCCTTGCTTTCCCTTAAATTTTTGCCTCCTAGCACACCTCCCTCATGAAAATGGTAGAGTGTGTCCCCTTGCTTCACATTTTAAATAAATGGAGTCATTTATGCAGGCTCTGATGTTGCAGAGTTACTCATAATAAACTCATCCTCCTGCAGATGTCAATGATAAATTCTGGCAACATTAAAAAGAGCACAAGTGTCTATGGCAATATCACCCTGAACGTGCCTGATCTTGTCTACAGAGAGCAAAAACAAGAAGAAACTGGATCTGGCTCTTGATAAAAGTGAGTCACCCTGGGTGAGATCTATAACTATAAAGTCCTTCATAGAAGGGAATCATTGGTCCATGCAACATGGAGTGGAGAAATTGTAGAAAGCCACAAATTGAGGTCTGAGAGAAGACCCTGGGATGGCTGGAACATCTGAAAGTGAAGGAAGCTGTCATGAGAAGACAGAAGATATGGGATATCCCCTATTCTATATATCGTCTTATTCCAAAGCCTTGGCTAAGCCCTAAGAACCTCACACATAGGGCCGGCCCAAGGAGCCCGGTAGAAATGAAGAGCTGCATGCCTGGAAGCTGGTCACAGGTTTCATTCCTGCCCATCGCCGGTGAAATAAAGTTCAGATCTGAGTTCTAGAGGGAGTTAGGAAATACCTTCCCATTAAAATCTTAGGAATATTTATGTCTCAGACAAAGAAACCATCCATAAGACTAAATGCAAAAACCATAAATTTTCCCTTTCGAATTGAAAAACCAAGGCCATACAAAATCGATGCAGTAAGGCAGTACCTTGTCTGCCTGCTGGGGTAATCCCCACTTTTCAGAAAAGGCTCCTAACTAGAGTCTCTGCATATTAAAAAAAAAAAAGAAAGAAAGAAAAGAAAACAGGAAAATGGGGTCACTGCCAAGGGAAAAGTAAGCAGATCTGGAAACAGATTACAAATTTGACATTTTGCCTCAAAAATGCTACAGTCCAGCATGCCCCTGTCTTTTCCCCAAAATATAAAACAATCACGGTCTGGAAATGAGAGTTGACACATATAATTTAAAGTTGAGAATTCCATTAGTAGCGTGGAAGGTAAGAAAAAGAAGATTCTCAATTCTGTTGTAGCCATGTTCCTAAACCTGTGGTCCAACCATCACCCATTCCCCCAGGACAGTGAAGAGTTAATACCCTAAAATTGATCACTACTATTTTAAATAGGGAACCTAGAAGCCAACATAATAACCTTACATACTTTTCATACTCAGACATTTGTTAATCAGTGGAAAGAATCAACCAGAATACATGGGTTGCTTAGGCCTGTGACCATGTGTACACATTAGCACATACGAAATAACCCAGCCTGGTTTTAGGAGGGGTAAATTTGGAATTGAAGGGAACATAGAGAAAAACCTGAAAAATACGCAGCATTTACCTATCGGACACACACCTCTAGATAAGCTCTTGTGCATTTAGGATCACAAAGAAAGAAAATTAATAGAATGCACTCAGAACAAAAATTCTCACACAATGAATTAGAGAAAAATATGCCAAATGAGCTACAAAAATTTTAAATACTGTATAACAAGAAACAGAAGGAAAAAAAGAAATGGAATGTATGGATTCCTAGACTTTTGTATTTAAACATGAGCAAATAAGATAAAACTGCATATTAAGTACACAAAGGTGAGAAGAATGGAAGGAGCGAGAAAGAAGTAAAAGGAAAGTAGGGGGGAAAGGAAGGAAAATAAAAGAAAAGAGTGGTGTGCGCAAGACAAGGGTCTACCTGAAGTAGACTTCCCTCAAAGAACAGAAACAAAGACCTTATACTTTCCACTTTGGAACAATGAAAAATAAATTTAATAAAGTAAAATTTAACACGTTAAGTACATAAAATATATAGCTACATGAAGCAAATATTGTAGAAATAAATAACTTTCAGGGCAAAAATACTGTATTTCCAAAGTAAAAAAAATTGTGTGATGATTGAGAATCAAATCAATATACAAACACTTAAGATAATCACTACAAATGCAGAGCAAAGAGTCTTTATTGAGTGAGACAGATAATAGAGATAAAGGGACAAGATGAATAATCCCAATAAAATAGTTTATTTTTCTTAAATACAAAAGCTAAAATATAAAACAAGGAAAATATTCAAAAATATATGAAAATTTACATCATCAAAACAGAAAAAGGCACTGGGGAGGCCGAGGCAGGAGGATCACTGTAAGTTAAAGACCAGCCTGAACTGCAGAGACCCTGTCTCAAAAAATAAAAGCAAAGCAAAAGCAGAATATTTGAATCTAACCATGAAGACTATATAGTGTTCTAAGATATGTGAATACAGCATGATGAACCCAGAGGTCTATTCTACCTTGTTACTAAATGAGAACTTTTAACTTCAAAGGCAAAGAAAAAATTCTTCAGGAAGAAAATATACAACTTATATGGATGAAAAACTACACCATTCTTGGACTTTGCCATAACCAACACTCTATGCCAGAAGTCAATGCAGTGACATTTACAAAAATCTAAAAAATAACATGAAACAAGAATTTCATGGAGTCAAGTTGTTACTTGACTGTGAAAGCAAAATGGTAGACATTCTCAAACCAAAAAATACCAGGGGCTACAAACATCCAAGCCTTTTCAGATAAAAGCTGATCAGTAGATGCACACAGTCAAAGAAAAAAACCAATGTCAAAAATTAAACTAAGAAGAAAAACTCAAAAATAGAGAAGCACTTTCTAGTGACTTACCATTGGCCATACCATTTTTTGTCGTTATTCCCAATGAAAATTAGATTTTATTGGTTCTTCAACTCAACTGTGAAGCAGAAACAGTGTTGTGCTTTCATGGGAACTGGTAGTTTCTGTTTCCTCCTAGGGAATAGCTCCTCCTCAGGATGCTCAGGCCACATGGAGAGGTCATATGTATTATAACTCCATTCCCAGCTCAGCTGAGCTTCCAGCCACAGGCACCACTGGCTGTCAGCATGTGAGGAAGTCACTATAGGTGTCCCACCTTATCCGTCATGTCCAGCACATGTAGTGGAAGAAACACCATGCTGAACCCAGGAAATGCTCAGAATCATGGGGGACAATACCATGGGTGTCGTCTTAGCTTCCAGACATTGTATTACATAGCTCTGGGAAGCTAAAAGTCAAATAGACTATAACAAGCACTAAATCCATTTTAAACACTAAACATCTGTGAACAGATACTTATGAAGAAGAATGTAAATATTAAAATGAGAGCAAGGAAAAAGACAATATCACACTACAATGGCTCCCACTTAAGTTCTGGTAGATGCCTGTCAAGTGTGAGGTCATGAGTTCAAGTCCCAGGACCAAAAAAAAAGTTCAAATAGAGGTCTTCCCAGCGCCGGAGTGCTCACAATGGCTGATGGTGCCCCTCTCGTGGTACGCTCCCATCCCGCACCATGCTTCCCTTTCTCTTCCTTCCTCTCACTCACTGCCCTGCGCCCTACCCCCACCCTTCACACCCCCATACCCACCCTGCCCAACCCCGGCCTCACAGGTCCCACCACTGTGAGGCATACCTCAGGGGTGTGATTCAGCTTTTCCTGTTCCCAGAATGGTTGCCTTTTCATCCCTGTGACAAAATGCCTGAGGGTAGCAATTTAAAGAAGAAAAGATTCATTTGGGCTCATGGTTTCAGGGGCTTTGCTCTGTGGTTGGTGACTCCATTCTTACGAGCATGTGAAGGCGAAGCAGGTGAAGCAGAAGATCATGGCAGAAAAGAGGTGGAGGAGCAAAGCTCTTCCCTTCGTGGCAGTCGCAAAAGAGAGAAGGAAAGAGACAGAGAAAAGAAGGAGCTAAACAAAATATACCCTGCTAACCCGCCCATGACCCCCTGCATGGGGTTAGGCCCCGCCTCCTGACAAGCCCGTTCAGCTACTAAACACGCCAATAGACCAATCCGTTAACGAGATTAAGGCGCTCTTGATCCGGACATTCCCCAAAACTTGTCACCCGGCAATCAAGCCTTCAAAAGAATGACGCTGTTGATCCCAACAAGAACACCCAGACCCTTCACTGACCATCTTCCTCAAGTCTTCTCAGATCTCGATTTCATAAAATATTACTGAAAAGCACAACCTTTGTCTCTTGTGCCCATACTTAATATTCCTCACCATCTGAACCCCTTTTAGGCTTCTAGTTCTACTTTTTGTATTCTATGTTATTTTTGTGCCTATCTTCATTGTGTTTTCTTCTATCTCTCCATGTCTAGACTATTAATTCCACAGAAACAAGAATCAGTTTTATTCACTGGTACATTACAAATTCCCAGCACAGTTGCTGGCTCATGGTAGGTTCCACATCCATATGAACTAATACAACTTAGAAAATAGAAGCTAAAAAGAAGAACATGAGAATACTGATTGTACCACCTTTTATGCAAAAGAGTCCACACTACATAAAACTTAGTTTAAATGAATCCAGCATCTTTATTTTTTCCATGATATCTGCATTTTATTTATCTGAAATTCTATAATTCCCTTCATTTTATGTTCTTCCGTTTAACCCATATGAACTATTTTAGTACATCTAGTTTTTTGAATAGTGCAGATAATGTGAATTTGTTTTCAAAAAGCACTTCTTTTTCTATGTAGACAGAAAGACCTTATCTTTTTCTCTGTTCATCTGCAGAGAATGCATCTGGGCAGGTGCAGGTTTAACATTTAAAAAAGGTATTTCTGAAAATCTCTAAGATATTTGCTTAATCCTTTCTATAGATATCTATAAATATTTATCAGTTGTGAAAATTCTAGTTAAATGTAAATGATAAATTACTTACTGAATTATTTCTACCTGAATGTTTGAAAATTAACCATAATCCAAATGTACAAAAAAGTACCACCTTATTCTTCTCACCCTAGGTTTGTTTTCTCATGCTTTATCAATAATCAAGCAGGCTTATCCAACTGCCCTTGAAATTTAAACCTATTTTTGACTCCTTCTACTTTAACAAGGCAAATAGTCACCAACTGATCGTAGTTTCTGACTTTGGTGTCTCATATCGATTTCTGCTCCTCTGTTTCAGTGCTGCAGTGCTGTGATCAGAAACTGTGTAGAAAGTGAAGTTCTGATTATTTCACATACTATTTACATATTTTGTAAAGCTTATCTCAGCCACCTTAGCCACACTGAAATCTCAGTCCAGCCTAAGTACCCCTCTTACATTTTTTAAAGTGTAGGTAATTTGTCTGATTTTAGGCTTTCATGTGTCTTTTACTTAATTTTTATTTTTTTTTATTTTAAAAGTAAAAGAACAAAAACGTATTAACAAACAGACACAAAGTAGCATAAGAAACAGTACAATCAAAACTGATTTACAGACAAGGAGACAGGGAGCAAAACCAATGACAAAATAACAACAACAACAAAAAACCCCAAAAACAATAAAAATAATGCTGAATTTCAAAACAATGTGATAGGAAAGTAACCATATTTGTTATATGACATATTATTATCTTCAACAAAGTTGCTGAGATTACCACATGTGCGTGAAGCTCTATATTCTTTCTAATGATCTTCTTTACTATATTTTATTCTCTGTAAAGGCTTTCATGTGCTTCATCAACTTTGCAACCTTTTCTCTTAGCATGTAATAAAGTTCATTTTGAAGACCCACGCCGGATTCATAAGCACTGAGGAAAGCAAGGAAACAATTGTCTACTTACTTTAGTGTCCCTTCTAGCTAGAAGCGCTAAAGGAAAGCAAAGCACGAGCAGATAAAGAGATGATGGGGTGTGATGGCCATAAGGAAAACAAAGTAAGAGACCCGAAAAAGAAAATGCTCATGGGGCACAGCTCCAATGCTACTTCATCAGCCTGAGCGGCCCTCCACTTAGAGAGCTGTGTGTTAGTCAGCTTTCCATCACTGAGACAAAATACCCGAGAACGCCAACTTAAAGGAGGAAAGGTTTATTTTGCTTCATGGATGAGAGGCTCCTTGGTTAGCTAGCTGCATGCTTTGGGCCTGAGGTGAGGCAGAAATGCCACGGCAGAGTGTTGTAGTGAGCGGAGGTGGTCACATGGAAGCTGGGAAGCAGCACAGAAAGGCAAAGGCGGAGGGGAAAAGAGCACGGACGACATACAGTCACGAGAGTAATGCTCCATGACCACTATCTTCAACCTGATCTCACTGAAGATTCACGTCACCTCTCAGTAATCGCACCACATTAGGAACCCATCAGTAAATTGGCACACTGATCAACTTATAGCCCTGGTGGTCCACACACCTTCCAAAAGCCCTACCTCTGAACATGCTGAATTGAATACCAGGCCTTCAGTACATGAGTCTTCAGGGGACACTTTTGATCCAAACCAAGCTGTCCCAGCAGAGCCCCACTGGCCCAGTGCTAGACCCTCACGGGCTGAATTGGGTCCCTAAAATCAGCAGTGCCAAAGTCCTCGTATTCACTACTTCAAAATCTGACTGTATTTAGAGACAGTGTCTTTAAAGCCATAATTTAGTTAAAATGCAGTCATTAGCATGGTCCCAATCCAACCTGGCTGGTATCCTCATGACAGGAAGAGACCATGGGTCCACACGCACAGGAACAAACTGATGTGAGGACCCGGGGAGGTGGCCATCTGCAAGCCAAGGACCTGCAAGCCACAAGTCTTAAGAGAAACCAAACTGGCTGACCTCTGTTTCGTGAACCTTAAACCTCTAGAACTGTGAAAATCTACATAGTCCATTGTATTTCATTATGGTATCCCTAGAGCACTATTACAGAAGGTGTGCGATTTATTAGAGATGTTATTACCTTGAACTTTGTTTTTGAACAAAGGGCTTCCTAAGGGATCCATATAGAGCTGCATGTAATGGCCACAGCACATAATCCCCTCGAGGTTCAGTGACCTAGCAGGCCACCTCCCATATATATTTCTGGGTGTGGTGGACACAACCAGTTCTTAGGGTTCAAGCCAAGAGGGGTGGGGGAGAGTTCCTAGGCAAAAGCCTATCATAAATTGCTATCACACAATAATTCTGACAGGTCAGGTAGGGAGGAGGAGTAAGAATGACTTACATAGCAGAATGAGGAAAACCGCATCCATGCTTCAGACCCAGAACCCCCACTACACAGCTTACACATAATGGGCCTAATCAAGCATAAGCAGGAAGTGATGCTAGCACCCATCTATTCAGCCTGTGCTTTCTACCTGACATTTTTCTAGTGGCCAAGATAAAAATAAAAAAGAGACTACCTTTCCCTAAAGCAGCAGCGAACCTATGGCAGGCATGCGGCAGCCAGCACAGAAAGCCCTCTGTCTTGCCACGTGAGCCAAATCACCACAGCAGCCGAGCGTCGGATGTTGAGGTTTAATTGCATTGTTGGCACTTTGTGTTAAATAAATGGGTTTTATATTGCATCTTGGGCATTCATCTCTGCAAGGTTCTCCATTGCTGCCCCAAAGGAACTCATATGAGTGACATTATGGGTTCAACCATGTCCCCTAGAATGTATATGTTGAAGTCCTAACTCTCAGTACCTCACAATACCCGTTGTTAATTACTATCATTGGTTGTTTTGTGGTCATGTACCTTTTTTGTTGTTTTTGTGGGGTTTTTTGTTTTTGTCTTCATTGGTGTTGTTTTGTTAGGTTTTTTTCTCTTTAAAATCAAAAAAAGAAAGAAAGAAAAATAGAATCTTTGCAAGTGACCCAGCTGAGGTCACTAATGTGGGACAATCAGACTGTGTCCTTCTATAAAGGGGAATTTAGATACAGGGAGAAAACCATGGGACGGTGAAAGCAGAGGTCAGAGAGATACCTCCACAGACCAACGAATGAAAGAGTGCCTGTCAACCAGTGAGGACAGAGACCAGAAAGGACCAATCCTAATAACATACTGATCTTGGACTTCCAGACTCCATATCTGGCAAAAAATAAATTGCTTTGGTGATACTTTGTGAGCAGAAGGCTTAGACAAGTAACACAGATGGAAACTGACAGTAAATAAACAAATGTATTCTAAACTGCCTCTCCTGAATAGTATGGACTTTAAGAACAAAAGATGAGCAGGATTCAATAAGGGGGCAAGAGAGCTTTTTAACAGGGTCATCAGGAAATGAGTCTCTGAGGAATCATATTTGAAGAAAACGTAAATGAAGTGAGGGAATTCATGCCCCCTAAGATCAAATGGGAAAATATTTTGGGCAAAGCAGCAGACAGCACAAAATCCTGAGGGAGAAATGAGCTCATTTTATCCAGGTGCAAGGAGAATGTCAGAGATGCTGCCCCAAGAAGGAGCTGAAGGACAGGCTGTTTAGGGCCTTCGACAACACAATGGCTGGGCTGATGTCTTGTGTAATGGGGATGTGTGAGAGCATTTGAATTGAGCCTGGCATAATCAAGGGATTGATTTCAGTTTCAGTCGTGTGTCAGTCAACGTTCTGTGATTATAACAATACCTGAGACAATCAGTTTATAAAGAGAGTAGGAGTTGCTTTGGGCTCACAGTTTGAGAGCAATCAGTACATAACCAGTTGGTTCCATTACACTTGGGCCAGTGGCAGAGAAGCACATGGCAGAACACAACTGCTCACCACATGGCTAGACAACAAGATGGAGGAGAAGGACCCGCTTTCCCCTACCTTCTGAAGGGCTGACCCACAGTTACGTGTATTCATCATCTTTTAGAGCTTCCACACCACCTCTCAATAGTGCTATGTCCATTAATCCTGATTTGTCAACTTCACTGGATTAAGAAAAGCATCCTAGGTTAGTAGAGCACACTGCTGGATATGTCTAGGTGGCACCCTTAGGCACTATCTATAATTCCTGACCTGTTCCTCTCTGGCACTGTTCAGCTGATCTATTTCCCAGCTGCCATGTGCTAAGCAGTTTTGCTCTGTCAAATCTTTTCAACATGTTGTTCCTGCCTTGGAAACAGCTGACTACGGACTGAATCCTCCCAAACTGTGAGCTAAATTAAACCATTCATTTAAAATGCGGGTTTCAGGTATTTGTTTCAATAACAGGAAAGCTGGCAAATAAAGTGCCATGCTAGGAACACAAGGGCTTTCAGAAAACACTCCACATCCCACGTGTAACAAATTGTTTGGTTTTGTGGTTTACTTTTAAAGACCACTTGGTGTACAAGAGACGATGGTGGAGGAAAACGGAAGACAGGAGGCTGCGACTGCTATTCAGAAGACATGTGGCAGCTGGAGTTGAAAGTTTCTTTTCTGCCATGCTGCCCTTCTTTGGAGTCAGCCAACTATGGACTCAAACCTCTATAAACTGTGAGGCAAAATAAACCTTTCCTCCTTTAAATTGTATATGTTCGGTATTGAGTCTCAGCGGTGGGCCCATAGCAGGGTGGGAAAAGGTATTGCAGTGAGCACACTCTGGTGGAGATACAGTCTCCAGGGACAAAACTTCAGGTGTTTGGGAAGAGAGTTGAGTTTCTTAGAAAGTTTCTCCTCAATGGACTGGATCAGGTTAAACAGTAGACAGGTGAAGTCATATAAGAATAATATTTCCTGAGATACAGACATCAAAGTCTCTGCCATCTCCTCTGCTGCTGGGCCATGAGGACTTGTCAAAAGAAGTGGGAGGATTTCACACATGAAATAGAAATAAATGCTCTGCTCAGTTCTCCGCTCACTGGCAAGAGGAAAGAAAAACAGTATGATTTTAGTTTATAGTGTATGTTCAATAGCAGACTTGTAACTAGAATGACCCAAGATCAAGGTATCATCAAGTTTGAGTTCTTCACAAGCCTTCGTTTGCAGGTAGTGACAATTCCACTATCTTCACATGCTCTTTCCAATGTGGGTAGAGTGTGGGTCACCCCGATGGCTTTCAGTATGTCCAAATGTCCTCTTCTTATGGGGACACAACCCTAAAGGCCTTATTATAATGTGATCATTTCTGGAAAGATCTTATTTCCAAATACAATTTCAGCCTGACATGCTAGGGGTTAGGTCTTCAAGACATAAATTCAAGAGAACATAATTAATGCATAACAAGGGTGAGTCTCATAAACACATAAGAAATGCTTATCTGAATAGCTTGGAATTCACCGCAGATCATTAACAGCCAGCTTTCACTGGGTTATGTTACATAACAAAAGCCTCCAACACCTACATGACTTATGGCACAAATTCACGCTGGCCGTACCCAGCTCTGGCTGTTTTCCACATGTCTCCTCAGTCTGGGAGCAGATGAAGGAGCAGCTTTTCGCTGGTATTTGTCATTCTCATGGCAAGTGGGAGAGTGTGGAAAATATGGAGCGAACATACAATTGTTGTAAGAGTCTCAGCTTGGAGGCAGCACACCTATCACCATCACTGCTTACTCTGTCAAAGCAATTGCTCTGGTGTGACATCTGCACTTTAAAACTGCCTGGGGTTCTTCATCAGAGAAATGTTGTAAGTCTACTTCAATGAGTGTGGCTGGAGAATCTCACTACAGGAAAGTGGACAGTAATGAACTGAGAGCAGTAATACAACCTACCATAAGCCAGGTCCTGACTTTCCTGATATTTATCATTCACCCAGGTTCTAAGTGCAAATTCAAAGATGTAAGCAAAAAAATTTTGTCATGTTTGCAAGATACTTGGGACATATTAGCAAAACACATGAGTTAATTTTCAACTCCAAGATCCTGTGTTACTAAGGAAACAGCGCAGAGATTGCCTTCTACCAAGAGGATTTGTTTGAAGGTTTATCGAGGATTAATTAAACTAAAATGGTTTACTACAACTTCACAGAGCTTGATGATTTTTAGATACTTAGAAATATTTAATTGCTGGTAACAAACTGAGTAGGACAGAGGGTGAGGAGACATGGGGAAGAAAGTTGGCTGTTGTTAAAATCATGAGGGCAACTTTCCCCAACTCCTAGCTCTCATCCCACCTTACGCCACACCTCTGATGCTACACCTGTCTTCTTCTCCCAAGACTTTTCAGGTCCAGTGCTGACCCTTGCCTGCTCTAGACCTAGAAATATCTTTCCCCAGTACGTTATGATCAACAGCATTTTATTACTCATTACCCTCCATTAAAACATGGCACACTGCGCACCTTTCCAGTTCTACCCTCCCATACTTCACAGGCCATGATCATCCAGACTTCTAACACCATAGACTGGCTTTGTCTAATGGTGTGATTGCTTTTATTTTGTCTGTCTTCTTTCATTCAATGTGAGATATATAATAGCAGATCATTGACTCCAATTGACATGTACAAATCCCGTATGATGGTTAATTGTGATTATCCATTGGGCTGGATAAAGAGATGCCTACCGGGCAATCAAACACGCTGCCAGGAGTGGCTGGTGGGTGCTGTTGACTCTATCTGGTCTGTGCTCCTTTCTGTCTGAGACTCTTCCTCTGTCATTCTCTTCTTTCTGGCAATGATGAGCGAACCAGCTTTGCTCTGCCAAACCTTTCTTCCATGATGTTTCCACATTGGAATAAGCAACCATGGACTGAACCCTTTGGAGTTATTAAACTGACCCTCTCCTCCTTTAAGTTGTGAGTGTGAAATAGTTTGTCCTCATGATAGCTTAGCTAGTCAATTTATCCACTATATAACACAATATATTTAGCTGTTCTGCCTCAGCTAGATATCTGAATAGTTTCCACTTCAGAGCTACTGTGAACATTCAAGTTCATGTTTGAGGGAAACCAAGTTTATAGATTTCCTTAGATCAATATGTAAGGCTGGGATGAATGGATCATAAGCCATGGGCACATTTAGTCATTTTTAAAAGTGGTTGTGCCATTCTCAAGATAGGATTTACATTCATCCATGAAAGCCTTTACAATGTGCACAGCATTTTCAAAAGAGCATGACTGAAACCCAAGTTCTTCTGATTCCTAACCGGGAAGATTTTTCCATTCAATAAGTTCTGATCCTTCTTTCTATCCTTCCTCTCTTCCTGCCTTTCTTTTTGATTCTTAGCTAGGCATACATAAGCTATTTTCCCCTGGGTAATCTTTGTTTCAAATCAGGTTACAGGAGACTCCAAATAATTGTAACTGTAGGAATCTCAGGTTTCATAAAAGATCAGTCTGTCAGAAGAAACTGGAAAGAAGAGAGAGAGAGATCATTTCCCTCACAGGAAAGTGTTTGGTGGAATTATCGAATCCCAGAAGGCAGTGAATCTGAATGAGCCATCCCTGATGAAATACAATGGAAAATAGAAAGCTCATCGTTTATCATATGAACTGCATGACAAAGCACTAGCTTCTCCAAACTGATACATGGGAGCCAACAGGAACCCTCAGAAGTCAAATAAAACCCTAGCCTTTGTGTCTCTACCAGTGAGGCCAGATAAGGAATCTGCTTCTGGTTTATTGATTGTTGCCTGTGTCTGAGCCCACCCCTTGCAGAATCTAAGCAGAAAATTTTAAGAAGAATGACAAGGGAAAAAAACAAGTTCCGCCCTCCTGAACACCTTCCCACTGATTCCTTGATTTTGTATCATAAATAGAATGATTTTTTTTTATATTTAGATTATTTTCAATGCCTGGATTTGAATTTAGCTGAAGTTAAGTGTACTAATTAATTGTGAATCACTCCAATACTTGAGTACAAGGCCTCTTGAGCTTAATGTGCAAATTTATGTAAAAATAATGTGAAAATTACAAACGCATTGGCACATTTTTAACCTGAACTGTAGCACCGCCTCTCATCCGGCAGACTGCTCATTTGCAGGTTGTCTGTATGCAAAGCACTCTGCCCCTGGGAGCCTAAAATCTCCTTAGCAAGTCATCTGAAATTTGAGAAGAGCTTTCTTCTGAACCTGCTTCCTGCTCTCTTTGCTTTATCTTCTCTGATTCCAACACTGGGCCAGAAGCTAAGTCGGGATCACCCTTGGCCAACCCAGCCAGCAGGCAAAGGCCAAACCTCAAGGCTTACCTGGTCCACCCACCTGAGTTTGGAGGGAGACAGCTGAGTATTCCTTCCTGTCTTGAGCCCTGTTCCTGGGTCTTTCTCTATAGCCTTTTCAACTTATGAGAACTTCCCAAATCCCAATCCTCCCAACCTACAGAACCCCAATGTCCTCTGAAGACAAGACCTGCTTAAGGAGAGGCGCTAATTGCTCCGAGGTCCTGGACTACCTGTCTGATTTTTAACTAAGTTTGAGATATGGGAAAGCAAGGCAGAAAGGTGGAAACTGATCAACCCTGTTCACACTCAGGAGCCTTACCCTTCCTGGGGAAAAGAGCCAGCGCTGACAGATACTCAGGTGCAGCAGCAGGGGGAGTGGTCTGCTCACCTGCCCCGTGGCCTGCAGGCACCTATGAAAGAAGGGAGCCGGTCAGTACTAGAGATGCTGGGAGAGGCCTGCAGGCAGGGTCAATCATTTCACACCTAAGACTGGGAAAGAGGCCTCTTTGGAAATTACCTAGTCATTTAGCTGCTTGGGCAGAGACTGGTGGGAGGGACAGCAGGCTCTCCCAGGAGCTGGCAAGCAGCAAACTGGTTCTGATTCTGCATGTACAGGGTGAAGATGGGTTGGTGGAGCTAAGGGAAGCCCACCTGTGCCAGGAAAGACAGAGAGGTCCATGACACTGGAAGTGGACACCTCTAGGACAGGAGCCACACCAACAAGGAGTGCAAATCACTGCTATCTTAAGGAAAGTTCCAAATAGCTCAATCTAACATTAAAGAGACATCATCCTCAGGCCCCAGCTACTGGGACACATGACTCTGTTTACTTCTATGCCCAGCAGCCCACATGACCACAGCTCAGGTTGGGATGAGAAGGCCTGCCTTCCCACACCGAGTGGTTCTACACGGGCTGTTTCCGGTGGCCAGCAGATTAGGCAGCAGTTGTCTCATAGTCTATGGTCTGGACATTTATGATCCGGTCCCTAGATCAGCATGGTCACCACTGACTGTGAGCTTGTTGAAATATAAAGTGCAGCCTGGGCTCCCAGAATCAGAAGGTAGATTTTAACAAGTGCCAGGGACACTTGAGCTGTAAGTTCCTCCTTCTAAAGTTTGACTCCAATTTTCTATCAAGTCAAACCAGCCGTTAGTGGTTCAGAGTTGGAAAGATGAATTCCAGCATTCCAGTCCTCAACTGGGGGCCTTGCAAGAAGCATTTCCTGGCTTCAAACTTCCCCTCAGGTTCTCACCTTAAATGGGGATGCTAATCCCACTTAATCTAAGATGAGTAACTGGAAGGATAAATTCAGATTTGTCTTACAAATTACAAATAACAATTGAAATAGCATTCACTCATATTCCTGTGTGGTTTGCTGACTTAGTAATTGGATTACAAACACCAGAGAATGGGACAATGTCTCCTCTGCCCCTTTGTTTTGTTCCCTATATCCCTAAGTATGGTGCTCCACCCATAATGGGGATGACAATCTGACATTTATAACAGTCCACCTCTCTTGGTGCTCCTCTCCCCCATAAACATTTTTCTAATTCCAATTCCTGACTCTAACCATAAAAAGATCCTGTCACTTTGACCTAATCCTCTGAAGTTCATCCCTCTAAATAATTGTATTGTCTCTAGCTATAAAGCACTCTGTTGCTATGGCAACACATGCATAATTGCCTGTGTAAGTAATTGAAGGTGGCTCTACAAGTCAGACTTCTTCCTACCAGAAAACAGTCTGACCTCCCCGAGTGTTCCTGTCCCAAAGGTTTATATCAAAGCCTTCTCAGGCTTACAGATGTTCATAGTCCAACACAAGGAACTAGAATGATACAGTAGGAAAACCACCGGGAGAGAAAATTGGATATCTTGGCTCTAATACAGTCTGACTGACATCTAATTTGTAATATAATTTGGTACAGGGTACATGGCTTTTCAGAGTCTCAATCCTCTGTATTCAAAGAAAGATAATAACAGTAGGAATACATTTCTACAACTCAATCCATAGAAAATAGATTTTACTTAACTGAAATTACTCAACAAAACTTCCCAGTATTAAACATTAACACAGCTATTTTTATGTGCATGGTTCATAATCATTCCAATAAATGATTAATTACAGCATTCTGTTTGGCCCAGTAATTTTGCTAGACTTCTATGATTCATCATCTGTGGTATGTTGTAATGTTACCTCTCGAAACTGACATACTAGCATTTATTTTTATTGCTTCTCTTGGATGACTTTTCAAAGAGACACCTAAAGCCACATGCTTAAAAGTGATTTAAAAGTTTGACGTGGTGGAAGTAAACGTCATTTAACTTAGCTGGCCGCTGATACAGGAGCAGTGGACCTGTTCTGCCTTGGATTTGGCCACTGGAGCAGAGAACCTCACAATGACTAACCCTACGGCCTGTCACCCCAATGCATCGCTCTGTGAAGGTGCATCATGTGTGGTCTCGGAGGAAAATGTCAACGCCATTCTCAGCACAGTCATGAGTGTGGTTCTGACCACCCTGCTGGCCTTGGTCATGTTCTCCATGGGCTGCAATGTGGAAATCAAGAAATTCCTAGGACATATAAAGAGGCCATGGGGCATCATTATTGGTTTCCTCTGTCAGTTTGGGATCATGCCGCTCACAGGCTTTGTCCTGTCAATGGCCTTTGGCATCCTCCCCATCCAGTCCGTGGTGGTCATCATCATGGGCTGCTGTCCTGGAGGAGCAGCCTCCAATATCCTGGCCTACTGGGTGGATGGCGACATGGACCTAAGGTAAGAGATCTATATCTCTAACTACTGCAATCACATTGGGCTCCTCTGTGTAGAAGCCCATGGCATTCAGAGTGTACATCTGGTCTACCACTGATTTTAGGTATGACTAAGGAACTAAGTGGGAAAGAATAAATACATTTCAGTACTTTTGGACACAGATTCTTGGCTATTAGAATTGGGGGCTGTGGTTTATTTCTGTGCTTTTAAATCTAAATTAGATAACAAGGAGTTGCATAATTGCTGATTATCTTTGGTGAAAGTTTCAAAGTATAAGAAAAAAAAAAAGGAATGTTTTCTAAGCCACGATCCATAACTGAGAAGTTGATGTGGATGTCAAAAGACAAACGTAAACTCAAACTGGGCACCAGTTTAGAGACTCCCAGGAGACAACAGTCAGTTCCCCTACACACCCACTTCTGTAGGCAAACTCTTTCTTGTTATAAAATCTGAGGAAGAATTCATAATTTGCTTTACCTCTACTGGCATAAAAGAAATGGAAAACAAATTTACAGTAGTTTTTTGAAGTATTTATACTGTACTATAACATAAACAGGAAATGGTATCTCTGCCTCCTACAGAGTAATCTGAAATTCAGGGTTTGCCCAGTTCTTCCTGGAAATGTGACTGAAGAGAAGGGAAAGTAAGTTATAAGAGGCAGTGTTAATGGAACTAGTGCAAAACTTCTAGTGCCCAAAGCTGAACACACAAATTCTTTTCTCCTTACTGTATTTCTTCATTTGTGGTGAAGTGTATGCATTTTTGAAAATTATCTAGGTGGTAATGCTACATATGCTTATTAAATACTGTAGGGTAGGCAACTAGCTTTATTAATCCCAGCTACTGTATGCAGAAGACAGAAGCTTCAGGTATAGATATGCTACTGTGGGACTGACCAAGTACTTAGCAGTAATTAGAAACCTGCTGTTGTATCACTACCGCTAATTTCTCCAGAAGTTTTAGACAAATTTTACACTTCATATGTTTTTGTCATACTGATTTTTGCAGGAGGAAATGCATAGTATCTACCTCACAACAGATGTATTTTGAGGAAAAGCCCTGTGAAAGAACTTAGGATGCAAAGCATTGTTCAGATTCACTTAATTTGTGAACCACAATATAGCACTAAATTCTTCCTAGACTTGAGTTTAGTTTGACCAGAGCACACAGAGATGAAGATTCTAAAAGCTAGCACTGAGTAAATTCAAGTGAGTAGATTGGAGGTTTGCCCTCCACTAGCTAGCTTTGCATATCTGTTAGTTTTAAGTGTACAGTCTTGTGCCTTAACAAAGTGACCCATATCTTACTGTAATGCCATCAGTATGGTCATTTCCTGGGACAGAAAACAGTATATGTGATGCCAGAAATTTGTCTGTTAAAATGGGCTTTCTTCTGCAGGCTATATTTTAGCACCAAAACTAATGTTTATTACAATGACCATAATAGCCACAACAATGTTAATCATGCTACCTGTAAGGTGGCCTTATGGGTGCATTGTATATGTTAGGGGAAAATATTCAAATATTTCTTTAAAATAAATTGAGAGAGTGAAACTTCAGACCATAGGCAATAGTCTTCCAAAACATTTTATTCTTCTAGAGAAAATACTGGATAATTTAAACCATATGACAATGTATCTAGATACAGTCCAATCCACCACTCATATTTCTAATTCTGTCCTCTGACCGTTACTTTCTCCATCTCCACTTGAGCTTCAGAAACAGCACTCAAGACATCATCATTTATATTGACAGATACCTGTGCTATTGAGCTGATAGCACACAGTTCCACCTGGCTTTCACTTTCCTAGATGTGGTCCCTAGGAGAAGAAACTAAAAACATTGTTCCTCCTCCTATTACATTTTCTGAGATGACAACCATTACATTGTACACCCTCTTCTGATTTTAAGTAATACATTAATAAGCAGTGATCTGTGTTTTTTTGGAATACAGACAGTGACATTACTGCTCCTTCTCTGATCACTTCCAGCCTGGAAATTTGTCATTTCTGAATCTGATCCATGCACAAATACTTTTGTCTATGAAAGCGGTGCTGTGGACATCAGGAGCACAAAATGGGTCAGGGAGAAATGAAGGAGACCTTTCAGGTGAATTTGCTGATGGCCAAGGCCCAACGACCAAGAGAGACAGAGTGACCCCACTTCTTTTGTGTCTGTACTATGCCCAGAGACAAGTAAATATTTTGTCTCTCTGGACTAGTGATGGCCTTGACCGCCCCACACAGACTGCACTTGCTGTCTTTTCTTTGACTTCTTTGGGGAATCCATTCTCTTGCGGAATTGCTCAGTCCCCCGCAAAACCTTCACAGCTGGCTACTCTGTACACCCATGATTTTCTAGAATTCCTATTGCATAGCTTTTCCTGCCACATCCTTTGTCAGTGGCCAAACGCTATTACATTTTTCATCTTTCAGTTCCATATTCATTGTTATTTTAGTTGTCCAAAATTCCTGAGCTTCTGGACTATCACAGTTCAAAGCAACCCCTCCCACTCCAACCACATAAACACCCACCGTCAACTCTTTGCCTCACACTCCCTCTAAGTTTGGTGTTTTTCATGCAGCATTTATTTTTATTTTAGTCACTAATGTATATTGGACACTATTACATGCCAGGCACTCACAGTACCAAGCACTCAAAATGCTTTGGTGTGTTTCACCTTCCAAAGAATCCTCTCGGGTCAGCGCTGTCATTCTCTGCATTTGGCAGGTGTTAAAATTAAGGCTCATAACCATAACCAGTGCATGTTCACGTCACCGTTGGGATCCAGACCTATGTACTTCTCTCTGATCCTTTCTCCATCATTTGTCTGCATTATTTCTATACTTTTCACTGCCAGTACCCCCCAGTACCCCCCAGTACCCCCCAGTACCCCCCAGTACCCC
The DNA here is from genome assembly GCA_004027595.1 of Dinomys branickii. Taxonomy (NCBI): domain Eukaryota; kingdom Metazoa; phylum Chordata; class Mammalia; order Rodentia; family Dinomyidae; genus Dinomys; species Dinomys branickii. The sequence goes on along the minus strand of PVLD010001882.1, from coordinate 39,402 downwards.
CCAGTACCCCCATACACCCTTCTTTTCAGGCTTCAGACTTGCTGTTCCACTTCCGATATGATTATAATGTTTTGCACTCTTTATCACTGATTTCACCGAATCTTCATACTTTAACTGCTTTTATTCCTCCCTCCCCCCCCACACACACACACATGAAACTTCCATATCATGTAAACGCATGATTTTCACTGTCGTATATTGATACATTTCTCATTCCAGTATAGATGCATGGTAGGATTTCTATTTTTGATAGCCATGCCCTTTATAGAACTGGAAATTTTCCACGTAAAGTAAATTTTTATTTTGCTAGTTTATGCCCCTACACTGTTAATTAAAATGCTCTAACTGTGAATTATTTTCATGTTATTCTAAGTGGCTTGACTTTGTTTTTGTTTCTAGTTTAGAAAGAATCAAACCATAGCCACCTTTTCTCCTGTCTCTCTGTGATGTCTTACTGTCTTTGTCCATTAAACCTAACCTGTTTCTCTTCCAAATTCTAACTTGCACTTCCTCCAATTTTTAAGAAACATCTCCCTCCAAACTCGATGCTATCATACAACTTCCTAAAGTGTCTGAACAGTAACTCAGAATTGAAGTTTTCAGGAGATTAAAAATAAAAACAAGAAAAAAATCTGACTTTCTTCTACAAATTGTTCTACTAATTTAAAACGAATAGGTCTGGACCTCCTTTCTCTTCACCACACTGTGGCTCAGGAATCCCCGACTCCTTTCCTTTCCCTCTCCCTGCAGGCGACATGCTGGACGCATAGGAATAAAGGCTACAGAAACAATTATCAGCCTGCTGTAACATATTTTTTAAAGTAAAGATAAGAGAGAGGGAAAAGAAGAGAGAAAAAACATTTAGGAAGTTCAGTACTTTAATTACAAGCGGGACAAAACACTATTAATAACAAGTGCACTTATTCTTCTTCTAGGGCAGCACTGCCTTTGCTTCCTATTTTTATCTACATTGAGTTAACCCATGATGATAATAGATTGAACTTCTCAGGAAGTGTTTTAAGTACATCTTCTAGTATTGACGAGCATGAAAATATTTTAGTTCTACTAATACAGATAGTTTTACCTGAATCTTCTAAAGCTAATTTAAGTGAATTCATTACTCATTTAAAAGAAGATGAGTAGGAAGATTAATAGTTTGTCGGAACTGTGCATATTTAATTATTTATACTAGAATTAAATTATCTTCATCTATTTTGCTTTGCAGAGTATAGAATTGTTATTTGGGGGAATGTTCAGGTAGTTTAAATATTTAGTATTTCTTTCAAGTACACAGATAATACCTATTAGAAATGACTGAATAATCTGAATGCCATAGCTGTCTAGGAATGAATCTTTCAGAAGAATTGCCATGTTTGTTGATGGCAAGCTGTAGTAGAAGACAAAAACATGTGTGGTCATACAACTAATAACAGTAACTGGCTCACAAGAAGAGCTTGTTCTCCATACTGGACACGGTGAGCTCATCACAGGTTCCTGCACAGTCTATGAAGCAATTAAGACTGTGATCATCATTACAGATAAGGAAATCTGGCAAAGAGAATTCAAGAAAACCTCCCAGGGTCACATATTAAGTAGCACTATATTTTCCCAATCCAGACAGCAAGCGGTCATAGAGCCCCAGCATTGAATCTACTACCCAAACTCTCTTCCACTCACCACCACAGTGCTGAAAACCTCTACATTTGATGGCAATTCTTCCATGCTAGAAGCCAAAATCCACCTTCTCATCCAGACATCTTATTAAAATACAAGTGCTTTAAGCAGGACAGTTCCCAGGTCTTGATTCTTTGAAGACACATTTGATTATTGTTAAGAATCCTCCCTCCCTTGCTTGCAGGAAGGTTTTGCCTTTCGTTTTAAAATCAGTTTATTCTTCTCTATCTATAGCCATGTAGGCAATAATTTGACTGTTTCTAGAAAGATAAGAAGACCTCCTTGCCCAGACATGTATTCTCAAAGGCCCCAGGAGGCCCATCTCCACCAGCAGGCACAAATGCGTGAAGGCCCTGGAGTCTCGACTGACATCGATGGATGCATGTGCTGTTGGAGATTTGACAATGATCATCCAGGCACTATGTGTCTTGTTTAACAACTGACTCAGACATTATGAAACCCCCCTCCCATCCTTGAGCACAAATAAGGGGGAAAGGTAAATGCATGGCAGAGTAGAAAGACAACAATATGGATGACTGCGCCCAAGGCCAGACTCTGCTCAAATTTGGGCACATGTATAATTCCGCCCATCACAGCAGATAGTGCCACTGGTTGAAATAAGTTCTTGCCGAGCTTTCTAGTAGTGGACTGAGAGTGAAGCAGGCTCTCTCCTGGAAAGCACAAGGGCACATGTCAACCTGCTCGTTTCCTTGCAGCGTCAGCATGACCACGTGCTCTACACTGCTTGCCCTGGGAATGATGCCGCTCTGCCTGTATATCTATACCAAAACGTGGGTCAACGCCGGGAGCATCGTCGTTCCCTTTGATAGCATAGGTAAGCCATTCCTCCGCAAGACTGTTTAATATCACCCTTGCGCCCTCTGCTTAGTCTCTACTACGACCCCAGGCCAGGCTCACAGATAGACATCATTTATCTCTTGCACTTGTGGCAGTTTTCACCCAATTAGAATTTCCTTCTAATTCACCTTGGCCTTTGAATGACTATTGGGAGAATGTAAATTTCAAGATTTGACCTCACAGGACACTGATTTTTCATCATTTCACATCTCTAGCAAAGGAGCCAGTTTAAGGGATCCCCACACCCCAGCAAACTCAGGATACTTACCCAGGGCAGCCTCCATCTTTCCTTTATCCAAGAGCTAGTTCATATTAATGGCAGTTTGCACGTGAACACTTATATTGAATATATGCAAAGAAAGTTCATGTAATGGTTTCAAAACCTAAAAAGCAAAGATGAGTGGCACCATCGGAAACTACAAGATGAAGCTTAATTATTTTCCTTTTTTTATTTCAAAGAGAAAACAAAACAAAATAACAACAACCAAGACAAAAACAAAACAAGAGGAAACTTAATTTTAGGTACCCTCATATGTGAGCCATAGCTTCATAGAAAAGTTGGTCTAATGTCATGCCCCAGAATTAAAATTTGCTATTATGACCATATCTCCTTTCATTTCGACTCCTAGATGTCCCCCCATTGCTATTTCTGGGGGAAATACAGGATAGTGCAAGATTAATTGGTTGGTGTGCCATAGGGATGAAGGTCAACACAAGGGTAAGATGGCTCCTGGTGTGCCAAAAGCAGGCCTTCCCACAGAACTACCATCACAAAAGGTAACTGCAGGGGATCTAGCACACCAGTGCCCATCACCAGGACCCTACACATTAAAGAGTCTTGTATTCAGATGAAATTATGGACAAATGTCTTTCTGATGAGAGTCCCCTAAAAAGTATGGGTTTCCCATTGAAGAGACCATTCAGCAAAGGCCACCCAGTGACATGGGGATTGTCTTGGTTACTTTTCTCTCATTGATGAGACAAAATACCCAATGTCCACAATTGAGGAAGGAAAGGTTTATTTAGCTTACAGTTTGTGGAAGTCTCAGTCCATACTTGGCTGGCTCAGAGGCAGAGTGGCACATGGCAGAGGGCAAACGTTCATGATGGCCGAATACAGCAAAAACCACAAGAGCAGAAGGGAGGAATAGCAGGCAAGCAGCCTCTTTCTTCCTCCCTTGCATTGTAAACAGGCTACCCCGGCCCAGGGGGCATGTAGCTCTCACACAATTTCTAAGTCTTCCTCTTCCACAGGCTCAGGATGTACACAAAGTAAGCACCCTGGTTTCCTGCTGAGTCACTCAGCCAAACCTCTGGACTCCCCAAGTTGACACAATGTATCAACCATAACAGGGATGTTTGTTAAAAGAATGCCTAGGATGTTTTGAAACCTGGACTAAAAAGTCCCTTTCATTTCTAAGAAAGATCATTTCTGTGAATAAATGTGATGTACACTATATACAACTGAATGGGGACAAATTTTTTCACAGTACTTGGGATGATTGATATTGCCATATTTTTCACATAGTCTCTTTTCTCTCCCCTCCTCCCATCATGGCTATTAAACCTGTAAAAAGTGGTCCTTCCTTGAGACACAATGCAGTAGGGGTTGTTTCTGTATGAGATTCTCCCTCTGACCCCTGGGAGACCCCATCATATCAGATACAATCTGAGCTCGGGCCTTTAAAACAACTCTCCCTGCTCCTCATGCTGTGTAGCTCATTCTGCTCTTTCAGGGCACACCTTCCTCGAAGAATGCGGTTTGTTTGCATGGCAAACACTTTGGTCCTCTCAAGGAGCCTGCTTGCTGACAGAGGAATTTTGATTGTACATTTTTCGCTGCTTAAGAAAAGAATTTAAGCCCTAAAACATTCTCCTCTTGATATCCATTTCTTTGCTACAAATGTCCCTTGGGAATATTGAGTAATTTTTCACTATGTGAATTGCTTGTACCATGTCCTTTCCTGTGAATAAATTTTGAAAGGAAAAAAAAATGAGAGATGGATTGACATTTCAGTAGAGGGTGGAAATCATCATAAGTAGGGATCAAGGGTGAAAAAGAAGAAAAAAGGAAAGAGAAAGCAAAAAGAGATGGAAACACAAAGACATTAACTGTGCACATGTTCACTGAGGCCTGTTTTCCAACCCAAACTTTTTGCTCTTAGTTTTTCTAGTTTCTTTAACGAGGATAAAACCAAGCTGACAGCTTCACAAAATGTTATCATCACTTGATAAATGAGGCTATTGAGGCTCAGGGCAATTATTTAATTTTCCCAAGATTCCTAGGGAGCTGGAAATAGTCCACTGGCCTGCTCTTCACCCTGCTCTGTGAGCCGGCACCATGCTTGGGACGGCATGCGCAGGGCTCAGCATGTCCCTGTGATTCAGGAGAACAGATAACAACATCTGCATGGGAAGAGGCCAGTGCATAGCTGGAACCTGAAAGCAAAACACTATGACAAGTTGTTGCAGCCACATTTTGAGTATCTCATACCACGAGCTTTACCTCCTTGTTGTCATGAAATCTCACCACAGCGCTGTGAGGGAGACATGAGTCCACTCATTTTCCACATGACGAGACCAAAGCACCGAAGGGTTAAATGATTTGCACAGTTTCCATGGTTTGTGAATTTCACTAACGGAATCGTTCGGCACCCTCTTTCATTATGGCTTTTCTTTATACCTTTATTCCTCCTATGGCTCCTGGGAAAGCTAGAATTAAGACCTAGTGTTGCCTTCAATGGTATAAACTACAAGCTGGTCATTTTGATCTACACAGACAGGTATTTTGCAGAGCGAGAGAGCCCAGGCATATAAGGAATAAAGAAAACAAACAACCTGGAAAGCAAGGGAACCACAAGCACAAGCCCAGCCAGAGCAATTTACCAACACTCTGTCTTAAAATTAAAAAGAGCTGGGGATATCACTGAGAGTGAAGGCCTTGAATTCAATCCCCCGTTCTGCAGGGAAAAAAAAGAAAAAAGCCAGCTTCAGGACCCCAGGAGAGCAGAGTTCCAGCAGCCTGCTCTCAGGGCAGGAACCGTCTAAGGGGTATGAAGAAGGGCCACTTCAAATCCCTGGAAAAATTCCCCTGGCCTCAACTGGTGAAGGGAGAAAAAACTTTCACCCTAGACTATGTCCAGAGACCTATCTGCCTTGGCCTGCTCCAGAGAGACCAGGACCTTAGCAAGAAGGGCCAAATGGATCCTATGTGTTCAAAGCGCACAACCAAAACCCAGTCACAAATCTGTTCCAAACACAGTGTGTGTGCCTAGATTTAAGCTACCACAATGCAAACAACTTCTATCAACACAATTTTAATTTAAGGCTTACAAACTTCACAAAACTGACTGGGTGGTCTAGAGTTCAAAGGAAAGAGTCCTCCCCAGAGAGTGGAATGCAGGGATACACAATGGGGGACTTTCTGGAGGATCTAACCACAGTGCTCTCTGCCACATGTCTCTTCCCACCACTGTCTGCTCCCTCTCTCCTGTCTTTTTGTTCTGCAGCTTTTAGTTTCTTAGCCATGGCTTAACTCCAGCAGGTAATTTCTAGGTAAAAGTAATTACTGACCCTTACATTGTGGGTAGGGCTGGAAGGCTGGAGAGAAATTATGTTTTCATCATAATTAGATTCACTTTAAGTTAATATTTATAGTCCTGGAATCTAGAATCTGTTTTCCACTTCTCAGTCAACTTATCCCAATAGTAGGCAACATCTACTCTCAGAATTTCATCATCCAGTTTCACTTTCTCATATGCGTTAAAAGGATGGTTGGAAAAGAAAGAGCCCATGAGAAGTAAGAAGCTGTTGGTGCCTTACTCTCGGGAAGAAGCCATCGGGCAAATGAGTATTTGCCAATCTGGAGAGACAAACCATACGGCACAAGAAGGGCAGTAAATTTAACATGGTGAAATTAAAGTATGACTCTTTCATCTGGCTACCTGAGCATATTGCTGCGAAGAATTATAATTACATGAGAGGTCACCAAATGTATTATCTCATGGAAAATTTAAAGCGCTCCTTTTCAACCTATTTTCTCACCTCTCTGTTGTTGGTTTGAATAAGTGAAATTGGTTTTCACCAAAAGTCTTTAACCTTCAGAATGCCCTGAGATCTTGAGCAAATTTTGAATGTTTTCTTTTATTTCTTCTACTTTAAAGTAAATTATTTATTTCTACTACCATGAAGTAATGGAAAGATTTAAAATATCACCCACATGTACCACAAGAACATACATAACCACGTGTGCAAACACATGCACACAAATTTTGGCAAGATATCTTTCCTAGAATATATAGATCTGATAGACTAAAGAAGCTGAAATCCTGACAAATTGAAATTAAAGTTTACTGGCAGTAGAAGTAACACTAAAAAAACCATCCAGGATTTAGTGAAAGTATTTATATTATCAATTTTCTAATCAGTAATATTAAATTAGATGTTGGAGTAAGTAAAGAAGGGGTGTGTGTGTGTGTGTGTGTGTGTGTGTATGTAAATCTGTATTCTGTTCCATGCATTCAATAAGGAAGGCTGAAATACTGCCTGAGGTTTTTTTTCAAGCTACTTACCTCTTGTTTTTCTATTTCCTGTGTTAGATCCTTTGCTAATTAAATTGATCTTCTGTCATCTTCAGGTATTTCTTTGGTCGCTCTTGTTATTCCTGTTTCCATTGGAATGTTTGTTAATAACAAATGGCCCCGGATAGCAAAGATCATACTTAAAGTAAGTACCCCGCACAATAGGCTGCACAACTAAATGCTGCACAGTAAGAACTGGAGTGGTCGTCTCTCCATCTGTCATATTGCTTTGTTCTCATTGGATAATTTAACTCCCTTTGGGGGCCTGAAGGTATGAGTTATGTAATGCTTGTTCCTAGAATGCCTTTCTTGGTTCTATCCACAGGGAAATATCTACCCATCTTTGGAGATCCAACTCAAACATCACCTCTTGATTTTACTCTACCCTGTCCTCACAGAGCATTGCTGTTATCTCTGTTAGGTGATTTTATATTATAAAATCTATCTAGACAGAGATCTTAGGTAACAGAACATATGTTTTTAATTTCTGTCACTATATGGCTGGGTCAGTGCCAGGCAACTGGCATAGTTTAATATATGGTTACTATACATTGCCCTTGACCAACTACACGGATATGCATGCAGGTGATACAGATAGATTCTGTTCTTCAGGATGAAATGAGCTAATTAGTATTGTTTCTCTGGACAAAAATGTACAATAACTAAATATTTTACAATATATAATTAAATCTCTACATAGTATAAAACTGTAAAAAGGAAAAAATAGCCATGCCTTTTTAAGCTTATAGTTTTACATCTATTTTCTTATTATTAGAACAATCATAAAATGTGGCTGAAGCAAGATTTTTATCTACCACAACAAATAAAGAAATTAAGACTTTAAATATTCACAATTTACCAAGGGACACAAGATAGTAGGAGCTGAATCTCAAAGTCAAGTCTTCTAGGCTCTTGTTGGACTTGAGTTTCTTCCTCTGACAGGATAATTTGCAAGCTAGAAAATCTTCAGGTTAATTGAGCGTGAATAGGCTGCATCATGCGGTTTCCTTACAATTTAAAAAGCACCAGTGTTTCTAGTTGACTGTGGCCCTCAAGGTAGAAGTACATAGAGAGGTAGCTTGGTTATCACACTGCCAGATGGAAGCATTCTTCTTAGCTTTTGTCCCTGCAAACACAGTCAGAGGTGCTCGACAATGTCACTGGGTTCACTTGTGTCTTTGTTTCTTATAGGTCGGGTCCATTGCAGGTGTAATTCTCATCGTACTCATAGCTGTAGTTGGAGGAATTTTGTACCAAAGTGCCTGGATCATTGAACCCAAACTGTGGGTGATAGGCACGCTCTATCCTATAGCTGGTTACGTCCTTGGATTTTTTCTGGCTAGAATAGCTGGTCAACCCTGGAACAGGTATGGTATCTTACCAAATCTGATTGGAAATTTTCATTCATAACAGCTGTTGCATGTGTTTGCTATGGCAGCCACAACAAAGTGCCACAAATGCAGTGGCTTAACAGAAATTTGTTGTTTCACTTTTTCACAGACAAAAGTCAGAATGAAGGTGTTTGCCTGCTTGGCTCTTCCTGAGGGCTATGAGGGAAGGTTTTATTTTAGGTCTTGCTCCTCAGCTTACACATGGCCATCTTTTCCCTGTGTCTCCACACACGCATGTCATGCTTGCATGCCTGTTTCTGTTTCTGCCCTTTCTATTTAATAAGAAAATAAACATATTGGGTAGGAACCATCCTAATGACATCATCTTATATAATTACATGTGCAATGATCCCATTCTGTGATATCAGGGTAGAACTTCCACATATGAAATTGAGGTGGGGACATGATCAGGCCATAGCAATTATATATACTAATGACAAGCTCAAAATCTTAGACCTTTAATCACATTTGCCCTATTTATACATGTTATTCTAAATAAATTCATTCATTCTTAAAATAGTGCAAATCCCCCAAAAGAAGATATTGACTGTCTTTATAATTATGTATGTATTTATTTATACTCAAATTCTTCTGGGCCATTCTCCATCTAGTGCCAGACAGACTTTTCCACTGTTACACATTCTTATTATCCAGGCAGAGTGGCTTTAGCAAAGGCAGTGAGTTTGGCTTTATGATACTCATGGGTTCCTCCAGCAATTGGCAGGATGAACTCTCTTCGGACTTGCTACTATATAAAAACATTTCCTCTCCTCCCAGTCCATCTAAGGCAACAGACAGGGAAAGGCAGATGTAGGCTGACACAAAGGAGCAGTACTTGCACCACTGAGGTAGGCTGCATTCCATCCCCCACCGCTCACCAGCTATGGGACCTTGGGCCAAGCAGTTTCCCTAAGTTTTATTGTGTATAAAACAGGGATAATAATTCCTACCTTGCAGATTTTTAAATGAGATTTAATTACAACAATCAAACTGAACAAAAAGTAACTATAACAAACACTATATCTTAAGTGTTTTCTGAGCCCCTTATTTGCGCTCTAGGTTGTTGCCAAGGACATCGCTGAAAAGGACAAGATGAACATTATTTGCCATATATGGAAGGAGCATTGTTATAAAGTAGATACTGGGGGTTAGGCACAAACACTGTGAATGTTCAAATTTAAGCATTTAAACTTATTACAGTGAAAGAAATATTGCCACTAATCTCCCTCAAAATACCCGTCTTCACTTTGAGCAGGCTTACACCAATATTTCTGACACTTTCTGAAGCAATTCTGGAAATATTTTCAGAGTGCCTTTATAGGGTGTGATGGAAAACCTGGTGAAGGTTGCTGCCAAGGTTCATCCAATGGAAAAGTGGACCCATAAAAACAGTAGGATGGGTCCTCATCCACTTACGCATCAGAGCTGGCACCATGAGATTGTAGCTTTTCCCTAAAGTCCAAATGGCCGTGAAAGACAAACATTTCCAATCAATGCAGGATATGAAAGCAGCTATACCTCAACTAAAGAGAAGGAAGAGGGCTTCCAGAACTGCTTCCAAAAGTGTCAGAGACAACGGGACAAGTCCATTCAAGGCAAAAGGGACTATTGTAGAAGGATTCAGGGAAATGTATCTTTTACATTTAATGCATTTAATATTTTTATGTGAATATATCCTATTTTTATCACATCTCACATATATATATGTTCAGTATATTTAGATCATATTACTATGTAACAATGTATTTTTTCAACATAAAGGCATGTAATTTACATTGAATAAATATACATACAATCTATGTACTTGTTCTCACACTTGCCTTGAATGTTATCCAGTAACAAAGCAAAGCAACAACCAACACACGTTTGGCCCTGAATCAAGGCCAGCAGTTTTCTGAAGCTGTTGGTTTCAAGCAGGAGCCTAAGGTGGTATCTTTCTATGGTCTGTTGGCCATTTCAGAACTTTAGAAATGTAATGGTCAATTCATTAGAAAGAAAAAAATAACTAAATAAATTTTATGAGAGGACTTCAAGATGGTGACCGGGTAGGCAGCAGAGAGAGAACCTCCCAGAGGAATGCTACTCAGACAAAGGAATATAGGAATATAGCAATATGTGAAGGACAGAAAGGAAAGAGGTGGGTATCCTGAACTCAGGAAGGATCTGAAATGGGAATTGAAGCCCTCAGAAAGACTAAGCAAAACCTCTTCTGAAGGAAAGGATCAGAGATCTGCTATGGCTCAGTCAGAGGGAGAGGAGGAGGAAGTCAACGCTCCAAACACAACCTTGGCCCATGCCCTTGTTCCGGCGTTTGTAGCTTCAGCTTCAGAGATGCACGCTCACCGAAGCCTCCCGACTCGGCCAGGGGAGAGCGGAGTTCTGAGAGCCGGTCCAGGGCTGGAGAGGGGATGGCGCAGCCAGGAAAAGAGGCAGTGGCGGTCGGGAGCAGTTGTTGAACCCAGTCTGAGGATGAGAAGTTAAGACAGCCACTGGGGCAGAGTCCCCACCCTGCGGGAACCTTCCTAATCAGCGCCTGGAGAGAATCAATGCAACTAGTACACAGCCCACCACGCCCGGCTCTGCGCCTGCCTCGAGGCGGTGGCCCCCTGCCTGTCTGCTGGGTGAGTGGCTACCGGCAGAGAGCAGTGGGGAACCTCGGCAGCAAGCCGCAGCGGCTCCAAGGGATCCGGCTGAGGAGCAGACGGGGGCTCCAGCACCGCAACGGGAGGGAGATGCAGATGCAGGTGGATCGTGTGGCTCCATGCCCTTCTCACTCCAACATCAGGCAAGAAGCACGAGCTGGGTTGCCGGGACTCAGCTCCCACCCTGAACTCTCTCTGGGAGCACCTTGAGTCTCAGCAGCTTGAGCAAGCACCGCCTGTTCCTGGCAACAATGGGACGAATCCACAGACTTCAGGACTCACCCCAAACTATTAATGTGAGCACCAAGAGGGTCTCCTTACTGTTTGCACATATGAACCATGCATGAACACATAGCAACAAATTAGATGAAAAGCAGCAGACCGGGTGTCTGAAAAACAACAACATACTCTGTACAGCAGACCCGAGAAAATCCTCCAACTCTCTTCTAGAATTAATCTTTAAACTCAGTTCATACCCTGAACTAACACAGTGAGAACGGGCCGGGGAGATTTCAAGCCCTTATACCAAGCATCGTAAGTTCGTCCAATGCCCAGCTGCAAGGGGTGGGGAAGGGTAATACTGGAGATCAGGAGGAGGGAGGAGGAGAAGAAAGGGCCTACAGCATCAAGGTAATGGGACAGAGCCAAACGGGTCACAGGGGCGCCCCAGTGGGGGCGTGTGCCCCGTCGCTGCTCCGCTGTGGGCCCCACGGCTACTCCGCCATGGGCCCCACTGAGGGTGCCCCACAGACTGTACCCACCCCCACCCATAGCACGGCGATGGGGCGGAGCCAGGCGGTCCGCTGTGAGCATAGGTGCTTTTCCACCTCCGACCATGGCAGTTTGTATACACCCATGTATGATATAGTATAGTCTGAGGCAACTATATCTCTTCCCAAGGTGAGAGTCCAAGGGTATAGATAAACCCAGGAATACAGTTATTATCACAGGGAAGATGACTCATTGAGTGGTAGGGCAACGGAGATGAGGGAGGAGAAAATTGAATGATCAAATGGGCCATCATCTGTATAACTGAGTAACAGATATGAAGGTAACATTATGTAGTACAGCATCCAGAGCTAATTCCCTTCTATGTTCTCTGTAATATTGTATTTCCTCAATCGTTTTTGTATTAACAGAAGTGAAGATGACTTTATATTATACAGCATCCAGTGCTAATTCCCTACTATCTTCTCTATAATTTGGTATTTCCTTTAATGTTTATGTGTTAACTAGTGTGAAGATAAGATTATGCAATACAACATCCAGTGCTAATTCCCTACTATATTCTGTATAATTTTATATTTTCTGTATTGTTTATGGCTTATTCTGGTTCATATGTCTCCATTCTTTTGTCTTTAAGAAAAAAACAAACAGCACACGTGTTCTCTTAACCTCCCTGGTAGGTGCCGAACAGTAGCTCTGGAGACAGGAATGCAGAACAGCCAGCTGTGCTCCACCATCGTGCAGCTCTCCTTCACCCCTGAGGAGCTCAACCTCGTGTTCACCTTCCCGCTCATCTACAGCATCTTCCAGCTCCTGTTTGCAGGAATACTGTTAGGAGGTAGGGAACCATGTGAAACCAATGCCACTATCATATTCTTCTTTGGGAAATTCTACGGTTGCTAATTTTTTTTTTTTTTTTTTTTGGAACCAGGAATCAAACTCATGACACCGCATTTGCCAGGCAGGCACTGTGCCCCTGAGCATTATCCCTGGCCCTAAAATGATTCTTTTTAAGAATTCTTTGTCCCTGGAAGTGAATTATAGAAATAAAAGAAAGTGAACTCTTGCCCTAGAATATCATCATGACACCCCAAATACCGCTAAAATTATAATTTCATTAACCAGTTTCAGTGAAGATAATTTTTAAGTGAAAAATGATGGTAGGGCTGGGGATATAGCTCAGTGGAATAAGCGCCTGCCTAGCAAGCACAGGGTCCTGAGTTCGATCCCCAGTACCGCAAAAAAAAAAAAAAAGATGGTAATGGATTCTATCCACTGACTTTATTTTCCTCAATAATTAGATATATCTGCCTGTTAGAAGTATTTTATTCTGTTTTCTTAAATGCTTCCAGAGAGGCCAATATTTTGATGATTCTTCCCAAAATGGTGTCCTGATATCCTTTATAAATACAGAATATTTATCTGAAAATAATGTATAGAAGATATTTAACAAACTGCATTATAAGGGAGATAAATATACATAGATAGATATAGATGCTCAATTTTGTATAATTGAATCCACTGAAGCAAAAATGTTCTTTATTCTAAGTAAAAGGGTTAGTTGACCCAGTTCTTAATTTTACTTTGCTATAGTATAAACTTTGATCTTCTCCCATGAGGCCTCCACCGACCGGCCTTCACCCAGTCATGATTTTTCGATGCATTTTACTTTCTAAGAACAGGTGACATTTAAATTCTACTTTAAAGTTCTATTTTTTAAATAAAGAAGCTACTTTCAAACCTTCGCGGCATTTTAATGGGAGACACAAAGTGAAGTTGCATGACAAAGATAATGTGAACCTTAACTTATAAAATGCCAAGAGACACTATTTTATTTTCCTTTATTTCTTTTCATTTTACTTCCCCTGCTCTTCCTACTTCGCTCCAGTAGGCATTTAGCTTGAGGAGCACTGTTTTAGCTCATGTCTTTTCACAAAAAGCCATCAGTCCGAGGTCTTGGACACTGCGCCATAGCATGTGGCATGTTTATTGAGGACCCCCACATCAACTAGCATATGATAACTTTGGAATAAATGCCTCTTGTTCTTATTATTGTAGAGTTTCACCTGCAGGGCTGAATCCTAAAGGAGTCCTGTGGTTTCCCTGAGCAAAAATCCCTAAAGTTTTATGATGGGTCTTCCTGAACTACAGTCTTCTCTCTCACCACAAGTGCTCACAGAACCTAGAATGACAGTTGTTTTCTCTCCACAGCCTCCAGTCTATAGAAAATGCAAATGGCTTTATGAATCATGCAATATAATCACTGTCTAAAGTAATTTTACAGCTTATGATTATGAAATTTGCTTAACCTCTTGTGTATTGCTTTCCAGTTTATTTTGCATACAGGAAATGTCAGAGGAAAAATGATGTGGAGCTTCCAGAGAAAAAAGACAATAAAATACAGTCTGAGTCATCCTCTTCTAAGATCAATGGAGCATTTCAACCAGACTCCTAAAAAGTACACACAAAGTCATTGAGAAAGAAAAATCCTACAGAACTTTCTTAAACCTGAAGTATATTTAATTATTGGTTTTGGTGGGATAGCGGACAGGAAGAACTTCAAGTGCAAATTTGAATTGAACCTCTGTATACTTGTTTTGCTACAAAGGAACATGTGGTTCAAATATTTAATGTGAAAAATATTGTTTCATATATATATATATACATATATATTTATACATATGCTTCACTTATACATGTACACACACACAAATAGATATAGATGTCCTTCATTAGCCAAATCCACAGATAGCCCAAGTTTCAAGCTCATGCCAAGTGTTTTCCTGTACTCCTCATACCCTTCAAACCATCTCTAGATTATTTATAGTACCTAATACAATATAAATACCTAATACATGGTGTAAATAGCTGTTATACTATATCGTCTAGGAAATAATGACAAGAAAAACAATTCTATGCGCTCAGTACAGATCCAATATTTATTCAAGTATTTGATTTGCAGCAGTTGATAACATCTGCTGATATGAACCATAGGTACCGAGGGCCAGCTGTGGACTGCCCACAGATGATCACTGGAACATCTCCCAACATTACCTGTAGGTCTAACACAACATGGGCATCACTGAGAGCTTCATAACACCTAGACTGAATTCTAATGCAGAATCTTGGAACCCAGAGATAAGCACTTTTTGTATGTTGAAATAGATACAATAAATTATTATTGTAAAACAGTCAAGAGCTTCTTCAGTATTTATGATTGCAGAAAGATTGATATGAATGTGTTTCACTGATATCTTAATCACTGTTTGGGAAACTTCGTAACAAATCTGTACAGATACATAAATATACCTCTATATATAAATATATATAATATATAAATATATATCTATGTATAAATATAGATATCTTTGTAGTATAACATGTGCAACTATTTGACTTCTTGAAAAAATAGACTCTTCTAGTGATCATTGATACTGTAAAGCACCAATAAGGGAAGCATTACTAAATAAAATTCAATAATCAAATTGAAATCAAGTTCTTAACTCAAGGACATTGTACACCTGTTGTGTTACCTTCCATGTCCACTGATTCTCACTACATCTTTTAAGGAAACAATGAATTGTTTCTAGTGTTCTGAATTTGGCAAATAGTTCTCAAGCATCAGAGAGGGACTTTCTCAAGATTTACCTGTGTGAAGTAGGTCCCGATTGGCTAATATGACAGCTGTTCAGTTCATCTAAAGTACCCACAGCAGGATTCATGCAGGGAGGAGGCAGGAGGTGCAGACAGTAGAAGCATAATGAGAAACACTCTAGTATATGAATTAATACAATAAGAGATAGCGGAAATACATGGAAAAGCACAAATAACTGAAATATAGTCGAAGCTTTACTATAGTCCCTGGTGTACAGCAGGAAGCAGCTGTAAGAAAAATCAAATCAGGAAGAGACCAGAAATTGAGTATTAAACAGTGTTAGGGAAGAGGATGGATGTTGCCAAGAAATCAGGGCATTTCCAGGTGCGTCTGTGGGTGCTGGATGTAGCTGTAACCCGCAGAAATAAGTAGCATGTGATAAACAGAAGCACCAATCCAAGGATGCCAAGGAGAAACTATCAGCCACATGCTGTACTCTCAATTATGAGATCTAATTTAATTTCCTTTCTGTCCTTCCGAAGAAAGATGCATACACATTCCTCAGTCTGCAGAGGTTTGTGTCCACGTTCCATTTAGATATTTTCATTGCCTCATAGGTTCCTTTCCAGTGTATTGGCTTCAAAAGACATTTTGCATTTGAGTGATCTGAGTTCAAAACCTACTGGCACATAGAAAGATTATAGGGACAGAACCTCAATTTAGTAATTTCAGTAGAGGGGTGAGGCTTTGTGTTATTATACAATGTTCATATTTACAATTGAAAAATGACCCTTTATTTTTCCAGTGTTATATCAATACACTAATTATGAACTGAAGATGTTTGTAAGAGATAGTGGAAGAAAGAAGGTAGAGATTTTCTTCATAGGAATGCCAATGGCCTCCAAGGATACCACAGGAAGACGTCCATTCTAGCTGTTAAGTAACTACTACACTTTCCTCGTCAAACGGAAAACAGACAAGTGTGCTAAAGACATGCTGTGAATTCATATCAAAACTTCAACACACCTGAAATCGAGGGCCTGGATGCCAGCAGCTGCAGCAGCGGGCTTTTCTTCCCCGTTGATTGAGATACGTGAGTGAGACAGAACTTGGCTTTCTTACATGATGTAGTATCTCGAGAGCTCTGTTTTTCTTCCCTGATATGCTACAGGGAAGAAAAATAGCTAAGCTTTCTAAAATGACAGCTCGCTATTTTTAAATGAGTTCAAAAAACTGATTAAATTATGTATTTTATTGCCTTTGTGACTATCATGTTAAATGAATATTTTAAAGGCTTGAATAAATGAAATAAATTTTTGTAACATCTGATCTTGTTGAGTTTTTGTGAATACTGTCAAAATGTTCTCACTGTTCAATTCCAGAGCTATAAATAAGGTGGAATCTTCAACTATTCCCTGAAAAGTACCTGAAACTCTTAATTAAATACTATAGTAATTAGGCTTTCCCACTGATACCAACTGAGGGTTTTCCTTTAAAAAAAATACAGGAAAAACATTAATCAAAGGCTCTTAAAAACGTTGTGATGATGAGAACTGACTTAAAATAATCATAAAAGTGCTTCATGTGCCCACCAGTAAAACCACTGTCTTTTGTGAAATGGTGAGATAAATGCACAGATGTACTCACACCTACACAGAGATGTTAACTGGGGGATTCACGCACTAAAATTGAGAGGTGGTAACAAATGAAATTCAGCTGTCAACCTCATCTGCTGCCACTAGGTGAGACATCATCCTGTTTTCCGTCAAAGAGACATCGAGAAGACTCTCACCCTCCTCCGTGGCACAACTTATCTCCCTTAGGACAATCTCCATCACTCGTCAGTCCTTCACCCCCTCATAAACCATGTCAGTTTGGAACAAGAGTGTTTAAACCATAGTATGGGTACCCACGGGAGTTCATGAAATTGTTCAAGGGGTATGCCAGCGTGCACAGGGCACCCGTGTCCGTTCCTTCAGTTTTTATATTTATACTTTCCAAAAACTGACTGCCTCAAATGCTCAATGCTTCAGTTGTCCTGGGTCCTCCTCTACCACCTCCTGTTTTGTAACCGGGATTCTTCCTTTGCCAAAGGACCGCCTTTTTCTCATCATCCCTGTTCCTTCTATGACACACTGTCGCAGAGTGGGAGAACGGTGACACCAAACAAATAATTCATACTACTATATGGGAAAAAGGATTCTCATCTTGCCCTGTTGCATACTTACATACTATTACTCAACCGTTTAGAAATGGAATACTTTGGTCTGGCAGCGTGGCACAGGCCTGCAGTTCCAGCTACTTGGGAGGCTCGGGTGGGAGGATCATGAGTGCTAAATCAGCCTGGGCAACTTCAAGAGACCCTGTCAAGGAAGGAAAGCAGGAAGGATGGAACAAAGGAAGGAATGAGGGAGGGAGGGAGGGAAGGAGCAAGGGAGGGAGGAAGGAAGGGAGGGTGGAAGGGAAAAATAAATGAGATCAAAACAAAAATGAAGTGGAGTAGTCTGGGCTGTGCAAAATATCTTGCTTATAAAATTACTGTAAAGTGGAGTGGTGATGAAGATATTTTCTGTTTACCGAACAGCATTTTCTTTATTCAGACAAACCCCTGCCCTTGAAAGGCAGTCCTATGAGGGCTTGTGAAGGACCAAGAGCACCCATTAGACAATGAAAGAGAATACGTGTTTGGTTGTTTTTTTCTCCAAGATATTCAAAACTATGGCAAATGGCTGAACTTTATCTTACAACCAGAATTCAGATAGAAGATGATCCAGCACAAGGGCCCACATTAATATATTCTCTACAATAGAAAAATGAAGCCAGATTTTTTAACAGAAAAATCGGATTTGACTTAGTTTTACAAAGGCCCTTGCTTTTTAAATTAAGAAACATGCAGGGCATTTTCTTATTAATTAAATAAGCACAATCTGTAGTTCCAGCATTTTTAAATATATTCAAAACAGTATCACATAAACAGTACATTGTAAAGACATCGATTTAAAACATATAAAGAACTCATCTCAGCAATGAACCAAACAACCAAATTAAAAATTATCAAAATAATTTCAGTAGATATTTTAGCAAATGATGGCAACTAAAGAAGACAACCACATGGCAATGGCAAATAAGTACATGACAAGATAGTCCACATGATAAAATGATTACATAACTTAAACCATAGTAAGACACCAGCACATGTCCAATGAAACGGCTAACAGGAAGACAGTGACGACAGTAAATGATGACAAGACCCTAAAAGGGAACACTCGGAGAGCGCCCACGCCTCAGTAACTTTCAAAGACACTTTATACAGTTTTTTTATAAAGTTGAAAACATGCTAATCATATAACCAAAAATTTCATTTCTGTCCTTAACCAATGCCTCCTCACATAAAAGTACCAAAAAACCACTCAGGGTCCAAGGATCTGTGGAGGGGTTGAACTGCCAAGATCCATGAGGAGACATGGTAGGGTAATGAAGATGTATTACACTATGACTTTGGTGGTGGTTACACGACTTTATATATTTGTCAAAATTCATAAAACTATGCATTTAAAATTGTTAAATCTTACTGTCTTTAAATTTTGCCATACTAAAGCTTATTAAAGATTTCATTAGCCAAGATATAGTAAGAAAATTTATCCAATGTTTTTTATTTTCCCAGCCCTTAAGAGGACACTAAATTAAATTTGGAATCTCTAAGTGAAGAACAACAGGCTGTAAGTGCTATTTGATAGGTCTAATAAATCCTTTGGTAAGCAATTTCCCAGAAGGTTTAAACAGTGAATTACTTCAGTTACAGAGACATTTGGAAAGATCAGTATTTCCAGTTTTTTGTTTTCAAAAAAACTGAAAAAGGATCCCATTGAGTTCTCAACTCTTGCATTTAAAAATATTTCTGATGATAAGCCACATTAAGGTTTACATCTAAAATTTCCCCCAAAATTCTGACAGTTGGAAATGGAACCTGGTCTGAAGGGGCAAGTTTGGGAGTGTGATTTGGAAGGGTGTGTTCTAGCACCTGGTTCTTTCCTTTTCTCACTGCTTCCTGGTTACCACGTGTTGAACAGCCTTGCTGCGCCAAGCCATTCTGCCATGTCGTTTCCGCTGTGGAGGAACGTGACGGGACTAAACCCACTGAAACTAGGAGCCAAAATAAACCCCTCTTTTTTTAAGTTGAGAGTGTCAGATATTGTTTCCCAGACACAAAACAGTGACTGGTAAAATAAACTGGTATAAGAATGGGGTTGTTGTTGTGACTGTACCTGACTGTGTGGTTGAGAAATCTTTGGAAATATTTTGTGGGAGAAGTTTGGGAAGATTTAGAGATGCGCTTGGAGAAGCCCTAGAATGTTGTGAAATGTGCTCAATGTGAGATGCTGGTCAGAGCTGAGAAGACCAAAATGCTGCAAGAATATGCAGAAAAACTTCCAGGGCCAGGGAGTTTTAGTTGGGAACAAGGACTCCATCTACAGTTGGACCAGAGGCTATGTGTGTTATGCTCTGGCACAAAATGTGTCTGCATGTATTTTGCCCATATCCTAAGACTTAGAGGAAGACTGAGATTAAAGGTAATTAATCTTGAAGAGGAAATTTCAAGATAGCCAAATATTCAGGCTGTGTCACGGGTACTGCTGTGGCATGGGTACTGCTGTATGCTTTAACTTGATTTAAAATGAGAGTCAGTAACAAAGGGCAAAGCTGGGTGATTTGCAAAACTTGCAATTTTGTCAGAAAAGAAGCACTTTCAAAGCTAGGGAAAAATAAAGCATGGTTATTTGAAAGATTAGCATTTTTTAAAAGCTAAATATGCTGTACAGAGATAAGAAATAAGACGTACTGAGGGCATCCCTGAAAGTCCCCACCCATCTCAGAATCAAGGGTACCAAACTGCAAATCTTCCATTTGAGAAGACAGTCCTGGTGATGTCTGCCCATTCAGGGTGCTTAAGGAAGTGTACCCTGAATTCAGCAATGCAGATATTCAGAGGCTGCTGTAGTCTTTGCCTGAGGGGACCTTCTATCACTCAAACCTGTAGCTAATCTTGGTACCATTTACATGCTGCTGGTTTTTCATGTATGCAGAATGCAAGAGTTGTGGGGTCATTGAGACTTCCACACAGATTTTAGAAGGCCTGAAAGGTCAAGGAAGAAAAATGTGTGATGGGTTCACAGCTTGTACCAGGAGACTCTAAGAAGGTAATTCATGAAGCTGAAGGCACAGTGGAGGTGGAGGCGCCATGAGTGTGGAACATCTGCTGAGGAAAGTCATGGGCAATGAGCAAAGCCCGCCTAACAGAGAGGCCACATGGGCTGTAGCAAGCAGGAGCATAGGCGAAGGGTTACCCAAGCTCTTTGGAGTTTACATCCGCCAGATCCTACCCCAGGTATTGGACTTGCAGCCTCAGAGTTTAGTGTTCATCCTGGTGGGTTTTGCTCTAGCCTCAGTCTGACAGTGTTAGCATGTTCACTATATGGTGGAAGTATTTAACTTTAGTTTTTGATTTTTCACAGGGGCTTACAGCTAAGAGTTTGCCTGGAGTCTCAGAGGATACTTTGGACTTGGACTTTCCAGCAATGCTGCAACTATTAAGAATTTGGTTACTCTGTTAAAGATCGACTAACTGCCTTCTGTAAATTGAGATGGACATGAACCTTTGGAGGCTGGAGGCAGAATGTTATGGTTCAGATCTAGTGTTCCACCAAATTCTCTTGTTCAGAGGTGGGGCCTGGTTAAAAGGGATGGCGACTAGGGGGTATCTAATCCCCAGAGCCTCACTTTTCTCTCACCTTCCTGGTTGTTATGTGGTAAACAGCTTTCCTCCACCATGCCACTCTGTCATGAACTTTTGCCCTGGATCCAGCCAATAATGGGCTGAATACCCTAAAACTGTCTGCCAAACTAAACTTCCCCTCCTTTAAGTTGCAAATGTCAGGAATTTTGTCCCAGTGAGAGGAAAGTAATTAATGCAGACAGTATGAGATTTCTATCTTTGTTCATTGACTTAGGCTCAAATTTGGTGATAAGATATGCCAGAAGTCCTCCCACCCTCTTATGCCTCCTTACAGAACAACGTTTAAGCATATTAAAAAGGAAGAACAAACAGATACTGATCTCTGTCTCATGCTAACAATAAAAACAAACTTTTACATTATGTTTTTAATGTTCCAGGTTTTCTTCTAAGTTTATTTACACCTATGAACTCATTTAGTTCCCCCCAAAATTCTATAATTCTATATAATAATAACCCCTTTTACAATGGAAGGAACTAAGGCACAGGAAGGCAAATTTTGTGGAGATAAAAAAGGAATCTGAGAATAGTGGGAAAGAGGAGGGCTAGAAGAAGAAGGGTAAGAAAAAACAATCAAACATTATATATGTATATGAACTCTTCAGTTATTATTGATCTTAAACATGTACTAATAAAGAAGTGGCACTCCAAAGTCTGATTCTACACTTCATAGATTGGAGTCTATTGGACTTTCCACACACCACTGGAATATATAATATTCATCTGCAGATACATGAAATGTTAAGTATTTCATGCATATATTATACTAGAAGAAAATTCTATAGTGCAAAATTAACATATGAATCCAAGTGGAAAGGAAAGCATGGTCAAATCCACGAATTTGAAGACAAAGCTATCTTTAAAAAAATAGATTGGCTAGCCTGTGAGTTATGTAAATTCCTTTGGATATATTCAAAGTGATATAAGAGATTAATTTTAAATTTTCAGAATTTATAAAATTGCATTTACAACCTTTTGTCCAAAATTTAACTTGTAATTATTTAATCTAATAGTGACAAATAATATCAACTAAATGTTAAAAATCAATCTATGTACAAGGTATAAATAAGTTTAAAAAGTTCTCTAGTAGGTATATATTGCACTTAAAACCCTGGTCAGTGTTCAGTAGATTACAGGGGAAAGTTAATTCTACAAGATAATCATTGTTTTTTCTGGAAATAAAACATATACAAAAAATATATATTATACATTTGTCTATATATCATAAGAGAAATGGTATCATTATTGTGATTTGAAGTAACAGCTTAGGATACATAATACTGATACAGGAAAATAAAACCTCCAAACCTGAACAATATCTGGGACAAGTTCAAGTTCATATTCTCTAAAATCGAAGAATGAATTTTAGGAACAACGGAGGTTAAGAACAGAATATATTTATTGAGGGAAAGAAAGCTTCTGTCCAAGACAAGGAAAGAAAGGGAGCCTAAATGGATTACCCTAAAGCTTTGTCTTTTCTTGGGACTTTTATAGAGCAAAACGTCAAGATGAGGTGGGTCCAAGGTAGGGGAAATGGACAAAACTATGGTCAGCCAATTAGAACTGTTCAGGAAAAATTGATTAAGTTGGGATCAAATGGGAAAGCAAGTCACTAGCAAGCAGGCATGAATTACAGAACAGGGGCTTTCCTGTAAGAGATTGGGTCGATGACTCTTCAAGGTGATTACTACCTATTTAGAATATCAATCCCTTCTGTCCATCCCTAGGGAGGTATGTGGGTGCATTTGTTTAGTCTTTTTGTCTTGAGGTCTGGCCCACAGGTATCTTATCTTGTCGTTCATGTTGGCTCCTTCCAGGGCCGGCCCTGTCTGACTGCCTATAATATTCCTATCTAATTCAGCTGCCTCTAACAATACAAACATAACTTGCATGTTGAAGCTTCTGGGTTTTGAGCTGAAAGACTGATAGTTAGGAATCACTATGAATGAACTCTTAAGAAATCAGTTTCACTCTTCTCAAATCAGAGAAATTTAAAAAGAATAGGTTCTAAAAATAATAAATACTGTATCCTTTTGCTACTGCAGACATACGACGTTTTATATCATGTGGCACTAAGGAATCCTACAAAGCCAGTAACCAGTGCTGCTGATTTCGACTCTTTGAAAGAGTCCTTCAAAATGACAGAAAGCGAAAAGAGTTATGGAAAAACGTTAAATGAAAAAATAAATTGGTATTTAGTTGTTTTTAAATGCATGTCAATGATAAGAATTAAAAGGAATGGATATATGAAAATGAGGTTTTAAGGACACAAGGCTGTGAGTTGGTTTTTCAATATTTTTTTTTTATTGTGTGATATGTGAGAATGAAATAAAGTCAAGAGGCAACAAAAAGAAACAGCAAGAGTAGCCTCACAGGTATCATGCGTCTCCCGGAGCTCACAGACCTATCTGGGCCATAGGATGGGCGGAGGAGAATTAAGCCTGTCTGCTGCGTCTACAGCTTCTACCCTCCCTGGCTTCCTGCTCCCCACCGGTCCAATGGGTCTGCTCTTAACCAGGAAGGCACAGGAGCAGCAAACAGCACCGTCTGGTTAACCCAACACTCATTTCCAATTTCCTTGTCACATTCCCACCTCAACTAAAACTTCAAGTTCTCATCTTCACTTGCAGGTAGGTGGCCATGGGACACAGTCCTAGACAATTACACAGAAGGCAGAAATCTCTTCAAGGGGATTCCAGGAGTGCCTCCGGCCATGGGTGTCTAACCTCCTGGTTTGCCTGGGCTTCACAGAGTGGAGAGATCATCTCAGGATGCATGCAGAACGTATAATATAGTGAATAATCACAGGTTATAAAACTTCCTTTTTTATCTTTATTATAACATTAACATGAGGGGAACATAAATTACAGGTGGCAGGTGCAGGAGGCAGAGTTTGCCCTGCTCTGCACCCTCCCAAGGCAACACAGCAGCACTCTCACCCAGAGTCCACTCTCAAGCACCACTCAATTGAACAGTGCAAAATAGCACTAAAAATCCCAGACTACTATTCAAAGCTGACACTCTTGCGGGGCTATGCTACTAGCTGTGCCAGGCTACATGCTGCGGGCAGACAGCAAGTAGGACCACTGATGTCAGAGCAATACATGCTCCTGGCACTGCACCTACATTGCCACTTGGAGCAAGAAGTATTTTTCCAACTTGAACACTTGTTGATCCTTGATAGCTGGAATCATCGTGTTAGGTTGAAGATACCCACAGAAATTCCACAGGGTTTGGTGAGGGCAGACAAGATAAACCAGAAAGGAAAGGGAGAGATATCAAGACAAACTTTCTCTACACAGAATTTTACTTGGGGAACAAAGCAGTTCCATAAAGGAAATGACTATGGCATTCAATTTGCCCAGCTCTCATTATCACAAAGAAAACTTAATACATACTTGTGAGATTGAATATATTGGCCTGGAATCAGATTATAAAAAGTGTTGTTCATTTTCAAGCCAAAACACTCTTCCCTGTGGATTTATATTTAAAAGTAGTTAACACAAAAGTCACAGATAAAGAGAACAGGAATTAATTCTTTTATTTCCATGCAGATACTCTCGAGCCCTATATTCAAAATATTTCACTTTGTAAACTGCATGATTGTCATGATATTTATTAACTCTCCTCATACCATACAAATTTCTTCAAAAGAAAATTACATTATTTATTGATATCATGAAAATAGAGACATTATTGCAATTAGTCCGGTAGGACAGAAAACAGAACTAAAATTTATGTAAATGTAATGTGTAGTAATAGTTTTTAAAGCTTTCAGATACATACTTATTATACTGAGTTTCCAGCTATACCTACAGTTATTACTCAGACTTTCCCAAGACTGAGTACATACGCATTAAGCATGTTTTCAAGCACTTGTTATTAGTTCAGCCAACTGGAACAAACCCATTAACTGGAAGCTTTTCTAGTTTATCAAGTGAATCTAGGCCAGGTTCTTAGGAATGTGTTTGAAATTTACATTTATTCGTTAGAACTCTCTAGAATCCCAAAGTAATATGTTCTTTATGCTAGGGATTTTTCTTTTTTGAGAAAGGGTCTTACTGTATAGTTCAGACTAGCCTGAACTCACTGGGTAGCCCAGGTTGGACTTGAACATCCAGCAATCCCCCTGCCTCGGTAACCCAGTGCTGCAGTTCCAAGTGTGCAGCACCACACCCAGCCCGCAGGGATTTTTAATATGTGGTATCATATCAGATGTTATTCTCCAAAATACTGAGTTAATATATTTCACTTTATAACCCAGGTACTAATTCTTATAATATAAAAGGCCATGCATAAATCATCAACATTATGAAAAATTTTGCTACCTTTGGTCTCTAAATTCTCCAAACGTTGCCTTGCTCAAAGCCCTACCTCTTTATGCATATTAGGAACTTTGGCCTCTTCATTCTGGATCTGGAAAGGCCACCTGTGACCCTGAGAAATTCCCTCAAGCTAACAGACTCCTCCCCCAGCCTTGTTGAGGTGCTCCTAAATCCACCCTACCATAGAGAAGTTCTTATCTCCCCAGGGCTAAGGAGGGGAGAATTAAATGACTTGTCCCACATGGACCAGTACCTCGAAAGAGCCACTTAATCCCACACAAAATTATCTCATTATTTCTTTGTTCTGTGCCTACTCTAAACTCCTATAGTGTGTACTATCTGCATAATCATTTGGTATTTCCCGAGGCCTCTCTTGGTAGTTTTCTCTCACCTCCGTGCTTCCTAACTAGAGGTGGATGAATTTTCAGTGAATAATGGGTATTTTAAAGTATGCTGAGTCTTAAAAAGATGAAAGTGTCTTTTGTTAAATTGGATAAATACATAAAACAATTTATTTTTTTAATCTGTTTTTATTTTTTAAAGAGAGTAAAAATTATTTTTAAAAAGCTTTAGAAATGATATAACTATTTCCTTTCCATGCCGCATAGTGAAAGTGTTCTTGCTGATTTTCAAGTCATCATTGGGCCCACACTGTATTATTTCATAACTCAGAAAATATGTAGTGGTGGTTTCTCATATGACAAACCCAAAGTATAATAAACATAAGTTAAAAGACAGATAATAGGAAGCAGAGAGACAGAGATTTCTCAAAAGAGAAGGACATCAAGAGACAGCAGGAGTAGGGAGAAAGGGGAGAAATTGGGGGTGAACAGGGAACTAAGATGTGTGAGGTCCACAAGCCAACTCCCCACAGGGAACATAAACAACTGTGTGCTGCACACATTTATAAAAAGAAAAGAATAGAAAAGGGAATGAAGAGCATCAAGAGGGGAGACAGGGAGGGAGCAAGGGAGGGAATGGAAAGAGGGTGAAAAAGGAATTAAGATGTGTTATATGATTGGTTTCTCACCTCACTGTAATTCCAATATGGCACCGGCAGTCATGTGTTGTGCTGAGCCAGTATGGCACCAAGCCAATATGGCGCTGGCCACTAGCAGTCAAAGCCAATATGGCACTAGCCACTAGAGGTCATATGATAAGCACCACCCTTCTTCCTCTGAGTCAAATAACGACTTCCTACTTCCTTTATTGTAATATCCTGTTTCCTTCTCCCACACTCCGGCCCAATACTGGTCTGCCATGTCAGGGGGTCTGCTCCTAATCCCTGCCTCCAGCCTGGGCCTGTTTAGCCCTTGATCCCACCACAGGCCCTCGGAAGTTCCACATCTCTCTTCTCTTCCCTACTGTGGTATTCTCCATGCCCACAATAAAGGCATTTTATTCTGCTTTACTTCTCTCTGCGCTAGAAAAACCTATCATTATATACATGTGCTAATTCCCCACAAGAAATGTAAACACTAACAATAACATAAATTTTAAAAGTTTGAAAAGAACATATGCACTAGTTTCATGTAGACCTACCAGCTGCCAACTTATAATTAAACCTTGGTGTACATACTAAATACCTTCTGACTATACAGACATTTACCAGGGGCCCCTACTGCACACTTCACTGAATTCTCATGAAATCCTTGAATTTAAAAACATGATGCTATTTACCAAAAGGCCAACAGTGTGACTGTGCCTCTTTGTGTGTTGTGCATCCGTGCACATATCTGAGAGCCTGCATGTTTCACATGTCTGGTCTGATTAAGATGAACATGGTCCTGATATTTCTGTGAACATGTTTTACACCACAAAGCACACCACTCTTCCAAAGGCAAGGAGCACATTTGCAAAAGAGAGGCCGTTCGACTGTCAGTGTAGCTTGCGATCTGTCTCACTGAAGTCAGCTACCCTTTGTTTACAACACTGTTTTTTTCTGAAGATTCACAAAGGGCGAAGGCTGAGTTAAAAGCAACTCAGCAGCTTCATTCCAGAAGAAAATATGTCTAACTGCCTCATTCCTGCCCCACCCCTATAGCAACTGTCTTGCTCAAGGACTCAGGCATTTTATGGTCTTGTAAAAAAAAAATCGTGTATCAGGTGAGAATGATGAGCATCCGTAAGACATGGAAAGTTCTCTTCCTTCCACCCTTCATCTTATCTCCCTCTTTATAGCTCTGTTTTACTGTCCCTGGGATTACTGAATCATAATCCTAAGAGGAAAAATATTCCATTTAAAAACATCTTTTAAGCTATTTGGGGGTTACACCCAATCTCTGAATCTTCAGAATATATAGCAAGTCAGTCAACAGAAATGTCTGCCTGTTAGTTCACACCGCCTCTGGTATTTCACCCTTTTGTGCTCCCCCCCACCCACCCACCGATGTGTATCCTCCATGAGGCCCGTGATTCTGTACTCGGTCCTACAGCCTCAGTACCAAAAGTGGTGGCTCATAGTAGACACTGAATAATATTTGTCACATAAGATCTATGAAAATCTATTGCTGAAGGGGGGGTGTAAGCAGAAATAAGAGGTGTCATGTACATGAACCAATTCCTCACAGTGCATGTAATCATTATTTACTACAAACATGGACAAATAAAAATAAAAAAAGAAAGAAAAAGAACACTATGATTGAAAATTTCTGTTCCCATATTCCAGTCAGAAACCTCAGTTTCTGAGGTCTGAACAGCTACATTCACCACATAATTTCCTTTATCCCACTCTCTCTTCCCTGTAAAATCACATCTAGGAAATGCTAGGAATCAAGTACAATTTGTCCGGTGAGTGGAATGAATAAATAGTGCTCCACATCGTACACCTCAGACACCAAGTTCTTGAGGGTCACTTCCATCCCAATATATCTCCTTCCAAACTTCACATCTGTCTATCGTGTGACTTCAGTTTTTATCCTTGTTTTCAAATGATGCTACTGCCCCCTGTAGCTTCCTCTAAGCAAGGCAGGTCTTTCCACACGTGCGGCATGTGCCGAATTCCCTCCCCGACCCGGCGTCCAGAACGACCTGTGCAGCTCACTAGCCTTCAACCCTCTCTGAATCCTCACAACATTCTGTGCGTGATAGTTACAAATTCTGGCATTCTAATCTGCAGTGTCGCTTCAGTACTTCTTGTACATACATCTTTTCCTTCCACGAGATTTACATAATGACAGCAGGCTGAAACTGTGTCTGAAGGTCTTTGACTGTCTTCAATGATTTAAATGACTTGGAATTTCTTTAACTCCCTACATACTTCACTTTGCCATTGTATGGTTATTCAAAGAATAAAAATGAAAATAGCTTTAAACAGAATAAGGTCTATACATATCAAGCTCCTGAAAAGAGAAAAATCACACATTCCATACCGATTTATTAACATGGAGCATGTAGCTTACAGGGAGAGCTCCCCATATGCTTTTGTTTATAACCATGAGAATTAGGGGAGAAATAAAATGTTAGAATTACAAAGAGAGTATTTTACTCTTCTTACTATTGCTGCGCGCGTGTGTGAGTGCATGTGAGTATCGTGCGCATGTGTGCGTGGCTAGGGCTGAATTAAGGGCCTGGTACCTGCTAGGCAACTGCTCTACCATTGACCTAGGACCCCAAATCCTCTTATTGTTTCCTGAAATGCCCAAATTGATTTACTAACTCTGCAGATTAGTACATCACTGCTGTAGGCCTCTGTTCTCATAGAGTGTCTAGATAAATTATTTAGTCATTTTCTATGTACTTAAAAATTTAAAAATCTGTACGATGTGCTTTTTAAAAGCATCCACTAACAGTATGTCAAAAGAAACACAATAAACACAGACAGAAATCAGATATCAAGGAATGTACCTTATAATTTTATTAAGAATACTGGTTCCTACAACTCAAAAGTTGGAAATATTGAGTAAGTTTCAAAGAGAAGAAGAATGACCAAAGGTAAGAATTTATTTCTGATCCTTCAAGAACTAGCTGGCATTTAGTAGGGTATTAAAAATAAAGGAAATGGCTAATACTTTTTAACCTCAAGAAATAACCTGCTGTTATGGAAATGATTCCCTGATTTTTATTGCCTGTTTTTTTTCAGATAAATATTTCTCTATCCATTTGGCTTTGGAATTTAATAGTAGAAGAGATTTCGAGAAAAGATCTGGATAAAACTAGATCACACTGACACAGCCAACCGCAGGCCATCCTCTAGGACGGCTTGAGTGTCTCCTCGTTTCCTGCAGGGTGGTCCCCTCTTCCCCCAGGTAGTCAATGCAGCATAACACATTTCTAGACTTATCTTGCACCAATTCTCCAGAAAACTTATTCCCCAATAAGGCTCGAGGTCTTCCATTCACACTTCACACATACTGGACTCAGCTCCTTTCCTTGCAGCACCTCTGAGACCTGCAACAACTTCCTCCAATATCTCCCCCATCTTCACAGTCCCACACATGCCCCGCTTTCCCTCTCCTTCACATCCGCCCCTTCTGGAACTCTGAGGAACTACAACCTTCTCACAAACTATATTTCTACGCTCAAACAGATCCGAATGTCCTGGCACAGTAGCAGGCTGTGTATTTCAATAACAGATGATTTGGGCCAACATATGAGCCTATCTTGATTGAAATGACAACCTAGTCTGTTGGTCTAATATCCGTTTCTGTCCAGGGTGAACAGGTCCCTAAAACGAGGTACCCGCGGATGAATAAAAGAAGAAGAAGAAATACAAGAGAGACAATGTTCTGGGATCAGGGGGCTCACAGTTCCTATCTGCAGCCACGAATACCAATCTCAGTCAGGTTTTATTGAGAAAGAACCAAGGGCATAGCTAGTACAAATGGGTGGATACCACATGTTTTAGCAAGGATAATTAAAGGATTATCCTTCTGTACATGTAATCCCTCACACACCTGTAATCCCAGTATTCAAGGGGCTGAGACAGGAGAATTGTAAATTCAAGGCTAATCCGGGCTATAAAGTGAAGCCTTATCTTAAGAAACTTTAACAAATAACAAATCACTGTGTCCTCGATGCATTCTAATCAAAGAATGTCCTCCACACTAGTCCTTTAACTCTCTCTGCCACTTTCCTGCATAGAATTCCTACTGTCATTACATGTTATCTATTACCCTGTATATTCAGGAATTTTCTTTCAAACATTTATTGCCCCAACAAAAGTACAAGTTTCTTATGATCATGGATTTGTCTTGTAGGACTCAACCACCAAGACCAGCAAGATCATATATAAGGAGTAAGAAATGACTGGAAACCCAATACTCATCCGTTTAACATGCACATTGCAATACTCTAGAGATAGAAAAGGCTGTAGTCAACCATAGCACTTGCTACCAGTAGTAATGCAACCTTGGTTTTGGTTTTCACCCTCAGCCTCAGCTGCTGCCCCCGTAGATACTTGTATTTTCCATCCTCGTAGGAATCGTGGTTGGTGTGGTATGTCAGCCTTCCAGACTGGAAGAACAGCCACAGCTACAGTAAGAGACAGTGTTTCATTTAAGAAATCTTAAAACTCTATTCAAAAAATTTATTGACTCATCATATTTTTCTGAAGCTTTTCTCCCAAAATCATAAAAGAAAGAGTATGGGAAGGCAATAAAAACAAAAGAAACATTGTTAATGTATATGTTCACTCTTAAAACCACAAACAAATGATACCACAAAAGTCTTTACTGTCAAATAGCACTTTGTAATCCTTGATGGGTCTCCAGCCTCGGTTGTAAGCAATAGGTTTGGTTCTGGAGATCACTTTATGGTTCATTGCCATCAGGGTCACAGCTTTTAACCCTGTGACATTTGCTTCAGTGAAAAAGGTCAAAATCACCTTTGGCCATTTTGAACATAGTATTTCCTTGCTGTTTGCTATTTTGTGTCAGTTCTGCAGTGCAGAGGTGTCCAGAAAGGCCCTGAGCAGAAAGGTAGCAGTCTTCCAGAGGCTGAAATGTGCCTACCTGTGTGGCTAGCTGATCCTCCCATGCCAAAACAGTTAAAGAAGCAGTACTAGGCTAAGACTGTCGGTTTGGTTTTCTGTTCCAAGTCATTGCACACAGCTGCTGTGCATAATTTGCTCTCTGTAATGCAGATTTTACCATCTTGTTGGCCGCTTTTCAGATGGAGTGTTTCTAGATTGGAAAGTTTCTGAGTGTCTATCAGTTGATTAAGAGTAAGACTGCAAAATATAAAGTCTAATAATTACTGAGTGAAAGAGGAATCAATTATCAATAGTAAAGAGGAATCAATAATCAATAAATTCTCAGGGAGGACAGAGGTGGATGTGCTCTGGGCCTGTGCTCATCCGAACCATACCCTCTTACCGGGCATACATTGCATTCCAGGCACTGTGGTGGGAACTGGGAAGAGATCCGTCAACTTTCATTACTGTATTTATACTTGTGGTCCTAATTTAGTGATCTAATAAACCGAAGAGGAAAACATTGCCTCTCCAATAGATTGGCCCAAGCATAAAAGTGTTCAGAGTCAACCTCCCGACCACCTGGTGCTGCTCACTTGACTTTCTAGACTTCATCTGTAAAGATGCCCAAGAGCAGTACCTCCCCAACATTACCACCTAATTTTCACATTTCTCAAGGCATCCAATACAACATGCAAGAAAATTGGGTTTCTTCAAGAGTTTATGATACAAATGTATACTGATTCAGACCTCTATAAACTATTTCACTATATTTTACCATCTTCCTCCTTAGAAAATGTTCTTTCCAATTTGTCTCTACTAAATCAAAACCACTTTTCTCAAATTCAAGTAATGGATTCATTTCTCCCAGGAAATCCTTTCAAACATGGTTTCAATAATGATGTTCACTCAAATAAAGGACATTTCTATCCACCTCATACAGTATCTAGATCGTTCTGAAACATTAATGTCCTTGGTAAATATGCATTCACTACAGGCTTTACAGAGAGCAGCTGTATAATTAATATCTTGTGAATGTATAAAATTCCCTTCACTTTCTCATCTCCCTTTGTGAAAAGTCCACTATATACTATCACTCTCTATTAGTGTATATCTTAGCTCACCAAGCAGATTTATCATAAAGCAAAAGCCATTGCAAAGTTATAAAAAGCCATTAGCAATATTAAGAAAAATTGTGTGAGGAGACACCAGAGTAGAACAGGACTTCCCAGCACTCATTCCCCTGTAGAACCATCAATGAAACCAGGTGACAAATTACAGTGCCTGGATGCTGCAGAGGATTACGGAGAGATGTTTGGAAGAGGAGAGAGCAGCCAGCTTTATGTCACTCTGTCACTTCCTTCCCAACTCCAGATAGCACTGTGTGTGAAAAGATGCCCTCTGCTCAAGGAAAGGAGAGAGAAGTGAACACTGGACTTTGCCTTAGGCTCCAATATTGCCCCCACCCCGGTCAAACCCAGTGCATAGCAGGGTCCCATGGCCCAGACTCCAGGCTGGTATCCTCAAACTGAGCCTCTGGGCTGACTCTCCGCCAGGCCAGCTCTGCAGTCCCAGACTTCAAGCCAGCACTCATTGATAGAGCCTCTAAGTCCACTCCTGCTACAGGTGGGATCCTGTATTTCCATTTTCCAGGCCTGCTTAGCAGAGAGGGTCTCCAGGACAGTGCCATGTCCACTCTAGCAACCCTAGGCTCTTGTATGCCTTGGGCCCACCTCTCAGGCTCCAGATGGGCCCTGGAGGGAGGTTCCAGTAGTCCCAGATTCTTTACAGACCCCATCAACCAACTGCCTCATAAAGCCAGGTTTCTCAGCCTCACCTCAGACTCAGGCCAGCACCAGTACCCCTAGTCATCAGGCCAGCACCATGAGACCAGCCTCCCAGTTGGCCCCCATGGGTGCAGGTCCCAGAGCTGTCCCAGATTTCAAAGTCACCTAGAACCAGGTCAACTCACAGAGCCCAGGCTTCAGGTCTGCCCCAGTGCCTGGTCAGCACCTCTGACCTCAAGCACCAAGGCAGCACCTGTGGAAATAGGATATAGTCTTGTCCAGTGCCAGGTAAAACCCTGCAACCCCATTCTTCAGGATGGTCTCTAACATCCCATGTTTCAACAGACCCAAAGTCCAGGCCTGTCCCAAGAGGCCTTAATGCCATACCAGCCACTACACATTAAAACACCATGTTCACAAATGCTTACTTCATGCACTCAAGCTCCAGACCTATCTTACCAAACTAGGTACCTGACCCATCCCAGCACCTGGATGAATGCTTCCAGTGCAAGTTCAAACCCCACTTTAGTACTAGGTCAGTCCCTGTGGACCCATGCTTCAAGCTACCTCCTAGAGATACAAGCTGCAAGCCCACGACTATGAACCCAATCACTTGGTCAATTCCAGTGAATCCAGGGTCCAAACCCTATACTGTTGGCCTAGGCACAATGCCAGTCTACCTAAGCAATCCAGCAGCAAGCCTGCCTATGCTAGATGAGGTAGCAGATTCTATGAATAGGCTAGTGAAAGGGTTTCCCAAATAAATCTAGTCAGAACAGACCAAAATATGTCCCTCTTTCTCCAAATGCACAGCCATCAATGGAAGGCAATAATAAATATGGAAAACCAAAGAAATGTAATACTACCAAAAGAAAACAATAATTTCCCAGTAGCACATACTCAAAAAAGTGGACATGTGTGAACTGCCTGATAAAAAGTCAAAAGAACCACAAGATAGTAGCTTAAAGGAAGCTCAGTGAACTTTAAATAATAAAAAAAAGAATTTAATGAAACCAGAAATTTAAATATCATGTACAATGAGAAGATCTTGAAAATAGTAAGGAAAAAAATGAAATCCATTCATATCTTGGTGTCTTAATTACTTTTCTTCAGTGCTGAGACAAAACATCCAATACGCAAAGTTAAAGGAGGAAAGGTTTATTCTGACTCACAGTTCGCGGAAGTTTCAGTCTATAGTCGGATGGCTCCAAGGCAGGCAGGAAGATGTGGCAGAGGGAGCATCACAGAGGGCAAACAATTCATGGGAGGTAAATATCAAGATCCATGAGTGCTCCAGTCCTCTGTATAAGATGAAATAGGACTTGCAGAGACACTACACAATCCACTCACATACTTAAAGTCATCTCTATTTTATAGCACCTGATACAATGTAAGTACTATGGAAATCACTGTTAGACTATATGGTTTTAGGTAATGATAGCAAGAAAAATGTCCGTACATTATCAGTACAGACATAATTTTGAATACTATAGCAACCCCACTGGTTGACTCCACAAATGTGCAACCTGTAAAAACAGAAGACAAACTGTACACGTGTGGACATTTCAATAAGGCTACCAGCAGACCCCTCAGTAGAAATTTTACAAGCCAGAAAAGAGCGAAGTGATAAATTCAAAGATCTAAAGGGCAAACAGAAACACCTGCCACGAATGCCATCTCCAGTGAAGCTATTCTTCAGAATTGAGTGAGAGATAAAGACATTCTCAGGTAAACAAAAGTTGATAAATTTCACCACCTCCAGGCCTATCTTATAAGCAATGCTAAAGGAAGTTCACGAAACTGAAAGGTCAAGCTAGTAATCAGTAACATGAAAGCAAGTGAAATTACAAAACTCACTGGAAAACATCAGCACATTCTCAAATACAATGGTGTGTAGGTCATTTATATGTTTACTACAAAGTTACAAGGTCAAATTATTAAAAGTATGGCAGCTAAAATAATCTTTGAGAAATACATACTATAAAGTGATATAAATGTGGAAGCAAGCTAAAAGTCTACACAAAGCTAAGTTGTTATTGGCCAAAAGCAGCTTATTGGAACCAGGAGATGTTTTCTGTAAGTCTCATAAACACAAAGAAAAACCCTATAGAAGAAACACGAAAGACAATAAAATTTTCAAGCATAGCAATAGAGAAAATCACCTCACATAAAAGAATACAGCCAGGATGGAAGAAAGGAACATAAGATCTAAGAACAAAATAATGAGAAGAGAAATAACTGAAAAATAAGAAAAATAACAAAGAAATTAAGTTCTGAAGTTTTGAAAAGTAAAATTGACAAAACTGTAGTGAAAGGAAAAAGAGAAGAAACTCAGAAATGAAGGCAGAAAGAGAACAAGTGATGCCAGAGAAATAGAAAGGCTCTTCTGTTTTTACAGGTTGAACAATAACATATCAATAAACTAGGTGACCTAAACAAAACAGTAAGTCCCTACACACATGTAACCTACTAAGACTGAGTCATGAGAAAATATAATATATCAATATGTAAGAAGCTTGAATGAGTAATAAAAATCTTCTGCCAAAGAAAAGCTCAGGGCTTCACTGAAGTCTACCAAACAATGAAAGAATTACTATCAGTCCTTCTCAAGCTCTCCCCTCAAAAGTGAAGAAGCATAAATATTTCCAAACTCCTAAGGCCAGCATGACCCTGATACTAAAGGCAGAGAAGACACTACGAAAGAGAAATTTGTTAGCCAGTATTCCTAAGAACAGAGTTGTAAAATGCTCAACAAAGTTCTCTCCAACTAAGTTCTACAGCACATTAAGAAGACTGTTCACCATGACCAAGTGGGATTATCCCAGGAACACAAGAATGGCTCTACATCTAGGAATGCAACAGAATGAAAAAAGAAAGCAATGGAATCATCTCAATAGATGCAGGAAATCATTTGAAAAGTTTTACACTCTTTCATGACAAAAGTTCTTTACAAGCTGGGTATAGAAGGAATAGATCTCAACATAATAAAGGCTCCATTATGACAAACCCACAGCTAATATCCTCAACAGTGAAAAGTTGAAAGCTTTTCCCATAAGATCAGAAACAAGAAAAGGATCCCTATTCTCAATAATTCTCCAACACAGCACTGGAAGTCCAAGTCAAGGAAATTAGGCAAGAAAAAGAATCAGAGGCATCTAAATTGAGAAAGAAGAAGTGAAATGGTCCCTGTTACAGATAATATAATGTTACACGTGCCATAGATCCCTAAATCATCCACTAAAATTGTTATAATAAATGAACTAATTCAGTTAAATCACAGAATAAATCATTAAATGTAAAAAGGAGCTTTTCTATACACTTACAACAAACCATCTAAAAAGACAATCATGAAGACAATCCTATTCATAGTAGCTACCAAGAAAATTAAAATATGCTTGACAATAAATTTAACTAAGAAAGTGGAAACACCCTGCACCCTGAAAACTGTAAAACATGGATGGAAGAAACAGAAGAGAAAATGAGAACAATACTCTTTGTTTATGAGCTGAAAGAATTCATGTTATGCAAAGGCTCATACTGCACAAAGAAATCAACAGATTCAATGCAATTCCAATAAAAATTCTAATGACAATCTTCACAAATATAAAATTTCAATCTTAAAGTTCAATTTGGACTGCAAAAGACCCTTATTATCAGCAATCAGGCAAAAAGAACAATTCTGGAGGAATCACACTATTTTACTTCAAAATATATTATAAAACTATAGAAATCAGAACATCATGGTACTATTCATAGAAAGGACATACATGTCTAAGGAAACTAATCAAAAGCCCAGAAACAAAGCTATGTACTTACTGTTAATTGATTTTCAATGAAGTTTAAAAGGATACAGTAGAGAAAGACCAGTCTCTCCTAAATGTGTCAAGAAAACTGGTTGACACACAGAAGAAACTAGACCTTTGTCATATGCTTATGCACAAGTTTCAGTCATAAATGGCTTAAAATCTCAAACCTAAGACTGGAGACTCTATAACTACTAGAAGTAAACAGAGAGGGAAATTTCTATGACATTTAATACCAGCAGTGATTTTTTATAAAATTCCCAAAACACAGGCAGTAAAAGCAAGTAGACAAATGGAATTACATTAAACTAGAAAGCTTGTGTACAGCCAAATATCAGTACAGTGAAAAGACAACTCACAGACTGGGAGGAAATATTTGTGAACCATATATCTGATAAGGGTCTAATATCAGTAAAATATACATAGTAATACAGACAACTCACTAGCAAGAAAACAAATAACCTGATTTTTAAAATGGGCAAAAGACATGGAAAGACACTTCTCATCAAGAACAAGTACAAATGGCTAATGGTTTCATTGGGAAATATTCAGCATCACGAATCATGACAAGAATTCAAACTCAAACTACAATGTGATATCAACTCAGACCCATGAGAATAGTTAACATCATAAATTAATTACTGAAAAATTAATTTTTAAAAAATTAACAGGACTTCCGGGAAGATGGCGACCAGGTGAGCAGCAGAGGGAATCTCTCCCAGAGACCGATCCTTTGCGCGCGGCTGCCCGGTCCGTGGATGCAAAATTCCAACTGATGGGGCTGCTCTCTGCAGCCTGAGCATTAAAGGCCCGGCTGAGAAGCCGCGCGGCGAGAAGTGGGCGGAGCCTGAGAGCTGGGCGCCCGAGGGATCGGTCCTGCGTTTGTGCCGCAGCTCGGTTCAAATCGCGTACAGCCGAGAGAGTGAGTGCGGAGGGAAGAACGGCTTCAGCTCCTGAACCCGACCGGCTCAGAGGCGGCTGTAACCAGGATTTGTTGGAGGCATTGGAGCAGAGGAAACTCAGAGAACGCGCTACTGGGACAGACTGCGCCAAACTGGGCAGCGTTCCGGGATCCCGCTCAGAAACCCACCCCCGCAGCCGGCGCTGCGCGAACTGGAGCAACAGTGACCGGCGGGATTTCTGAGTCGGGAAAAAGCTCCATCCAGGGAGAAACATCTGAACGGCATTCCTGTCTGCACGATCACAGGGTGAGTTAAGTGCGCGCTCTAACCGGTTTTTCCTGAATCGGGAAGAAGCTCAGCCCAGGGAGAGACATCAAAGCAGCTTGAAGGTCTGTGGGATCTCCCTGGTGGGAAGACCTACCTAGGCGCCCCAACGGGATTTGTGAGGGGGGAAGGAGCTCCACCCAGGGAGGAACACCTGAGTGGCCTGTCTGCAAGAATCCTGGGATGGCGAGCTGTTTATTCACCCCGGCCAGGTCTTGGGGTAGGGAGTAGAAGCGGAAACCTCAGCAGACAGCTTAAGGGACATTCTCCCAAAGAGAAGGAATCACTGGAGCAGCCTCTGCAGCAGACCTTTGCCTGCTGAACTGCCTGTGGAATTTACAGCTCCACATTTTGAATCTGATACCCAAAAATGGGAAAACAGAGGAACAAAACGCAGTCTCAAAACTCAACCCCACCCAGAACAAGTTTTGAATGTGAAGATACAGGGGAACCAGGAAGCCTCCTAACTTCAAGTTATGAAACGATTGCATCCGAAATAAAACAACTCCAACAGGCCATGAAAGAGCTTAAAGCAGAAATAACCCACATACCCGCAATGATTTATCAGACAAAAAACGAGCTGAAAATAATGATGGAAGAAATGTTCCATTCACACAGACAAGAAATAGACAAAAGAATAGAAGAAAATAGGAAACAAATGGAAACGTTACAAGAGCAATTTAGGAATGAATTACCAATAATGAAACAGGTCCAAAGAGAATGCCAGGATTTGAAAACTAACGCTGAAAGCATGCAAAACCATTTAAATGAAACCGAAGATAGAATTTCACAACTTGAAGACAGCATGGCAGCTTATGAGCGTGAAAGGAAGAATCTCATGATATCATCAAAGACACAAGAAAAGTCAATCCAACAGCTGCAAGATGAGGCAAGACATAACAATATTCGAATTATAGGAGTGTGTGAAACAGCAGGAGATCTCACAAACGATATAAAAGGAATATTTGATGAAATAATAGCAGAAAATTTCCCAAACAAGGTAAAAGATACTGAAGTTCAGTTAAGTGAGGCATATAGAACCCCAATGATCCATAATCCAAAGAAAAACACACACAGGCATATAATAATCAAG